>CM062810.1:86086812-86626812 GCA_031772625.1 Pinus tabuliformis | reverse complement strand
TGCAGAGCTGTTGCAGATCTAGACATGCACAAGGAAAAACGACCAAAAACGGGGTCAGATCTGAAAGATTGTTTACAGCCAGAGCAGGTAACAACTACCTGTTTTCAGATTCTGATTAAATCCCCTCAGGGGAAAACTCATTTATTGTGGGTTCATGCAGGAAGCACCACTTTGCAGCTGAAACAACAAATATGGGCAGAGATGGGATACCCAGTTCAGATCCAACATCTGCTCAGTGGTAGGCGGTCTCTCCAGGACTGTAGAACGATGAAAAGCTATGAGATTGGTCCAGGATCAATCATTACTTTAAACTTTAGACTGAGAGGAGGGGCTCTGCCTTAGGGACAGCCAAGCTCCTCAGGGGGAGACAAGGGAAAAAAAACAGCATCCCAGCACCAACCCAAGGGAGGCTTATCCTACAAAAACATTTTACAGGGCAGCAGAGATTCAGGGTCCTCTCCAGATCAAGGCGGACACATACCCAGACCATACATAGTAGATCAGTCAGGGCAAACACCAGCTCTAAACTTAGATTCTACAGGGCTTGATGATTTCGTTCAGTCCTATGAAACGCAAGCTCTAATCTGCCGATTTAACAGTTTTTGGCCTAAACCTATGGATCTATTCCATTGGATCTTCACCAGCTGGACCATGGAATGTGATATACATCTATGTTCAAAGGGGTTTTTTATAGTAAGATTCACATCCAAGGAAGTCAGAGATACAGTCATCAGTGCTGGGCCTTGGTTTTGGGGAGCATCGGGGCTGTTTATGACCCCATGGTTTCCAGATTTTGATCCAAACAAAATGACTGTATCCAAAGTGTCGGTCTGGGTCAGACTATACAATCTCCCTCTTCACTTTTGGAATGAACGAGTTTTGGAAGGCATTGGGAACATCATAGGGAAATATATAAAAACAGATCTAGAAAGGATTGATGAAAGGATCTACACTTTCACACGTATTTGTGTGGAAGTAGACTTAAGCAAAGGGCTACCAGACAATATAAAGCTGATCTACAAACAACAAAATTGGTTGCAAGTACTAGATTATGAAAACACCGCTTTCAGATGTAGGCTCTGTAGGCAGACAGGACACTTGCAAAGCACATGTCCAGAAGCCAAGAAAGTAAACAGTAAAAAGAAGCATAAAGGGAAGCAGAGGAAATGATGCCAATTTTCACCCCCAGATTCAGAGGACAAAGAATCAGAAGCAGAGGAGGAAGAGGCCACCGCAGAGAAGACCGAGGTCTCTCAAGAAATGGAGAATCAGAAGGGAACCACATCAGACAACAAGGATTCACAGATTCACTTAAACCAGGCAGAGAAGGCAAACGAGGGTATGATTATGGGAGGGATCAAAAGGCATCACCACTCAGATACTTCAGACTCAGATAAGGAAACTGCCTCACAGAATGCAGAAACACAGCTGGTCATAGCTTCGATTGAGCCCACTCAAGGAGAGTGGCGCAAGGTCGAAAAGAAAAAGGGGAGAAAAACCTGAAGGGTGAGTCCTTTACTTCACCACAGGATTGTAGTTTTCTCTCCTCCATATCCTCTCTTCTCTATTTCTCTTTCTCTAATATAGCTACTTTGTAACGTTGCATGGGGTGCGAGAGCACTGGAGCCCAATGGGCATATTTCTGAAATGCTTCAATGCATCTGCTAGTGTAATTTTTCTTTTTATTAATAAAATTTACCGTTTTTTCTTTTGGAAAAAAAAAACAAGAGCGTTATCAATAGCTGGAGGTAATTTATTTTTACTAGGCATTAAACCTTCATTCAAAAGCGTTATCAATAGCTGGAGGTAATTTATTTTTAATTTATTTTTATTGAGCATTAAACCTTCATTCCAGTTTTACGATTCATCATTTCTGCACAAATGGTTTTCTTAATTCATAGTGTAATTAAGTACCATGACTTTATAGTTTGGCTTAAATTATCTAAATTATCTATAAAGACTCTGCATAGTTTGAAACCAACCCGTTGTATGATTCTAGGGCTGCGCTTCAAATGGTCATTATTTGGAAACTGTTTTGCAAAATTGGTAACCTGAAATTCTTTTGCTAATAATTGCGGAAGAACCAACACATTTAGTGCCTTCTTTGTTCAAACATTTACGAATTGGGTATCACATAAACTCATTTAATAATAATTATTATTTTATATAAATGATAATTATATAATATTAAAATATTATTTTAACCTTATGATTTTAGAAAATAATATAGTGTTATGTTTGAAGAGGATGAGCCATTTTCGTAATCTCCAGTAGTGGTTGATTAGCATAAACATAAATTAAGATAAACTAATATGTTATAATATTAATAAGTTGAAGGTGAATATAATTTTGTTTAATATAATTAATTATTGATATTTATTATTAAGATTCATTTTAAGCACGGATTTAATATGAGTTGAGAGGGATTAAATTTCTTCAAGTGCAAACTTATTTTAGAGTGTAAAAAATAATGTGTCTTTGTCTTGATGATGAATCTAGATGCAGGTTTGAAATGCGTAGACCCTAAGGTTTCTATGTGATTTCTTGGGAAGATCTTGACTTAAATCATGAATCACAGAAACATCCAACCTAAAATGTGTAATTTTTCATTGTTTAAATTGTATTTTTGAAGGCTACAAAGATTACATAACTTAAATTTGTAGCTCCAAAAAATCTTTGTTGGATTTCAACATAAAGTCATATACCTCTAAAATGATTAAACTATAAAACCACTTCAAATGTTTTAACCATAAAACTTATTTTTTTCAATAGTTTCATATGTTATATACATAAATTTTTTAAATAATATATAAAATATTTTACATAATAAGTGCATTGAGGGGCGCACATTAAAATGATTTTTTATTATTAATATTTTTTTGAGTATATGCCAATATTAATTCCTATTAAAATATTTTATTCATAATTCATATTGGATATTGTATTATATAGAATATTACAATGTTTTGATTTTAATTCTTTTTCTTTTATATATAGATATATATGTTATTGGCATAAATTAGTCAACATAGATCTTCAAATAGTTTATTTAAATCACCTATTAAAATATTAAACTTTATTTTGTTTATTCTACTTGCAATTACTTTACATGAAACTATATTAGGTCATATGCACATAGGTTTTTTTAGGTCCGATAGATCATTATTTGGTCTCAGCGGACGTTAACCATCATCATCATCATCATCAACAACAACTAATTAAATATTTATATAGATTTCTTTTTCTTTTTATTTATTTATTTATTATAACTTACATTTATTTTCTACCTAGAGAATATTTTATTTTCATGTTGAGAGGGACACGGGTCAACTCCAATACTTACACATAACCTTCATAATAAGTTGTAAAATGAGGGTTTTGGCTCAATGAGCCTTTCGCTTCAATAGAATATATTTATACAATTTTTTAAAATTTAATTATAAATTAAATAATTAATAAATATTTAGTAATTGGATAAATCACACCAACCCCATTCGAGTTGTCAAACATCTTTCCCACGGTGACTCCCGGACCTATAAAACGAGAAATCTAAAAAGCCCTGCTTCAGGATTAACAGGGCTATGGATCGTCCTTCAATCTATTATCAGTAAGCAACTCTGTAAATAAAAGAAAAATAATATAAAATAGCTCTTCCAGTCGTCTGCGCCTCACAATTAACTGGAAATTTACGCGTGTCGAACAAAAAGTAATATAAAATTACGAGTGTCGTACAAAAAGTAATATAAATTTACGCGTGTCGTACAAAAAGTAATGTAAAAGGTAACGGTTACTTTTACAGTTATGCTTTTTTCCTATTTTGCTTTATGGACTTATAAATTGAATTTCCAAGTTTGAAAAAGGTTTATGTTTTCAAAATTTTTAAATAGGATATTTCTATTTTTCTTTTAAATTAAGTTGGGCCCATACATCAGGTTTATTCCAACTTTTATCTTTATAACGTTTAAAAAGATCCATCTTAAATTTAAACCTAAACGGTATCTTTTAAATTATTTAATTTAAATATATTGTTAAATGATTTTAGTATAAGTGATTTGGTATCTTTTAAATTATTTAATTTAAATATATTGTTAAATGATTTTAGTATAAGTGATTTGGTGTATAATTTGTTTTTAAGTGGTTGATTAGTTTTAAAATGATTTGGTGTATAATTTGTTTTTAAGTGGTTGATTAGTTTTAAAGACATTGTAATTAGATATTATGATATTTATGAAATAGTGGTATTTAATAAAATATTGAAATTGAGGTGTTGTTTTTATTGTGATTTTTTTCTGTGGTCAGAAAAAATTTAGGCGAAATCTTGATTTGTGTTATTTAAACTGGTTTTTTGATTGTATATATGGATTTGGCACCATGAAAAACGCTTAAGGCACTTCGATTTTGCATAAGTTACCATAAAATTTGTGATTTCAATAAATTCTTGCTACCAAAAAAACTTCCAAAAAATTACACACAAACAATTCGTAATATTGATGCTTCAAAATATTCTAGAGAAATCTATTTTAATTATTAAATCAAATATTCAAATACTATATTAATTGAATATTTTAATAACTCAATTTTATTAAAAAAAATTATAAATGAATTAGTGGCAGTGGGCACTCGGCAATAATGCGCTTAATTAATCGATTTTCAATGGCCACCAGGATAGAAATAATTTAAAAACAAAATAATATTGAGAATGTAAATGTCACCACGTTAGCGCGCTCTTGAACGCTGCAATGTCGATGGAATAAAATAAAAGGTAAAATAAAATATATGTTCTTGTTAATGCTGTTTTGAGGATTACATTATTTAAAAGTTAACGCTGGTTGATTTTAAACTATTTAAAATTGAAAATTTTAATAAATAAAATATATTATAAAGATTTATAATTGAATAAGTTGGAGTGGGCACTCCTAAATAAAGATTTTAATTCAATGACCTCCTAAAGAAAATAATTTAAAAATACAATAATATTGAAAATATAAATGTCGCCACGCGCGCTGTTGAATGTTATAAGGTCGACGTAATACCATAAATGTAAATGAAAATATATGTTATTGTTAATAGCTGGGATTATATAACATTTAAAAGTTAAGGTTGGGGTTGGTATAAATTTAAATATATATGATATAAATTTAAAAGTGGAAAAAATTATTTTATTATAAGTAAAATTTGATGATGATGATTAATTGAGACTTTTTAATATTTTATTTCTATGATAAAAAAGAAGGGAGAAAAGTGTTTTTAGATCACTATAGTTTTGCATACTTAATTAGTCAAGAAGGTTAGTAGTGTGGCAAAGGTTTTAGAAATGAGAATAGCTATGAGTAAAATCCAAGCAATCCAAGAGAAAGTATGTTTCATCTTCAACCTTCTTAGTATCACAAAGGTGACAAACTCTTTCATCCCAAGGAGTTTTGAGAATTGACCAACATCCGGTTTCACTCCGAAGCTCATGAGAACTAGTTCTTATCTTCACAATGTTCATTTTCTTCTTAGCACTTGTCAAGACAGAGAGATAATTCTGGTTAGCAAGATTAGGGTTGATCACCTCCTTATAATATCTTATCTTCCTTTTTCCTTCTAACTCCTTGTTGTTCCACAACTTATCCTTAAATTTGGAAGTAATAATATTTTTAATTTTATTTATATTCTCCAATGTGATCTCTTCCTTTATCCCCCAATGGTCAAATGGAGTCCGAGTTTCCTTATGTTAGTCTCACTTGAGCGAGAGGTGGGCATTTTGGCTAGAGTCAGAAGCAATTTTGGAAAACCTCTTGCCTTCCATGTTCTAAATCTTCTTCTTATACATCAGATACCTAAACATAATTATGCTTTAAATAGGGGAATGGTTGGCTTCAATCAAAATGATATGGTAGGGAGTATTTCCTTTAATCTTGAGGTTGTCGGTTATAAATTGCTTTTGGATCAACTCGATATTTCTCCATGATTCTCTAGATATACTGCAACCCCAAATCTTACATCCATATAATATAACAGGGGTGATGAGAGTCTCAAATAGGAGCCTCTTTTTACTATATACCCAAAGATCTATTGACTTGTAATTGTTTTCAAGCTCATAATAAGCTTTCCAACCTCCCATTATCCTTTTCTCAATGTTATACTTCTAATTGAGCTGAGGATGAATTTCAATACCTAAATATTTGTATGAAGAAACTTACTCTAAGTAATTGCTATCATAAATGAAATTATCATATTTGATCTTTTTGGATTTAATTATCATGACTTTAGTCTTGTCGGTATTAAAAGTCATACCCATCTTGGAGTAGTAATCATGGAGGATTCTAAGTTGCTTGTCAAGATCATCATGGCTTCTGATAAGAAGAACGATATTGTCGGCATAATGGAGAAGAGTAATGACCATATCGGTGAGCTTGGGGCCATCACATCCTACAGCTTCCTAACACTCTTCTAGCTTATCAATGTAAATCCCAAAAAGTGTAGGGGATAATGGGCACCCTTGCTTAACTCTGATATTGCATTTAATTTCTTCAAACCAACCCTTAGTGGTCTTAAGCTTTGCAATAACATTCTCGTATTGCTTAGTCACGACAACCCTCAACTTGAAAGGAACCATTATCTTTTCAGGTCTCTAACATTGCTTATCCTAAGGAACTGTGTTGAAGGCTTTTCTAAAGTCAATAAAACGGGAGAAGAGGTTTGTTTTATTATTGTGACATTCCTTGGCAATGATCCTAAGAGTGACAAGTCAATAGTCGAGTGATGTCTCCCAAAACTAGCTTGTCGTTTAGCTCTTTTACCATGGATTTCTAGCTAGAGGCTAGTTTCCTTTTCCAAAATGAGCGTATATAGTTTGGCTAAAAGGTGGTTGATCATAATGGCCCTATAGTTAGAGGGAAATTTTTTATCCCCATTTTTAAAGATGGTTGCAATAAGGATTTGTCTTCAAGGCTTATGGAAGACGTGTTTCATCGTCAAATTGAGGAGTTTGTGTGTATGAGGGATTAGGATAGATCTTCACATCTTGAAGATTTCAACTTGGTAGCTTTTGATATCCCTAGCCTTCCCATTAGCGAGCTTCTTAATCCCAAACTCCACGTCTTCCAAAGAAAAAATATCCTCCTCTAAAGGAGTATTTAAGATGATGCCCATGGTGTCCAGGGAATCATAAAGATTCTTAAGATATATTTCCCAGTTCTTTAAGGGGATCGAATTACTTTCTTTCATTTTACCAACAAGATTATTCCTCCAAATCTCTCTAGGTTCAACTTTGGAAAGGTGAAGAATATGCTCTTGCCTCTTATTTATATCAAACATTTTCTCGCTTTTGATAGGAGCTTTATACACACTGATTTTTTCAAGCTTTATATTTTCATTAGGGGCATATTAAATCACTTTCCTAGCAATTTTACAATCACTATCATACCAAGGGTTGGAAGTTCTATTATTCTTTTTATACAACACCTCAATAGAGAACTTGTTAATGGTAGTGGAAAGGGTTCTAGTAAAATTGTGGTAGATGTGATCAATTGTATCATTATATGTTAAGAGACCTAATCACTTTTTAAATCCTTTAAGAAGAGATCCATTTTATTTATGTAAAAACAAATATGCCTTTGAATATCATAATTATTTTTCATGTGATTGGTGTGGATGCCAAGTTTCAGAGTTAAGGATAAAGGTATATGGTCAAACTTAGGCTCATGGTCATTTAGGAGGTCAAAATTTACAATACGATTGAGAACGTGGGTATCATATATCATGTAATCCAAAACAATATTGCTAAGCCCAGGAATACAAGTCATCTGACTAGAAGTTGGCCACTTATTAATCCCATTACAAAATATCATGGCTTAGAAACTATTGTTGGTAATTTTGTCATTCATGTCATTAACCACATTGGTGACCATTCATGCTGAATATTGAATGTTGGATTGGTGAGCTTGAATGGAAAAGGCTGAAAGTGATGTGCAGTGCAAAGGCTAAAAATTAAATGTGAAGTGAAAATGATGAAAGTTAAATGTGGAGTGCAAAGGTTGAACATTGTTAAAATGGGACATTACAAAAGCTGAAATATATATAGGTCTTATTGAACAGAAAATGTGGACAATAAAAAATATGATTTGTCTCTTGTAACCAATACTGATTGAATTGTTTTAATTAAGCTTTATTTTATATTACATTTTTTTAAAAATATATATAGGTTTTATTGAACAGAAAATGTGGACAATAAAAAATATGATTTGTCTCTTGTAATCAATACTGATTGAATTGTTTTAATCAAGCTTTATTTTATATTACATTTTTTTTTTTTAAATATATATAGGTTTTATTGAACAGAAAATGTGGACAATAAAAAATATGATTTGTCTTTTGTAATCAATACTGATTGAATTGTTTTAATTAAGTTTTATTTTATATTACAATTTTTTTTTATTTTTTATTTTATTTTTTTATTTTTTTTATTTTTTTATTTTTATTTTTATTTTTTATTTTTATTTTAATTTTAATTTTATTTATTATTATTATTATTATTATTATTATTATTATTATTATTATTATTATTGTTATTATTTATTTATTTTTATTTTATTATTATTATTATTATTTTTCAGAACTGGAAGCAAAGACAAAAGCTTGTGAGTAGTTTTTGGAAATCCAAGAGACAGTGCTTCATTTCATATTCTTGCAAAGCATACAAACAACCAAGATAACTTGTTTATAAAATATACAATGTGGAATGGTAAAAGGACTTTTTTTAAAAGAGAAACAATCTGCATAAGAAAGTTGATGAGCAACAAGAGAAGAGATACAAAGTGAAAAGGAGAAGCAATGCAACAATAGAATTGACAACAAACTGTGAATAAGGTAACCATCATTTGTGACATGATGTTGTGATTAAGAGATTTCTGTTGCTTTCTATGTTGTAGCTTGAAAAGGAGCGAGTTGTAGCCTGTTGAGGTAGGATCCTCTTGTGGGTTGCAGCCTACAGAAAACTTGTGGGAGTTGTAGCTTCCTTTGAGGTAGGAGCCTCTTGTAGGTTGGAGCCTAAAAAAATCTGATGTAGAAGGAGTAGCAACTTGCCTTCACATCACTTTTAGCCTAAAATTCGTGGCTTTCTCCCTTCGGGGTTTCCACTCATATCTGGTGCCTTCATGTGTTTATTCTTGAATGTTGTGTGAATGTTTTGAATTCTTGATAAATAAATTTGAAAATTTCTCCCTTTGACACTTGCAAAAGGAATTCAATAATAATTGAGAAAAAACATAAACCATTAGGTTCATAAGAAGAAAAATAAGTTGAGCAAAAGTAAAGAATTTTGAATTACTGATTCGGCCCCCCTCTCTTAGTGATTCCCAATCATAACTATCAATTGTTATTAGAGGCAAGTTGCTTTAGTAGTAGTATAAAAACTGGAAGGAGGTCCTAAGTCAATAAAATGGTTAGTCAAGAAGTGTGCTCAACAAATAAGGCCCCTCTATTTACTAGTACAAACTATGCCTTCTAGAAAGTGAGAATGAAGGCATATTTAATGTCTCTATGAGTATAAGTCTAGGATGTTGTGATGATAGGGTATGAGGAATGAAAGGAAACAACTAATGACAAAGATGGCAAACATAATTTTAAAGCTAATACAAAAGCTATGAATGCACTTCTGAGTGGTCTATATGAGTCTGAATTTATCAAGGTAATGCATTGTGAGACAACTAAATATATCTGGGTTAAATTAGAAAATATTCATGAAGGAGATAAAAAGGTGAAGATGGCCAAATTACAAGTGTATAGAATGCAGTTTGAGACCTTAAAAATGAATGAAGATGAAGATATAACTAAATTATTTTTAAGAGTTGATGAAGTTGTAAATATCATGTTGGGTCTAGGAGAAACAATCAAAGAAAGTGTAATAGTTCAGAAAATATTGAGGTCATTACCTTCTAAATTCAATCCTAAGGTTTCAGCTATAGAAGAAACAACAAACTTTGAGACTTTGAACAGAAATTAACTACGTGGATCTTTGAAAACATAGGAGATGAGAATTTCAAAAGGGAAGGTAGCCAGTAAAGAGACAACTTTCATGGCAAACAAGCCCATAGAAGAAAAGGAGTGTTCATGCTCAAGTTTTGATGAAGAAGAAGCAAAAATTGTCATAATGTTGAAGAAAGGCGCATGTAAGTACAAAGGAAAAATTCAATTTAAGTGTTTTAACTGTGGAAGAGTGGGACATTATGCATCAAAATGTCCTTATAAGAAAGAGGAAAATCAACCTAAAGGGAAAGAGAAGAATAAGTCTAACAAAATGCAGAAAGAGAGAAAATTCAAAAGAAAAAATTTCTATGCTCAAGAAGGTAACGTTGGATCTGAAAGTTCCAATGAATCCTCTAGTGAAGATGGAGCCATTGAATTCATGACGATGGCCTTGGAAGAACTTGAAAAGGATTTCTAGGAATATGAATAAGAAGAGGAAGGTGAGGTAGACCTTGAGGGGGAGTTAATCAACACCCTAGATGAAATAGAAAGGCTTAAACTAAAGAATAGAAAGAAAAAAGAGATCCTATTGAAATAAGGAAGAATCAAATTCAGAAGACATTATCAAGTTGAAAGTTGAACTTGAAGAAGAAAAGAAGGTCGAAGACATTTTAATGAAGCAAATAAAAGAGAAATGCTAGGAGTGTGAAAGATTGGAGTAAGGGGTGGTAAGTGTAAAGAAAAAGCTAGAGAAGGCTCAAACTAAACTACACATGAATATTAAGCAAATAAAAGGTTCTGAAAAATTGGATGTGATATTAAATGCTCAGAGGTATCAACTCATAAATATTGGGTTAGCCTATGAAGGAGAATCCATTAAATCCAAGGTAGAGGATAGAAGTACGATCACCTTTATAAAAGATGTTAAGGGAGAGGATCACAACTCGCATCAATATGAGAACAAAAATTTGAGCAACACTTCAACATCAAGTGAATAACTGCAAAGGAACATTGTCGGTAAAGTACAAAAGGCGAAAGAAATGGACAATCAAACAACAACCTATCAAAAGCCACACTTCTTCAGGAGACATGATTATCAAGTGTCAAGATGGTTAGATTCTCAAACATCATCCACTACCAAGTGCAAATATTTGTTTTATGGATATTGTTACTGCTGTAAAAATTTTGGACACAAAGCCATAAATTGTAGAGCTTATGTCAAAAGAATTTATTTGGGAAATTTTAAGATAAATAAGAATGGATTCACAAGCATTAAAACAAACATGAATCTAGACAAAAATGCATTTTCTCCTCTCCTTGATATCACTGGATGTTTCTATTGTCACAACTTTGGGCATAAGTCATATGAATGTTAGCTTAAAAACAATAGATTAACATCTCAGAATATTTATAGAACAAGTGGATGCATCCAATGGAGAAAGAAGGTAGAAGAAAAGAAACCTAATAAGTGTTACCTAGTTCTGTATGTTCAAGATCAAAACAATAAATGGTATGTGGACAATGGCTGCTTTAGACATATGGCAGGAGATAAAAACAAGTTTGTTTCCCTAAATGAAAATAAAACTAGAAATGTCACATTCAACAATGATGAAGAAGCCTGAATTATAGGAAAGGGTACAATTAGTCTGAACAACAGAAGAGGAAATGCTCAATATGTGTTGTTTGTAGATGGTCCAAAACATAACTTGTTGAGTGTAAGTCAAATGTGTGATAATGGTTGTGATGTTCTCTTTAGAGCTCAAGACTGTGAAATCAGGTCAACATCTACAAGGAAGGTTTTGGCTAAAGGAGTTTGAACCAAGAATAATGTATATATCTTGAAAGAAGAGAGTGATGAATGCTACATTAGTAAACAAGATAAATCCTGGCAATGGCATAGGAGATTGGAGCATCTCAACTTTGATCACATCATCAAATTCAACAAGAAGAGAGAAGTCATAGATCTACCAACAATAAATAAGCCTCAAAACACTATCTGTAAGTCATTTTAAATGGAAAAATAAACACGAACATCATTCAAAGTCAAAGATAAACTATCAAGTAGTAAGCCTTTGCAGTTAGTTCATATGGATTTGTGTGGGCCTTCCAAAATAGAAGCACCAAGAGGAGAACAATATTTCATGCTAGTAATCAATGACTATTCGAGATTGATCGGGGTGGGATTTCTCATAAATAAGTGAGAAGCATTTGAGAAATTTAAAACATTCAAGGCATTGGCAGAAAATGAAACAGGGTGCAAGATAAAGTGCATTAGGTCAGATAGAGTAGGTGAATTTACATCAGATGAGTTTTTAGAGATGTGTAATGAATTTGGGATAAGGAAAAAATATACTATTGCAGACACACCGCAACAAAATGGAGTTGTGAAGAGATAAAACAGGTATGTTAAGAAAATAACCAGAGCCATAATGTAAGAAAGAAACATTACTCAAACCTATTGGGCAGAAGAGGTGCATACAACATTACATATTCTCAATAAGGAACATCTCAGACCAAAATGTGATAAGACACCATATGAACTGTGGCACATGAAACCAACATCAAAAAAGCATTTTAAAGTATTCAGGCGTAAATGTTATATAAAAATTAATGATGAAAAGCTAGGAAAGTTTGATGGTTGATGTGACTGAGGAATATTTTTGGGATATTCGTCAAAAAGTAATGGATATAGATGTTGTAATAAAATATTTCATAAGATTTTGGAATGCATAGATGTAAAGGTTAATGAAGAGCTACCCAATAAGAACAAGAGCACAAGTTTTTTCAATCCTCTAGATAATCATTATCATATCAGTAAAGAGAATGAAGTATAAAATGAAGAATTGGAAGATACATAGACTCATTCAAAAGGACCCTCAAGACACACTCAAAAGAATCACCTTGAAAATCAAATTATTGGAGATAAAAGTGGAGTACAAACGAGGCAACTAGCAGAAAAACCTGAGCAAGTTCATATAGCCATGTTGACATAGATAGAACCAAAGAACCTTGAAGATGAAAGTAAAGAAAAAATTTGGATAGATGCTATGAACAAGGAGTCAGACCAAATTTAGAAGAAAGAGATTTGGGAACTAACACCACGACCTGCCGGAAAGAATGACATTGGCAAAAAATGGGTTTTAAAAAATAAGATGAATGAATAGGGTCAAGTTGTTAGAAATTGATGCAGGAGCATCCAAACTTAGCCAACAATGTGATTGTATGTTCACATGTTGTGGCTAACATGAGATGAATTTCATTGACCTAAGTGGTCAAAATCAGTTTTAGTAGAGAGGGTTGGATCTCTCGAATTGATCTTTACTTCAATTATTGTAACAATTAAATCATTGTATTATTTTTAGAACAAGAGATAAGTGTTAGGATAGGTGTGTATCAGAGCTTGAGAATAGGGATTTAATAGTTGAGCTGATAAAAATAGAGATTGAGTTGTCAATGTTGTTAGGATAGGATTTGATCCATAAAAGAAAGGAAAAAATGTAATGATAGAGATCAGATGGAATAGGAGAGTGAGTAAGCGAAATATTGAGAGAGAGATAGGGTTTGCGAGTGAAACAGAGGTCAGACAAATTGTTGTAATCGAGCCGAGAGGGCCAAGACTCTGTAATTTCTATTTTATTGAAATAATTGATTAAGTGTGGCGTTGCGTATTATTCCTGGTGTGAAATTCTCTCGAATCTGTGTATTGACATTTTGGACCCTAATCAGGTATTATTTTCCATTTATGTGTTTCATTGATAATAGCAGTTAGTTAGCATTAAGGGTTTTATTTCAAGATTAAGCACTAAACCCTTTTCCATTATAAAAATATTTCGTTCAAAGTTCTGTATCGGGAATGTGGGCAGTATTCAAAACAGGAAATGGTATATCGCGTGGAAAATAAATGGTAAGTGGTATTTTTCTTAATCACGCAATTAACCTAAGGTTTTGACACATATAATGGAGAAACCACTTATCTCGCACGCTCTCGTCCTAATATCGATTGTGCAAGTAATCACATGAGATTGCACGACAACTGTTGGATCGAATAGGATAGATCGATGGTGGAAATCAGTCGGACTAGTTGGCAAGTGGATACGACACAATATCTGTTGGATCTGAAGAAGCCAGCTCAACGGTGGATATTGAAGCGCTCGGGGATAAGAAGTCAGAGTAGGACTGATGGTGATTGGTCAAGAAAACGGGACCCTCGGGAGGGTATACACGTATACAATATGTTTAACGCGCAACTGATTGGTTTTTAAGTGAACCATTAGTCTAATTCTAGACTACCACATCAATTGTGGTAACCATCCACATCATTTGGTATCAGAGCCCAAGGATTAAGTCTGCTACAGTAAACATGCCACCTAGGAGAGGAGCTGGCATAGGTCAGGGGAGACCTGCAGCGAATGCAGTTCTACTGGAAGAGATTCGAAACCTGCTTACAAGGATGGAGACAATGGAAAATGCTCAAAGCAAAGCACCTAATGAAGGAGATGCCAGTGCTGCAGAGGAATCTTCTAAGGAAGAAGAAGAGGATGAGAGTGAATGATCCAGGTGGATGTTGGTGGCCACTTGCCAAGTACACTTGGGTCCCCACCATCATTTCTTTCAACTTTTCAGTTTCCTTAATTGTAGCACAGTTTACTATTTTAGCAGTTTTTCGGGTCCTGAACTTCCGGAGCCATTTTGAGGCCCTAAACGAGGTTTTTTGGGAAAACTGGGAGCAACATGGGTCCATGGACCGATGGTTCTCTTCCCAAAGTTGTAGTTCTTGGATAGATCTTTCTAGCGAGATATTGTGCGTGTCAAACGAAGATCATATGCCAAAGTTACAACCCCGGGAAATTGATGTACCAATTTACCCAAATGGGGCCCATAGTTTGGTGTTTCATCTTCTAGGGTTAGGTTTCTGGATGTTTAGGGTTTTCCATTGTTTCTCAACAATAAATAGGCCTTCGAGCCTCATTTTAACATAGTTCGGAGGCATGTAGCCGCCATATCTCTTCTTAGAGATAAGCTACCATCGTCCTAGCTGATTTATTTCCATTGTTGTTTGTAAGCATATTTTAGTATTTTACATTAATGAAATGAATTATTATTTCCGTTGCATCTCTGTGTTTATGGTTATCTCTGTAATTTTTTTCGTTCCTGTTTAAATCTGGATCAGTGGTATTAGAGAGGTCTGCTTTTTCTCTGTTTTTCTTTGCATTTCCCCAATGAGGTCGGGATATAAGGAGTTAGGGCTTAAACTGGTCGAACCTTTGCAAGACCAGCCTCACAAATCTCGACGGCCTCCCATGGCAGATGAAAAAAAAGACAAGGGGGCAGGAGATCCTATCAAAATCTTGCTTGAAGAAGCCCTCGAGTGACAAAGGAACGCGATGATGGAAAACTTTGCCAAGATCCTTCAGCAACTACCTAGGAGCGACGCATCGCCTTCCAACAGCTACTCTTGAAACACCACACCATTTAAGGTACACGTTAATTTTGAAATCCCCATATTCGAGGGTCAGATAGACGCAGATGTCGTCGATAAATGGTTAAATCTTGTAGAGGGTTATTTTTCTGTTCATGATTTTTCCAGTTGGGAAAAGATTATTTTCGCTCTTCTCAAAGCAGCCCCTCACATCAAGGACTGGTGGGAAACCTACTGAGAGCATAAGGATGAAAGTATAGGTTCACTATTTTCAGCTGCACCCACTTTGGATTCATTTCGGGATGCAATCAAGGAGTAGTACTACCCTATCAGAAGCTATGACGATCAATACATAAAGTGGACCACGCTGCGGTAGGGGAGGAACCAAGATGTGCCGAAGTTTACCAATATTTTTCATACCCTTTGCCCAAAGTTGGGTATCAAGGATTTGGAGTAGCATTTGGTACTCAAATACCGCGGTTTCCTACACAAGTACATCCAGCAAGAAATATAATTCTTGAAATCCCCTTGCTTGGCACGACATACCGATATGCCATCAAGGTCGAGCAAAAGTTTAAACAGAAGAAGCGAGACTTTGGATATTTGAATCTGAAGCAAGGGAAAGGTGCCCCCAAACCACAGAACAAAGGAAAAAGCAAAGGCGGGGTGGCCTAAGGCAACCGGCCAAAGTTGCAAGCAAAGAACAGCGTCATGAAGCCGAAAAAGGACACGTGAAAGTGTTGTGAGTTCAATAAGAGCTCCACTCACAATGCAAGTGAGTGTCGGGCCAAAAAGTCACTAGTGGCCGAGCTGAAGGTTTCAGAATCAGATGCATGTTCCGATTCTGAGTTAGAACCTAACAAGGGGAATGACAAATGGAAGCATATTATCAATGCGGAGCCCAATGCCACCGTTGCCACCACGAAGGTATAGAAGGGGCAACCCAAAGATCCAGAGGAGGAGGAGCGTCTCTTCCACTCCCAGATGTGGGTAAAGGGCTCCCCTCTACAGTTCATTCTCGACAGCGGGAGCCAAAATAACCTCATTTCAGTAGAGGTCGTGAAGCGGTTGGGCTTAACGACCACAACACATCCACAACCGTACACCATCTGGTGGTTTCACCAAGGATGAGATCTTCGCATGAGCCAGCAGTGTCGCCTTCCATACAACATCAAGCCCTTCACAGATAAGGTATTGTGTGACATTGCTCCCCTTGAAGTTTGTGATGTATTATTAGGAAAACCATACTTGTGGAAACGATGGGTTGTGTATGAATCAAGGCCTCATGCTATTATTGTTAGTTTGGGAAACAAGTTGTACAGGATACCGGAGATAGCATCGCCTACCGCCATCTCTTTGTTTACTACAAAACAATGCAGTAATCTCATTTCCAAAACCGGGAACTTTGCTTTCCTAATGATACACTGTTAGGCCCCTACACTAGTAGTATAGGGGCCTAACATCCCCTATACTACTAGTGTAGGGGCCTAACATACACCCTCAAGGAAAGAAGAAGATAGTGGCCACGACCTCCAGACAGGACCCCTCCGCATGACAACTACAGATGGAAAAAGTCATGGAGGAGTACGAGGACATCTTCACCTCCCCCGCAGGGGTTCCTCTGCACTGTTAGGTCAAGCACTCCATCAATCTGACCCTAGGTGCACCACTGCCCAATGGACTAATCTATCGACACTTCGTTCTAGAGAACGATGAAATCAAGAGGCAGATTCAGGAGTTGTTGCAGAAAGGTCACATCTGTTTGAGTTCATCACCCTGTGGGAGCCCGATTGTGTTGGTATAGAAGAAGGATGGGACTTGGAGACTCTATATTGACTATCGAGTGCTGAACAAGATCACTATCTGTAATAGGTACCCGATCCCACGGATTGATGACCTCCTAGACCAACTGAAGGGGGAAAAACATTTCAGCAAGATCGATTTGAATTCAGGATATCACCAAGTACCAATCGAACCCTTCGATGTGTGGAAGACTGCCTTCAAAGCCAAGGAGGGCCTTTTCGAATGGTTGGTTATGCCTTTCAAATTGACGAATGCTCCTACAACCTTCATGAGGCTAATGGATGACATCTTGTGGCCATTCACCAACTCATTTGTAGTGGTATACTTGGATGACATCCTGATCTTCAGCTAGAGTTGGGAAGAGCACCTCCACCACATCCGACAGGTTCTCCAAACACTGCGGCAACACAAGTTATGTGCCAATTTGGATAAATGCACTTTTGGCATGACTGAGGTTCAGTATCTGGGATAAATTATTGATAAACAGGGGGTGCATGTGGATCTAGCCAAGATCCAAGTCATTATGGATTGACCATCTCCAACCACTCTAACAGAGCTCTGCAACTTTCTAGGTCTTGCCAAATTCTACCATAGGTTCGTGTTGGGATTTTCTCATATCACTTGGCCCTTGAGTCAAGTCACCAAGGGAGGAGAGAAAGAAAAATTCTTTTGGTTTGAATCTCAATAGAAGGCATTTAGAGAGTTGAAAGATCGCCTCCACATGGCACCAATGCTCGCATTACCAGACTTGCAACAACCATTTGAGGTTGAGACAGATGCCTCTGACTATGCTATTGGAGCAGTCCTTACTCAACACGGGCATCCAGTGGCATATCACAGTGAGACACTTTCAGACACAGTCCGGAAGTATCCCACTTATGACGAAGAGATGTATTCCATTATGCAGGCCTGTCGATAATGGAAGAATTACATTTTGGGGAAGGAAACGGTCATCCACACAGACCATCGACCGCTGCAGTTCATACAGACGCAAGGGAAACTACAGAATGATTGCCATTAGAAGTGGTCCACATACCTGCAACAATTCCATTTGAATATCAAGTATAAGAAGGGTAGCACCAATAATGTTGTCGATTGCCTCAATCGACCACCGATCATGGCGTTAACCACCGTGCTCAACTCTGGTGGGCACGAGACTTCTAATTGGCCACTCCTCTACTAAAGTGACCCAGAATTCGGTCACACATACCAGACACTCTTGGAGGGTCATCATGTTCAAAATTTTCACCTCTAGGATGCCTTGTTATGCCACCTGGGTCACCTTTGTGTTCCTTCAAGCGAGCGTTCCAAGATGATTTGGGAAGCACACTACAGTCGGGTTGCTGGGCATTTCGGGGTCAAGAAAATGGTGGTAGTACTATAGAAGTATTTCTATTGGCCGAATCTTCGACAGGATGTCGGGAGGTACATCAAATCATGCACTGCCTGCGCCATTGCCAAACCGACCATCAAGAAGCAAGGCCTCTATACCCCACTGCCTACCCCTAGTCGACCTTGGGAATCCATCTCCATGGATTACATGTCAGGCCTTCCTTCCACTAAGCATGGAAACGATTGTGCTTTTGTGGTCGTCGACAGGTTCTCGACGATGGTCATTAAGGCGGCCTGCAAGAAGAATATCACAACAAAAGCCACTGCTAAACTCTTCTTTGAATGAGTGTGGGTACACTTTGGGATCCCATAGTCTATTTCTTAGATTGAGATAGCAGGTTCCTTAGTACATTTTGGTCCAGTATCTGGTCGATGCTGGACACCAAACTCACTAAGTCCACAACCTTCCATCGTCAAACTAATGGCCAGACAGAGGTTGTCAATAGGCTGATTGTACACATTCTGCACATGTACAACTCAAAGAATCCATGCACATGGGATGAGAGCCTCCCCTATGTTCAACACAACTACAACCGGGCTCTTCACATCTCGACTGGCCACAACCCTTTTCAGGTGGGCTTGGGATTCCAGCCACTATGTCCCATTGATGTGGTCATGCCATTTGCGGCTACTCACACAGATTCAACTCATGTCCAGTCTGAAATAGATAAGGAAACCAGCTTCATTGAGCACATCCAACATATTCGCCAAAAGGTCCATGACATTCTAGAGAAATCAAATGCCAAGTACAAGCAGCGACATGATCAACATCGGGTGCCACACAAGTTTCAGGTGTGCGACAAAGTCTGGTTGCGTTTGCAAAAGGAATGCCTTACCGGAGCCTATTGGAAACGTAGACCACTCCGATATGGTCCTTACACCATTGCCAAGGTTATGGGATACAATGCATTTGAGCTCAGCATTCCCCCATTCCTTGACCTGCACCTAGTGTTCAATGTGGACCGCCTTCGACCATACTTTCCACCATTACTAGACACATCCGACATTGCAGAACAACTCACAGCCACAGAGTTAAATCCAGATTGCATGGAACAAGCTGCAACTGATAAGATCATGGACACATAGATCAAGCACACTCACCAATAGAATATTCAATTGTATCGAGTTGTCAAAGTAGGCCAATTCCTTCACTAGGGCAAGTGGCTCACCAAGGACCAAGTTCAGCAAAAGTTTCCTCATCTCCTAGGGGGGGAGTAATGATCTAGGTGGATGTTGGTGGCCACCTGCCAAGTCCACTTGGACCCCCACCATTGTTTCTTTCAACTTTTTAGTTTCCTTAATTGTAGCACAGTTTACTATTTTTAGCAGTTTTTTGGGTCCTGAACTTTCGGAGCCGTTTTGAGGCCCTAAAAGACGTTTTTTTTGGGAAAACTCGGAGCAGTATGGGTCCATGGACCGATGTTGCTCTTCCCAAAGTTGTAGTTCTCAGATAGATCTTTCTAACAAGATATTGTGTGTGTCAAACAAAGATCATATGCCAAAGTTCCGACCCCAGGAAGTTGATGTACCAATTTACCCAAACAGGGCCCACAGTTTGGCGTTTCATCATCTAGGGTTAGGTTTTTGGATGTTTAGAGTTTTCCATTGTTTCTCAACAATAAATAGGTCTTCGAGCCTCATTGTAACATAGTTCAGAGGCATGTAGCCGCCACATATCTTTTCAGAGATAAGCTACCATGGCCCTAGCTAGTTTATTTCCATTGCTGTTTGTAAGCATATTTCAGTATTTTACATTAATGAAATGAAGTATTATTTTTGTTGCATCTCCATGTTTATGGTTATCTTTGTAATTTTTTGCATTCCTGTTTAAAACTGGATTAGCGAAGCTGCCAAAGCTCTCAAAATATTGGCCAAAGTAAGTGGAAGACCAAAGGTGGAAATACCTTTGTATGATGGGAATCTCAATGTAGAAGAGTTGATGGACTGGATCAGTTCATTGGACAAGTATTTCGACTATGAGGAGGTTGATGACAAAAAGAAGGTGAAATTTGTAGTTACCAGATTGAAGGGTCATGCAGCTATCTAGTGGGATGAACTACAAACATCCAGAGAAAGAAAGGGGAAGCCCAAGATCAAACAATGGGAGAAAATGGTGAGTAAGTTGAGAGGTAAAATCATGCCAAAAGATTATTAGTTAAATATTTTTAGACAGTTGCAAAATTTGAGACAAAAGGGGATGACTGTCAAATAATATACAAAATAATTTTATAAGCTGACCATTAGAGCAGGACATGCAGAGGATGATGTAGAAAAGGTATCCAGATACATCAATGGCTTGAGATATGACATATAGGATGAAATCAACTTGCTGAGTTTGAAGACAATTGAAGATGCCTATCAAGCAACTTTGAAAGCAGAGGAGAAGATGTTGAGGAAACAAAATCAGAGGAATAGAGGGAAAAGTTCAGCAAGAGGTAGAGGAACTATTGGATCAAGATTTTAGCACCCTCAGGGAAAAGCAGGAGATTCAAGTAGTAGACCACCACAGAGAGGATACTTTAGTAGAGGAAGATTTGCACCCAGAGGAAGAGGCCGAGGAAGAGAGATTCAATGTTATACATGTTGAGAATGGGGACATGGATCATGGGACTATCATCATAATAAAGCAACAAATCAATAGAATGTGAATGTGGATGAGGCAAATGAAGAAAAACCTCAAATTGCAAATAAGGAAGAATCACCCGAAGTAGGAGAATATTTGTTATTGAAAAGGGTATTGCTTAAAGAAGAGAAAGAGACAGGAGAACCAGCTCAGAGAAAGAATTTATTCAGAACTACATGCAAGCCCAAAGGAAAATGCTGTAAAGTGATAATTGACAGTGGAAGCATTGATAACCTGGTTTCTACAGAAATGGTGGAAAAGTTAGGATTAGTGAAAACAGTACACCCTACTCCTTACAAAGTATCATGGCTGCAAAAAGCACATCAAATTATTGTGACAGAACAATGCAAAGTAGAAATCCAGATTGATACTTATAAGGATGTCGTATTATGTGATGTAATGCCAATGGATATATGCCATGTATTGCTGGGAATACCTTGGCAGTTTGATCAGAAAGCTATACATGATGGGAGAAGAAACACTTATACTCTAGAGAAGGATGGGAATAAACGTGCATTGCTGCCATTGAAGAATGAAGCAGACAAAGAAGCACCTAGAAATAGTGTTATGATGATAAGTGGGAAAGAATTGCTGCAAGAAGTTAAGAAGGATGAACATATACATTTTTCTGTCATAAGGAGACTTAAGGTAATTTTGACTTCCACAAACTTAGATGATTTATTTGAAGAAATGAAAACTCCGTTGAATGATTTTGCTGATATTATTGTGGATGAGCTGCCAAATGCATTACCACCAATCAGGAGTATTAGTAGTCACATTGATCTAATACCTGGAGCAAGTTTGCCAAATAGAGTAACATACAGGTTGAATCCTTAAGAAAATGCAGAAGTTGGGAGACAAGTGCAAGAACTGATGGATAGGGGATTAATCAGAGAGAGTCTTAGTAAATGTGCTGTACAAATAGTACTCATTCCAAAGAAAGGAGGTGAATGGCGCATGTGTACTGATTCTAGAGACATAAACAAGCTTACTATCAGGTATAGATTTCCTTTACCATGCATGGATGATTTGATGGATTGTTTAAGTGGGTAAAAATATTTTACTAAAATAGATCTGAAGAGTGGATACCATCAAATAAGGATTAGAGAAGGAGATGAATGGAAGACTGCATTTAAAACAAGTAGTGGGCTGTATGAGTGGTTAGTGATGGCTTTTGGACTCACTAATGCACCCATCACATTCATGATATTGATGAATGAAGCCTTGAAGGAATATGCAGGCAAGTTTGTCATTGTTTATCTTGATGATATTCTAGTTTTTAGTAGAAGCAAAGAAGAACATTTGGAGCATCTTAAGTTGGTTCTAAGAACTCTGCAGAAAGAGAAACTGCTGATAAATTTGAAGAAATGTAGTTTCATGAAAGAAGAATTAATCTATTTGGGGTTTGTAGTTTCTAAAGAAGGTTTGAAAATGGATCCAGAGAAAGTCCAAGCAATTTGGAACTGGCCTATTCCAAGAAACATATTTGAGGTAAGAAGCTTTCATGGTCTTGCAAGTTTTTATAGAAAATTTATCACAAGTTTTAGTCATATTTGTGCACCAATTATTGAAACAATAAGAGAGACTAATCAGCCATTCAAGTGGATAGAAGCAGTAGAATGAAATTTTAAGTTGTCAAAGAAGAAAATTACAGAAAACCCAGTTTTGGCTTTGCCTGATTTTGGAAAAGTTTTTCAAGTTGAAATTGATGCTAGTGGAGTTGCAATTGGAGTAGTTTTAAGTCAAGAACAGAGACCACTAGCATACTTTAGTGAGAAAATAAATGAAACTAAGAAGAAATATTCTTCTTATGATAAATAATTCTATGCTATTGTGCAAGCTTTAAAAAAATGGAGACATTATTTACTACTAAAAGAGTTTATATTGTATTCTGATAATCATGCATTACAGTTCATAAACAATCAACCAAAATTAAACTAGAAGCATGCCAAGTGGGTAGAATTTTTGCAGAGTTTCACTTTTGTGATAAAACATACAAGTGGTAAGTTGAACAAAGTTGCTGATGCTCTAAGTAGGGTAAATTTCATTGTGCAAGAACTAAGAGTTGGTGTTGTAGAATTTGAAGAAATGGTTGATATGTATAAAGATGATGTAGAATTTAAAGATATTTATGTGGTTGTAGAAAATCCAACAGTTCATAATAGAAGCCAGTGAATAGATTATCTTATCCAAGGAGGTTTACTATTTAAAGGTAAAAAACCATGCATTCCCAAATGTTCTATGAGGGAAAACATAATCAAGGAGAAACACAGTGGAGGGTTATCTAGGCACTTTGGACAAGACAAAACCTTTGCTCAGGTAAATGCCTTTTACTACTGGCCAAAGATGCAAACTGATGTTAAGAAATTTGTTGAGAAGTGCAGGATCTGTCATCATGCTAAGGGGAGAAGCCAAAATACATTATTTTACCAGACATTACCAATACCAGACCGACCATGGGATGCAGTTAGTATGGATTTTGTTTTGGGATTACCTAGAACTCAAAGAGGAAATGATTCCATTTATGTTGCGCTAGATAGATTTTAAAAAATGACACATTTCATTGCATGAAAAAAGACTAGTGATGCAACACATATTGCTAATCTATTTTTTTCAGAAGTTGTAAGGTTACATGGATTGCCTATAAGTATTATGTTTGATAGGGATACAAAGTTTCTTGGGCATTTCTAGAGAACTCTTTGGAAGAAACTAGGTGCAAATCTTAGTTTCAGTTCAGTATATCACCCTCAAATAGATGGGCAGACCGAAGTAGTAAACAGAAGCCTGGGAAACATATTGAGGAGTTCAGTGTATAAAAATCCTAAGCAATGGGATTTAGCACTTGCTCCGGCTGAGTTTTCTTATAATGATACTCCAAACCGGAGTACTGGGATCAGTCCATTCCGATTGTTTTTGAGATGAATCCAAGAGGTGTGTATGAGTTCAAAAATTTGGGTAAACAGGAGATAAGAAGTGCAAGGGCTGAAGAGTTTGCAGAGCAGATGTTGAGACTACAAGAAGATGTCAAAGACAGATTGCAGGAAAACAGTGGCAAATACAAATAGAGAGTTGATATGAGGAGGAAAGAAAAATAATTCCAAGTGGGAGATCTAGTGATGGTGTACTTGAGGAAATAAAGATTTCCTGTTGGGACTTATAATAAGCTAAAGATGAAAAAGATAGGGCCATGCATAATTGTGAGGAAGTTTTCAACCAATGCTTATGAAATTGAGTTGCCAGAAGGGATTGGAATATCACCTATCTTCAATGTTGTAGATTTATATCGATACAAGGAGATAGAGGCAGAGCTATAGAAGGAACCTACAGAAGATGAGGTTCAGACTTTAAATTGGGAAGAACAAATGCCAAAGAGAGTCAAGAAATAGGTGGAAGCTGTTTTGGAGAAATGAGCATCCAAAAGAACCAGAGGACAAGATTATTTTCAGTATCTAGTCAAATGGAAGGGACAACCAATGGAGGATGCCAGTTGGTTAACAACAACATAACTATAGAAGTATGGAGTCTATCCTAAAAGTTTGATGAACTATTCTTTTCTTCCTCGGGAGTCTGATGCAGGAGCATCCAGACTTAGCCAACAATGTGATTGTATGTTCACATGTTGTGAATAACATGAGATGAATTTCATTGACCTGAGTGGTCAAAATCAGTTTTAGTAGAGAGGGTTGGATCTCTCAAATTGATCTTTACTTCAATTATCATAACAATTAAATCATTGTATTATTTTTAGAACAGGAGATAAGTCTTAGGATAGGTGTGTATGCGAGCTTGAGAATAGGGATTTAATAGTTGAGCTGATAAAAATAGAGATTGAGTTGTCAATGTTGTTAGGATAGGATTTGATCCATAAAAGAAAGGAAAAAATGTAATGGTAGAGATAATGTGGAATAGGAGAGTGAGTAAGCGAAAGATTGAGAGAGAGATGGGGTTTGCGAGTGAAACACAGGTCAGACAAATTGTTGTAATTGAGCCGAGAGGGCCAAGACTTTGTAATTTCTATTTTATTGAAATAATTGATAAGTGTGGTGTTGCATATTGTTCCTGGTGTGAAATTCTCTCAAATTTGTGTATCAACATTCTGGACCCTAATCGGGTATTATTTTCCATTTATGTGTTTCATTGATAATCGCAGTTAATTAGCATTAAGGGTTTTATTTCAAGATTAAGAACTAAACCCTTTTCCATTATAAAAATATTTCCTTCAAAGTTCCGTATCGGGAAAGTGGGCAGTATTCAAAACAGGAAATGGTATATCGCGTGGAAAATAAATGGTAAGTGGTATTTTTCTAAATCACGTGATTAACCTAAGGTGTTGACATGTAGCACAGAGAAAACAATTATCTTGTGTGCTCTCGACTTGACATTGATCGTGCGATAACTATTGGATCGAACGGGACAGATCGATGGTGGAAATCAGCTGGACTAGTTGGCAAGTAGATACGACGCAATATCCGTTGGATCTGAAGAAGCTAGATCAACGGTGGAGATTGAAGCGCTCGGGGAGTAAGAAGTCAAAGTAGGACCGACGATGATTGGTCAGGAAAGCGGGACCCTTAGGAGGGAATAAACATACAAAATATGTTTAACGTGCAGCTGATTGGTTTTTAAGTGAACCATTAGTCTAATTCTAGACTACCACATCAATTTGGCAACCATCCATATCAAAAACAAAGCCAGACTAGTGTGTAAGGGTTACTCACAAGTGGAAGGTATTGATTATTAATGTCAGGCTAGGAGGTAACTCCTCAAATGAGATTATGTTTATTCATTTGTGCTATTCGTAGTTATTTACATGAGGGAGTGACTGTTGAGTTTCATCTCCCGATGACTCTCCATTTTCTCTTATTAATTATTTACACTATTTAAAAATTTTCACCCAATCCTTATGATTAGGTGTCAACATTCCCCCCCTTAATTTAAAGGGATGTTGGTGGGTCCAAGCATTGTTCTGAATATTTCAAGCTTTTCTCTTCTAAGTGCTTTGGTGAAGATGTCTGCAATTTTCTTATTAGTGGATCAATGGTGAAGATGGATTGTTTTGGCCTCAACATGATGTCAAATTAAATGATATTTTGTATTGATGTGCTTCGTTCGATCATGGAACTTTGGGTTATTGGTCAACTTTATTGCAGAGGTATTGTCAATCATGAGTGCAGTCGAATGTACTTGTTTTACTTGCAAATATTCTAGAATTTTCCTGAGCCACACAATTTCTTTTGTTGCCTCAACTGCTGCCACATATTCCGCCTCTGATATGGAATCTGCTGGAAATGATTGTTTGCATGATCTCCAGGAGACAGATCCTGAGCCAAGACTCATAGCATAACCAGAAGTAGATACCCCAGTTTCTTTGTCTCCATCAAAGTCTGAATCAGAGTATCCAATCAAGCTGAAGTCGCCCACCTGTGTATACTTGAGTTCAAAGTCTTGAGTTCCCTTCAAGTACTTTAGAACTCTTTTTGCAGTAGACCAATGTCTCTCACAAGGGTTTTGCATAAACCTAGAGAGGATTCCAACAATAAACAAAATTTCTAGTCTGGTAGTAGTCAGGTAGTTGAGACTTCCTACAAGCTGTCTATACTTTGTTGCATCCTCAAATTTTTTTCCTTCAATGGATGTGAGCTTTAAGTTTTGTTCCATTGGAGTGGTTAGAGGATTGCATTCAGCCATGCCAAACCTGTTCAAGAGATCTCCAATGTACCTTTTTTGAGAAAGGAATATGGACGTTGGATGTTGAGTTACTTCAATACCAAGATAGTAATGAACATAGCCCAAATCAGTCATTTCAAAACCTTTCCTCAATTCCTTCTTTATGGATGCAATGTAGCTCTCATTAGTTCCTGTCATCAAAATATCATCTACATATACCACAAGATATACAACTATTTTTCCAACTTTCTTAACAAACAAAGTTGTTGCATCATCAAGATCATAATGTTTGAAATTGAGTTTCAAAAGATGCTCAGTTAGTTTTTCATACCAAGCTTGCGGTGCTTGTTTGAGGCCATACAAGGATTTCAAAAGTTTGCATACTTTATGTTCATGTCCTTTCACAACAAATCCTTCAGGCTGGGACATAAAAAAATTATCTTTTAGATCTCCATTCAAGAAAGTAGTTTTTACATCCATTTGATGGACTTTCCAACCATTCTAAGCTTTTAGGGCAAAGAGTGTCCAGATGGTAGCCCATTTTGCTGTGGGGGAAAAGGTCTCCTCATAATCGACCCCTTCCTTCTATGCAAAACCTTTTGCCACAAGCCTGGCTTTGTGCTTGTCAAGTGAGCCATCAGATTTATACTTGTTCTTGTAGACCCACTTGTAGCCAATTGGTTTGGTTCCCAATGAAGGATCAACCAGCTTCCAATTGCCATTCTTTATCAAGGCATCATACTCCATTTTCATCACTTCTTTCCATTCATCATGAGAAGCGACTTCTTTGAAGGAAGTTGGTTCAAAATATGTAGACGAATTCAATTCAAAATCACAAGAAACATCGGTATCAACAGGTGAATCAGAGTCATCTACATCACCTCCATTCTGACGGGTTGAATTTCTAGTTCCTGCCTTTCCAATCTCATCAGGATGAACAATTTCAAGTGTTTTTGTTAGCCACTTTGGGGGACCTTTATGAGATGGTCTAGGCTTCTCAGTTGATTGAGTTGGGACTGAATCAAGATTGAGTCTCCCAATTATGTCAATCACATCACTCAAAGTATCATCAGTGTTTGGAGTTTCATGCAGGGGAGAGAGTGCTTTAGAAGAAGATTCCACAGGTTGATATAGTATAGGAATCCCCATTCAAGATGTGGAGTCTAATTATCAAATTCTTGAAATGATTTTTCATTTGCGAATCTATCCAAGTGATCAAGTTTCCTCTGAACAACATTGTCAGCTTTGGATGATTCAAGAAAGATTACATCTCTAGATACAATAAACTTTTTATTGACTTTATCATAGACATGGTATGCTTTGGAGGTGTTTAAATACCCAAGGAAGATACACTTACGACTCCTTGCACCAAGTTTGTTTCTATGTACCTTTGGTATCAAGGCATAACATGTGGAACTAAAGACCCTAAGATGATTTACCGAAGGAATGTGCCCATACCACATTTCCTAAGGAGTCTTGCTTCTAATAGCATTAGATGGACATCTATTCTTTACATATACAACACATAGAACTACATCAGCCCAAAACATCATTTTTACATTCTTGAAAAACATCATGGAGCGCATCATATTTAAGATTGTCCTATTCATTCTTTCAGCTACTCTGTTCTGTTGGGGATTATAAGGCACAATTGTTTGATGTTTGATCCCATGTTGGTGAAGATAGTTTTCAAATTCATTTGAAGTGTATTCTTTTCCATTATCAGTGCGAATAGAGCCAATATGAGATTGTGCATCATTTTCAATCCATGTATGAAAGTTCTTGAATGTTAGAAAAGCATCATATTTGTTCTTCAATAAATAAACCCAACACATTCTGGTTTAGTCATCAATAAATGTGATCATATATTTATTTCCATTTGCAAAAGGAATAGGCATTGGACCACATAAGTTTGAATGAATGAGTTCAAGTTTTCTATGTGCTCTGAAATGTGAATCATGAAAATACTGTTTGCTATGCTTTCCTAGAATGGAAGCATCACATTGCTTAAGTTTCCTAGGAATTGTAGACAAACCAGTAACACCATTTTTATTCAACAAGTAGAGGCTGTCATAGTTCAAGTGTCCAAATCTAGCATGCCATAATAAAATTGATGGAAATGTACCTTCTTCATAATGAGAATTGTATGAGAAATTTTGTGCACGAGAAGAGGTACCCTGCAGCTTGAGAAGCCTTTCTTCTTCTATCCCCATCATGACAAGTGAGTGATTCGATGCTTTTCTCACCTCAACCTTGCCATCAATCATATGAATGGAGTGTCCTTGCTGGCATATGTGGACCAAGGATAGCAAGTTTCTCCTCAACTATCGGAGATATAAAACATGATGTAGAAGAAAGTCTGGAAGACTAGGCAATTTAAGACTGATTGGTCCAAGCCCTGATAGATTGAGTTTTGAATTGTCTGCAAAGTATACTGATCCATCAACATTGTCAGTAAATTCTTCAAAAGAATCTCTTCTAAAAGTGACGTGGAAAGTTGCTCCTAAATCAAGAAACCAATCATTTTTCCAAGAAGCAAGTGAAGCATTAAATAAGTCTTCATTTACTCCCATATTACAGCGTGCCACATCATAGTGAGTGGATTCAGGTGTTTACCTTTCTCTTTGTCATTATTTTTACCTTTGGGTTGGTTTCTTTCCTACTCAATCATGTCCCAATGAAACTTGCATGTGGATGTATCATGTGATCCATCTCTATTGCAATGTATGCAATGTAAATTTGACTTTTTTCCTTGAGAGTGTTTGCCCCCCTGCCTTTGAAATTTCTTCTTCCTCTTCCTCTGGAAGAATCTTGAGCAATATTCTTCTCTCTATGTGCAATACACACAACCTCTTCAGAAGATTGAGGAGATGTCTTCTTCCCAAAAGCTTTCTCCCTTTTAGCAAATTTTTTCACAAGGGAGTCAAAGGTAATTTCTTTGAGGTTTCCATTTGCTTGCAATGACTCAAGATAATTTGAGTAAGTAGGATAAAGTGCCTTGACGAAAGCTATCAGAGGAATGTCCAGTTCAACATTAGTGACTTTGAAATCATGCATAATAGATTTTACTTCCAATGCAAGAGAAAGAGGTTCATCATTTTGTAATTCAAGGCTGAAAAATTTAATCATGAGTTGAACAACTTCAAGTGCAGAGTGTGAGTCATAGAGTTCCTTCAGTTTTTGTAAGGCTTCGAAAGCATTTGAAAATGGTGAAATATGGTGACTCACCTCTTAATTTACTGATGCTACAATCAAGGCATAAGCCTTGCTGTTCTTATTTTCCCAAATGACGAATTCCTTGTCTGAGATAGGTTGTTCTAGTTCTTTGTCTCTGTCTCCAACACACACTCCTTTCCACAACTCATTAAAAATGAGAGTGTGTTTTATTTTCCACGACCATTGTATATAGTTCTCCTTGCTAGTGAGAACCACTCGCACAATAGATATCGATGAATGCATTTTAAAAATCTGTGTACTATTAAAAAATGTACTTCTGCTGCCAATACTCTATAAGAAATTGCACTTCTGGTTGTAAAAAAAAACAATTCTAATGTATATAACAAAGGTATATATGGTGGAGGCGTAATGCGATATTAAAAAAACTTGTGATATTTGGCATTCACTAGAAGCTGGAGCAGTATGTAGGACAATGAGATTGCAGATTTTTTTTTTACATGGCATCCAACTATTCCTTGACAATCTCGCTACCGATGCTCCACTTGCAAATAATTCGGTGTTACTGGCTTAAGATACATATTTCGTCTGGATGAATTTAACTTCAACCTCCACGAATACTGCGCAAGGTCTCCCGCTATGGTTAATGCACCTCGCATACTGGAGCAGCGTACGTAAGGGAGCAACTGCTAGTGTATTGGAGCTGCTAGCATTTATAGGCAGCGTGTTGGTATGGGAAGCGTTGCAGCCATGGTCCACGTTAACTTCTATCGCAAATATGGCAAGAAGTTTAAGAAACCTTGCCGTCCTTATGAAAAGTAATAGCTGGATGTTGAGCTGAAGTTAGTTGGAGAGTCTGGACACTGAAACAAGAGAGAAATTTGGATGGTTCAGTATACACTGAGTCGCATTTGAAATGATGCAAGAATTCTTCTTACTCTTGATGAGAAGAATCCAAGGACTTTTGAGGGTGAGGCCTTGTTGCATCGGATGGATAGGTATGGGCAACGTTTATGGGCTAGATATATGTGCAGAGGAGGGGTCGTATATATGTGGAGAGGTCGAGTCGAGCAACAACGGCATGGGAGGTATGAAGCGGCTTTTACAGGTAGTGTGTGAGATATACAACGAAGAAATTAGGTATGGAGACATTGATATACAATGAGATACTAGGTATGCAAGCAGAGGCTGCATTCTGGTATGTAGATGCTGGCTGGGAGCAAGTCACAAGCTGAGGATGAGTCTTGGGATCTGTGCAGGTATTCGATGGGTATACCAAGCGTTACACTAGATTACCACATAAAGGGCAGAGAGTAGAGAACAGAGAACTAAAGAATATGGCAGACTTCAGGAAATGCAAGACAAATTTATGAAAAATGGCAAAAGGGAGTCACGATGGCAGACTGCAATGCTAAAAATGGAGTTGGCTTGGATACCATGTCAGGCCAAGAGGTAACTCCTCAAATGAGATTATGTTTATTCATTTGTGTTGTTCATAGTTATATACACGAGGGAGTGACTATTGATTTTCATCTCCCGATGACTCTCCATTTTCTCTTATTAATTATTTACACCATAAACAATTGTTCACCCAATCCCTATGATTAGGTGTCAACAATGAAGAGACTTTTGCACGAGTCGCGAGACTAGAGGCAATCAGGATGATTTTGGCCTTTGCATGCTACTATGATTTCAAGGTGTACCAAATGGATGTGAAGTCTACCTTCCTAAATGGTGATCTTGAGGAAGAAGTCTATATGGAAAAACCTGGAGGTTTTTCATTATCAGATAAACCTAACTATGTCTGCAGGTTAAAGAAAGCACTATATGGTCTTAAACAAGCAGCATCGGCGTGGTACTTTAGACTGGACAAGTACCTTCAAAATAGGGTTTCAAGAGAGGAGGAGTTGATACTAATGTGTACATAAAGGTTGATGTATATGAATTATTGATTATAGTTTTGTATGTGGATGATATTATGTTTGGAAGCAATAAATATCATATAGTAGAATGGTTTTCTGAAGAGATGAAGGCCGAGTTCGAAATTTCAATGATTGGAGAACCTACATTCTACCTAGGGCTCCAAATCCTACAAAATCCTAGAGGCATATTCATTTCTCAAGAGAAATACCTAAGAGATATGTTGAAAAGGTTCCAAATGGAAGATTGTAAACCTGTCTCAACTCCCATGACTACTAGATATAAGCTATGCAAAGATGATGAATCGCTTCATGTGGATCAAAAGCTTTACAAATATATGATAGGAAGTCTATTATACCTAACAGCTTCTTGACCAGATATAACGTTGGCGGTCGGATTAGTAACAAGATATTAATCAACACGCAAACAAAGTCATTTGTTAGCAACAAAAAGGATATTCAGGTACTTGAAAGGGACTACATGCTATGAACTATGGTATTCGAAAGGTAAGGACTTTACATTGACAACATACACATATGCAAATTGGGCCAGCTATGTGGATGACAGAAAAAGTACAAGCAATAGTGCATTCTACCTAGTAGAGTCTTTGGTGGCATGGCTAAGCAAAAAAAAAACATTAGTTTCTCTATCTACAATGGAAGTTGAATACATAGTAGCTGCAGCTTGTTGCACATATGTGTTGTGGATGAAGCAGGCACTTTAGTATATGAAGGTAAATTTTAGCGGGCCTATCTCTATCAAATGCGACAATACAAGTGCAATAAGAATTTCAAAAAATCTCGTGCTTCATTCAAAAACTAAACATGTCCCTATAAAGTACCATTTTTTCAGAGAACAAGTGGTTGAGAAAAAAATGAATATGGAGTACATACCCACAAGAGAACATATAGCAGACGTATTTACAAAGCCTCTTGCTAAAGAAGAATTTTAGTATCTAAGAAAAAAGCTAGGGATAGTGCCTGTAGGTGCTCCTCACTTATGTAACTTCAAAAAGGAGAGTCTAAAACTTGAAATTGAATGCACCATCTAAGGGGAGAGACTACAGGAGTAGGAAGAAGTAAAGAAGAGGAATAGGAAGCATATGATTTTGTCAAGAATTTGAAGCCACTAAGAAGCAACAATAACAAAGACATCATAAAGTTGCGAGATCAAGTCATTTTCTTCATGAGAAAGTGACATCAATCAGGTGCACCATTCAAAAGTTCAGTCTTTAATGCAAGGTTTTATAGAAAAATGTACACATGTATATATCATGTATATAAGCATGTAAATAAATAAATAGACAAAGCATGTTGACATCATTAGAATTTTATAAAAAATCCTTCATTCTCTGATTGTTTATATGGAATACATTGATGTACATTATGATGATCCATGTATTAATTGAAAATTGATCTATGAAAACCTGAGATCCATTCAAACATATATATACATACATCCAGAAGCAAAGAGACCACTATGGAAGTAAAATGGCTCTTAAATCCAAAGGAATTCAAGTAATTAAGATGCAATGCTACATTCAAAGTTTGAGATATCTTCAAACATGTATGCTACCATCAAACTAAGAGGAGCATATTTTATTGATCTTTGTGGCAAGTTTCCAAGAAGTCTTCATCATTTAGAATCATGAGATTGACACCTGAACCACACCATTTGCAAGTTGCACATGAATAAATCTAGCTCAATAAAAGATCAAGAGAAAACTACTGCAAAGAATTATTTCATGCATAGATCCTTGTTATGGTTGCAAAGAACTATTGTTGAAGAAAATTATGAACATGTTTCTACAACCAGAAAGGAAACATGTGACTAAACTACATTTCAACATCTTAGTGCATCATTAAGATCTCTCTAAATCCTTTAGTGCTGCATAATCACAAAGATTTGAATGATGTGAATGCTTGAAGAAGTAAAATTAATTTATCAACAAAAGACAAAATTCCTGAAGTGCTTCAACAACACAATTGAACAAAGTACATTTTGTTGTTCTAGTAATAATCCACAATCTCATAGGAAATTGAGTGTGGACTAAATTTATCAGGAACTCATCACTGTTCTAAAACAATCATTCGAAATCAAGAAATATTTTCTAAATAATATAAAAAATCTTATGGGAAAAATAAATTGCAGCCCACGTAGAGATCATTCTCCATACCAAGGAAGAAATTGGAGTTCATTGATCACATATCAAGTAGCTACAATCATTTGAATAAAATAAGGCTTTGCAATATAAAATACCCTAGGAGAAAAATATTTCAAATAAACACATTGGATAATTCAATTCAGAAGATTGGAATTCAAATCTATTGTATTGCAGAATAAATGCTTCTATAATTAGAAAGCCATGGGTGATTGAAACATTATGCCTCACTCAATTGCAATGCTATGAAGTTCAAGTAATATTAATGCTACCAGATCAAAGTGAAATTATGGAGGAAATTCTTCAAAGCATCAACATCTAAGTTGAGGAAGAACAAATTCTTACTTTTGAATATGAGGCTAGCAATACATGCCATTGAAAAGGGCATCACTAAGCATTGATCATTTTCCTTCAAACGGGAAATATACATAAAAGTTCAAGAAATATGAGAAAGCAAACATAAAAGAAAAAAATGGCACCCATAAAAAACGACATAAACTTTGAAACCGGAACTGATACGATAACCCCTTTATTTGAGGTAGCAAAAAAATCGACCGATTTTTGAAAAGCGCTGATTCAGAATACATATATTTTTTTAGCATAGTTTTTGACACTTTAATTTTTTTTATGTACATTATTTTTCAAATGTTAGTGATTTGCAGGTTGATTTTAAAAAGTGTTGATGGAGCTTCAAGCCCTTTTTTTAGAAGAGTTATTTTTTGATTTTAAATTTTCTAATGTATTAAATGTAAATAATTATTTTCTAAATTTAACAATTTTTGAAGTAGTCTTCTTTCATATTTTTTTGTTTTTCTTTAATTCTTTTAGTGAGATCTTTATTTTTTTGCATAGTTAAAGAAAAATGTTGATATTTTAAAGTTTCAATATTCTACATATTTATATATCGTTAATTAATTTTTCAATGCACATCAAATAATTGTCTCTAAAAAACAATAAATTTTAACAATTGACATAAAAATAAACATTTTGAACATAAATATAACAAAAAAATTACACATTTTGAGACCTTTTTTCTAGAAATGACATGTCAAAATCACAATTTTTATAGGAAAAATTTAACAAAAAATGGTTAAATAATAATTTATTTATGTATTTCATGTCAAAAATAATAATAATCACATTTTGTTCCAAAAAATGATGATTCACATAAATATTAAAGCAAAAAATCACATAATACAAATATTGAACATATAACAACATTAAATGAATACTTATTCTTCTCATATAATGTCAAAGTCAAAACATTACAATTATAACTAATTAATAGTTACAAAAATGAGCTTGATTTCCAAGCATAACTTAAATTTAATCAATAATATCACGTAATCCATGTTCTTAATTTTCTAGAGTTTCATCATTGTCTTCTTCCACAATATTTTCTGAATTTCTTCATTTTCCTCTTCTGATGGATCTTTGATGTTTGCGAATATCCCAATGTATGCCTTTTCAATCATTCCATCTAATGGTGTTTGAGGTTCCTTTGCCTTTTTTTTCCACACGTGAATCATTAAAATCCCATTTCTTTTGCATTGCATCTGGAAGAAATTGAAGAGAATTAATTCTTTGCTGAATAAATTTGCACTGTATTGGGTCTTTTTCAATGGTAATGCAATTTATTCCTTTTTGTAGGCAACATGCTAGTGTTGTACCTAATTATCAAGCACAAAAGAAATAATTAAGTAAATTAGTATAATCACATATAAATTAAAAAAAAAGATATTGAAATTCAATTTTATATAATAAAACTTACCTGAGCCTAAGAATAAATCTAGAACCCAATCTCCTTCATTTGAACATAAGTCTATAAGATAGTTAATTAATAACTGTGGTTTTTGATAAATGTTAACTATCTCTCCTTTTTCTTCATTATCTTCATATGTTAGTTATTTTACAAAAACATCATAAACCAATACTTGGCTATGACTCTTTCCATCTACCCGATTAAGAAGCATAGGCTTATAGCTATCATCTTTTGTCCAACTTTCAACATGGATGAACTCACAATCACTTATAATTGGTTGATCTCCACAGTTAATAAGATTTGACTTTTGCCTATAACATGAAATAGTAAAAGTTCAATTAACTTCTACATAAATGATTTTTTTAACATTAAGCAAACATACAATTTCAATGTCTTACCATGTAAGTTACATCCTTGAGTTTGTTTTCCCCTTGAAGCTTGTCAATAACATTGCCAATTGTCTCTCTAAATGAAATGTCACAAATCTCCATAATGGTGATGTTGTGACTTCTACAAATCTCGCAACCACTTTACTAAGAGCTTGATAAGTATAAGGGTCACTATCATAGTAAATGTTTGGGATATTGGAACCATGGGGAATATCTGCAATAACTAGGGAATAATCCCTTTTAGGTATGAGTTTAGCAATGTCTTCACAATCACCTTGTAGTATTTGATATTGAATAGTGTCAAGCCCATTCCAGTAAGACTTGAATCAAGTTCAACATTACTAAGATGCTTCTTTCTCAATCTTCCCATCTTAATTTTTTCAATAAAGCTTCCAAAACTATCTAGTGCTCCATCTGCATCATTCTTCATCTTTAATAAATTAAACAAATATATGTATAAGTTATAAAATAAAAATAGTAGATATATGAAAAAATGAATGTATAAATCAACATACTTTTTTAAATTCAAGATGAAAATATTTTAGTGTTGATGTAGAACTTGAATTTGGGTAGTTGCGTACAACATCATCCCAACTATCTTCATTCAACAATTTAATTATTTGTTCTTGTATTTTCATGTAAACCTTGTGACTAAATAGATAAAGTAAAAAAAGTTAATGTAATGATATGTATAACAAATACTACTAACAACAATATGTTATATTTGAAAGAAAATTATAATAAAGAAATAAGTAAAAATAATTCAAAACTCACTTTTGAAGCTCCTAGTGTAATGATTTCCCTGCTTTCTTTTGAATTTTCACTAGGATCTTCACTGTTGGCCATGACTTTTTGAAAATGATCAACTTTTATTTTCTTCCTCCTATTTTATTCTAAACAAGTAACATCCTCATCATCGAAACATATTCTTCACATTCAGTTTCAACTTCTTCCTCTTCAAAAGTAACATGTCTAGCTTTGCTAGATTTATCCACTATAGGCATTCTTTGATTATCCCTTGGATGTAGTTTTGTAGCATCATGAATTACTTTTTTTTGCTTGTTTTCCATATCTTCTTTTGACCCTGAGTAGAAACTGCTAACAACATTCATAATATCTTTCTCTATAAAATAAATTCCTCCCAACATAATTGAAAGATTTTCAATAAAATTATGTCAAAAAAATATCACATGTCAATAAAAACTAAGTTATAAAAGATATAATGATACAATTACAATAACACAAAACACATAAATATAAATAACAATACTTACGATATGTTGTGCAATCTCATTTATGATTTGTTTACACATCTTTGTAGATTCATCTATCGTGTCATACATTGACAATGCAAACTGATATCTAATCTTGTCATGTGACATGGGCAGTTTTGTAAGTACATAAACAACTTCAACATATAGATATATCTACAGATGTTGTTCACCTTCTCTATCTTTGACAAACCATATAAATTTTGTATGCTTCACTTCTTGTGATTTGTTCGAGTAAGAAATCAACTTCTTATAAAATCTGAAAGCAACCAATTTGATTTGAAAGTGAAAGAACAAAGAGCAGTTCTTAGAAGAGGTAATTGACCCTCCTTCGTCGGGCTTGCCCTTTAGACTAATTAGAAATTGATAAGTCACCTCAGGTCGAGTTCGTTCAACATTATGTTTTGAGGATCCACCTCTAATTTTAGAAGTCTTTGGTCCAAAAAGGCTCATAAAAATCTTCTTTGATGCCATGTTCCTACAAAAAATATACACACATATATAAATCAATAAATTACAAAAAAACCAATAGCTTAAGTAAACAAACAAAACGAAGCAAAATCTAAAAATATAAAAAGACTAGAAATATGCACATCAACCCCCATGACAAGTTGGATGTTAGGTTCATACAGGGAACAAAAAAAAATCCATTCCTTGGAAAAAAAATTATTCATTTTTTCATTTGTCCCTGGTCCCTTGGCAGGACACGGGTTGATTATGAGAATTAGCTCCCTACCTTCTAGCAGCCTACCACGGGGTCAATTTTGAGAATATCCTCCTTGCATGTCAAGGGGCCAATTCTAAGAATTGACCCCCTGCCTACTAGGGGGCGCTGTGGGTTAGTGTTGTGTCATGCCTGTACCTATGGGTGGGCACGTTGGAGGCAAAAAGGCACTTGCCAAAGGGCAATTTTGGCAACTGACCCTCGATAGGCCAAGGGGATGATTACAGGAATAGCCCTGGGAAATCTAGGGAGCCGATTTAGGAATCGACGACTTGCCTTGCCGGGGGCCAATTCCTAGAATTGTTCCCTAACCTGCCAGGGGGTCATTTTGCATTTTTCCCAGGGCGAGCATGGACACGTCTGAGGGTGTGCCCGCCTGTGGCACCTACCCCCATGGCCCACCCGTCCCAGTGGGTGAGGGTCGATTCTCGGAATCAACCCTCACCCCTTAGGTGGGCTGGGCCACAGGGGTGACAGGTGGAGGGGGGTTGCGCGAGAATCAATCCTCACCCCCTAGGTGGGATGGGCCGCAGGGGTGGGGGCATGGAGGGGGGCTACACGAGAATCGACCCTCACCCCCTATGCAAGCTAGGTTATGGGGGTGGGGAGTGGAGGGGGGCTGCACGAGAATCGTCCCTCACCCCCTGGGCAGGCTGGGTCGTGGGGGGTGGAGGAAATACCACCTACATCGGCCACCCCTTAGGCGGGCTGTCCCTAGGGGTGGGGAGTGGAGGGCAACCCCCTTCCACCCCAAACCCCTGCGGTCCAGCCTACCCAGGGGGTGAGGGCCGATTCTCACCAACTGGGCATGATAGGTTGCAGGGGTGGGGGATGGAGGGGTTGTGTGCAACCCACCTCCATCCCCCACCCGTAGTGGCCTAGCCTGTCCAAGGGGCGAGGGTCGCCCAGGGGGTGAGGGTCGATTCCGGGAATTATCCCTCATTCCTGGGTGAGCTGGGCCATGAGGGTGGGTGCCGCGGGCAGGTGAGGCTCTGGGCTTGCCTTCCTAGGGCAGAGCAGCCCCCTGGTAGGCCAGGGGACCGATTCCAAGAATCAACCCCTTAGGCTACCAAGGGGTCACTCTGCCCAGGTAGGCATGCCCACAATCAGGAAGCCCACGACTAGGCCCACCACGCCTACTACTGACATAGTGTCCCCCTACTTGCCAGAGGGGCTATCGGGTTAGCCTGACCCGTGTCAATTTTTAATTTGTAAAATGAATCTAAATTTTGTTAATATTTTTTATTTATTTATTTTTTAAATGGAATGGTTGTTTTGTCTGATATTCTGCGCGAACATAACAACCCAATTGACACATAACTACTAGTATACCTATGGGAGTTTAAGACCTGCACTCAGCAAAAGGGAAACTAACATTTCAAATGCGATAATATCTTGTTGAATTTGTTGTCAATAACAATGTAGCTGCTCCACAAAACTCGCTCCAAGTATTTTAACGAAACTTCAAAAAGTCTTGATGTGATGTGAGGAATAGTGATAGTGAAATTTATGATATATTAGAAATTATGAAATTGTTTTACCACTTGGTGAATGTGGTATTAATTTTTTTTATAAAACTTAATATATAAATTGTGTTATGGAAATATAGTAATTTATTTTAAATGTGGGATAGAAGATATAATAAAAATTTAAAAAAATATTCAATTGTCTAGTAAATGCTATATAGTTTAAGTAAAAGATTAATTTAGGTAAAAGATTTAGTTTAAAATTTTAGTTTAAAGATTTAGTTTAAAAGATTAATTTCATGAAATTTTTTTAGTTAAAATGTTTCAATAAATTGTAGAAGAAATATTTTAAGGGAAATACATCAAACATAATTTTTGGAGGGAAAATGTTCGGTGAAATTTTTTGGAGGGAAATTTTATTTCTTTAAGCTATATATTATCATTAGGAGAGAGCGCATTTGTATCATTCATCCTCTTCTATTTTAAAGCCATGGATTCTTCTGATAGTGAAGTTTCACTTTGTGAAGCATCAACATCTTCGTTGTGTAACAACTCTATTCATATTGGTGAATATAATGAAAATTCTTTCACTATGAATGGAGAGTCAAATGTTCCACTTAGTCCTAATCCTAAGGACTATAATAACAAAACTAATTAAGAGCAGGATGAACAATTTCAAATAAATAAATAATCATGGTTTCCACTTAGTCTTAATCCTATGGACTATGAAAGCAGCAGTGATGAAGAGCATGATGAAGAATTTCAAATAAATAGAGAGTCACGGTTTACACTTAGTCCTAATCCTATGGGCTATGAAAGAAGCAATGATGAAGGCCAATATGAATAATTTACGGCAAATCGAGAGTCACAATTTCCACTTAGTCCTAATCCTATGGACTATGAGAGAAATAGTGATGAAGGCTAGGATGAAGAATTTACAATAAATCGAGAGCCGCATTTTCCACTTAGTCCTAATCCTAAGGACTATGAGAGAAAAAATGATGAAGGTCAGGATGAAGAATTTCCAAACAATTGAGAGTCACATTTTCCACTTAGTCCTAATCCTAAGGACCATGAGAGAAGTAGTAACGAAGGGCGGGATAATGAATTTCCAGTAAATAGAGAGTCACATTTTCCACTTAGTCCTAATCCTAAGGAATATGAGAGTAGTAGTGATGAAGGGAAGGATGGAGAATTTACAGTAAATAGGGAGTCACATTTTCCACTTAGTCCTAATCCTAAGGATGATGAGAGTAATAGTGACAAAATGCAGGATGAAGAATTTTCAGTAAGTAAAGAGTCACATTTTCTGCATAGTCCTAATCCTATGGACTATGAGAGAAACATTGACAATGCACATGATGAATAATATCCAATAAACAAGAGTGAAATTTTCCATTTAGTCCTAATTCTAAGGACTATGAGGGTAGCATTGATGAAGGGAAAGATGAAGAATATCCTCCAAGTGGGTATTTCAAAAACACAAATGATCATACTGAGGATAATATTCCTCCTAATGATGATGAAAATTCTTATATAGATGATGATTCACTGATAGAGATGTTGCCAACAAATATTATATCGAGGAGTAGGAGCATAATGTTTCATATCAATCCAAGATGTTCTAGTTATACAAGGGGTAGAGCAGAATATCTCACGAGAAGAAGTTCTACCAATGCTCTCATTACAGGTGAATGTTGTCAAAATGATTTCTTGAAACATATGGATTTCAAGTTTGCATTATAGAAAAGGAAGAGATATTTGTCAATGAATAAAAGCATTCAAAATTCATATTTATTTGGGTGCATGAAATCTACATTATCAGGTTATGATAATCATATTGGGTCTTTATTTATCTGTAGAAATGCTTTCAAAATATTTCATTCAATGGGTAATTTTAGTTTATCAAGAATCCAAGAAAAAATGGAAAAGGATCCTAGATGTTATTCAGAAGTACATCATAAAGGACAGTTTGGGCCATTATCAAATATTGCAATGTCATGGATGAAAGAATTATTTTCAAATCATGGACATTATATGCCAAATAGAGAGACAATACATATTCTAGATAATTTCTCAAGACGATAAATCTACAACTTATACAAAGAATATGTAGAAGGTGTTGAAGGAAATGGTTGATTTATTGCATATCAATATTTTGTGAAGATATGGAAGAAATAATTCAACAATGTCCGCATTCCTAAGAAGACAAGGCCTATGGTTTGCATACATGTGCTTCTCTTTAATAAAAAAGGGATAAATGTGAAGGGGTAGAAAGAGGTAAGCATTCATAACATTAATTTTTAAAATTGTATGGTCATCAACTATGAAAACATATTTATTAAGGACTTTCTTTTATGTTTTGTAGATTCCAATGTAAAAGCGCTTCAAGAGCATCACAACCAACAAACAAGGAAAAAGTTGTACAAGCATCGAAATAAGTGTTATGATAATCCAAATAAATATCTAGGTTTGATAATTGTTGGTATGGACTAGAAGAAACACTTTTACCACATTTTGTTTACACACACAAAAATTTAGAGGAGGAAAATTTTATTCAGTATCACTTGGTCGATTGTATGGCCTTCAATGGGAAAATGTTGCCAAGGGTATACTTCACAACTCCAAATATTCCTAATGATGCAAATATGACAATAACCATAATTCATGATGCGCTCTCTCATTGGTCTGGTAATATTCCTAAAGTTTTGTATCTACAATTGGACAACACTTGTGAAAAAAATCAGATTGTTTTTGGATATCTAAACATGCTTGTTGAATTGAGAAATTTTCAGAAGGTAAAGGTTGGTTTCTTTCTTGTTGGGCACACTGATGACCATATTGATCATATTTTCAGTCATTTTTTAGTCACATTGAGGAGGAAGGATGCCGGGAGCTTTCCATCATCAATTGAATGTATTAATAAATCATACATCCCAAATCCTGTTTTTGATGTGCTGGAAGAAACTGTTGACATGTGAAGGTTTATTCTAGGATCACATGGTGAGGAGAAATGCATTGAACAACTTAATGACATTAGCTTCCAACATCAATTTCGTATAAAAAATTTGATGGGAAAACACTAATATGGGGAAAGAAGTATTCAACTACTGCAGAATGGGCACTGTCAGCTTTGGAAGTTTTGAAGTTCATTCCAGATCATCCAATATTTGCATCAAATATATTGTTATTACAATTAGTTGTTGAATTTCATAATGCACGTAGGCAAAAGAGAGATACAAATTATTCTAATTACCCAGAAGAAATTAAAAAATGTATTAGATATACATATGAGTACTTTGATATTGTTGATTCAGTTTGGTGGGAGTATTTTTTCAATAATCAAAGTGATATCAATTAAAGAACAACAAATGAAGATATACCTTTGAAAATCCATTTATTTGGCTACAAAATGTGTCAAATGAACATGAGGAAAGAAACATTTTTGAACAACAACAATCTCAAGGTATTATTATTCTTCACAGTTAGAGGAAAGAAAAATGTATATTGGTTCCAAAATATCTTGTGCACAATGTGAAGCCATGGAAGACCTTTATAGGGGTTCAATACAAGATATTAAGGATGCTTTCATGATTGCAGTGCTAGCAGATGGAGATGCCAATGGCTATCCATTATGGGTTGCTAAGGTTATGTTAGGTCCTTATAATACTAGTGTATTCCCTTATTATTGTCATTGTACCCCTTATTGTTATTGTTGTGTTCATTTTTTCCCCATATTGTTATTATTGTGCCCCATAGAAGCCCACTATTGTTATTATTGTGCCCTTACATTATTATTGTTATGTTAGCTCTGATTATATTGTGATCCCTTAGACTCCTATATATAGAAAGGAGGTCTTTTCATTTGTATCATCCAAGAATTGTTCATTTGTGTAATGTAAAGGAGGTTTCTGCCTTGAAGAGGCCACGTTTTAAGTCATTGATATATCTCTTTATTCTATTTTGTGAGCTGGTTGCATAACAATTGGTATCAGAGCTTTGGATTCTAGGGTTTCGTTGCTTGGAACAGGTCATCGTGGAATTTTCACTATAATGTTTTTTCTACGAAGCTTCGGAAAGCTGAAATTAAAACCAATTTGAGACAAAACCGTGATGAACCACATGACTGAATTTTAGATCTTGTCTCGCTATATTTTTGAAGATATAAACTAAGGAAGTTAGGGTTTTGCAGGCTCCTGAATTGGATCGCAAAAAAGTCACCTTGGGAAAATCGTCATAACTTTCTCTCTGAGCATCTGATTCAAATTTCGTAAAAAGTGACACAAATCAAACGGAATTTAGTTTGTTGGGTATCATTTTCAAAACATAAGGTCAAAACAGTGACACATGGCATGTCGTACAAGTTTGCTCTACTAAACCACTCTTTAATTAGGTCATCGCGGGATATTGGGGATAAATCTTCCTTTGGGAATCCAATTGTGATCAAACTTGTGGGGTTGGAAAAAAGACTCTGAGTTCTATCACAAGCCAAAATTTTAGAACATGGAGATCTAAAATTATAGAGTTACAGGAATTCTAAGATCGATCTCATAGAAAGCGAAAAACAAAAAAAGGTGTGTAGTTTTTTTTTAAAATTTGCGTAAGCCTTGTTTGAGAATGTAGTTTAAAGCGATTCAAAGGGAATTATGAAGAATAATTATCATTCATTGATGATCCGAAGAAAGAAAATGGAAACACCTAGTAAGCGATCTGAAATCTCTACTATGACACATGAAGAAGAGGAAGAAATGCAACATGATATAAATAAATTACGAGACCAAGTGCAACAAATTTCACTCTCACAAAAAGTAACTAAAGCTAAGATGGATGGTTTAAAGAATGGAATGGAAGCTAATATGGATGACATGGAATCTAATATGGATGGTATAGAAGAAAAACTTAAAGGCAACAAGGAATATTTGAAGATAGATTTGACAAAGTTGTTGCAAGAAATGCTTACTAATGGCAAAAGGGTAGTAAAGGAAACTCGTGATCGATATGAGGAAGTTTGATAACAAGGATCTCGTAACATGGATACTACAGATGGAGCAATATTTTGATCTCCATAACATGTAAAGCACACAAAAGGTAAGCATTGCAACTTTATATTTGGAACCCAATCAACTTGTATGGTATTGATGGCTTTACTCTCATAAAAAAATTATCACTCAGGAAATTTTTATGGAAGTAATGATACCACATTATGAGGATACAAAAAGCAACACCTTTTTTAGCCAATTGATAAATATCAAACAAAAGGGTTCAATAGTGGAGCACATTGAGAACTTCCAAATATTGAATATAAGGGTAAAATATATTTCATAGGAGCATAGGATTGATGTGTTCATAGGGACTTTAAAGGATAACATCCAACATGAGGTTCGCCTTTGGGAACCCAACTCATTGGAGAAGGCATTCATGTTGGCAAGAAAAATTGAAAGAAAAATTATGGCAACAAGGAAGCCTACTACTCACAACTATAAAGATGGAAGTGTTGTTCTCCCTAGCCCTCCACAACCTACAAGGTTGACACCAAAACAATTGGAAGAAAAAAGAGAAAAAGGGCTTTGTTATAGTTGTGATAGAAAATACACTAAAGGTCATAAGTGTGTTGAGAAGAAATTATTTTACATAGATTGTGAAGAGGTGGAAGAAACAGAACAAGAAACATGAAAAGAGAAGGATATGCACCAAGAACAAACCCTAGAGAAAGAATAAATGAAACTGACCATATTTTGTAATGCATTGGCCGGAATTACCACTCCTCAAACAATCAATATAGAAGGACATATCAAGAAGAGAAAGGTAATAGTGTTGATTGATTTGGGCAGTACCCATAATTTTATTCATTGTAAGATAGCCAAGGAATTGAATTGCTTCCTATATCTAGCACCAGAGTGTCAAGTGACGGTTGCAAATGGAGGAACCATAAATTCCTTTGGAAAGTGCCATAATATCAAGCTATCCATGGGCAAATATGTGTTGAATAGTCCAATGCTTTCCATTCCAATGGGTGGTGCTGATGTTGTACTAGGAGTCCAATGGCTACAATCTTTGGGTATGATAACTTTTAATTTTCAAGAACTTTTCTTGAAATTTGTTTCGTAAGGAAAGGAAGTTGAATTAAGGGGTATCACAAGGAAACCAGGAAAGATAATCATATCTAACGACACGACAAAGCTTCTAAAGAAAGAAAAATGAGGCGTAATTGCATAATTATGTTCGCTAGAGGTTCCCACATTGGAATCATCTCTTTCTCCAGATCTCCAAAAAGTCTTGGATAATCATTCCAGGGTATTTGAGACTCTCAAAATCCTCCCACCTATTCATGATCATGATCATGCTATTCATTTTATTCTAAGAAGTGTTCCTCCAAACATCAGGCCTTACAGATATCCCTATGCCCAAAAGAGTGAAATTGAACGTATGGTCACAAAACTGCTAGAGGCTGGTATAATTCAACCTAGTCAAAGTTCTTTCTCTACTCCAATAGTATTGGTGCACAAGAAGGATGGATCATGGTGCATGTGTCCAGATTATAGGGAGCCCAACAAACTCACTATTAAAGATAAATTCCCCATTCCTATCATTGGTGAATTATTGGATGAATTGCATGGAGCAATTTACTTCACCAAGTTAGACCTTCATTTAGGATATCATCAAATTAGAATGAAGATTGAAGACATTCCGAAAACAACATTTAGAACTCATGAGGGTCATTCTGGATTTTTTTCCATGCCTTTTGGCCTTACCAATGCACCTTCTACATTTCAAGGTTTGATGAATTCCATTTTCAAACGCTTCCTAAGAAAAATTGTGTTAGTATTTTTTGATGATATACTAATCTACAACAAGTCTTGGAAGGATCATGTTCAACATGTTGAAAGAGTGCTCAAACTATTGGATGAGAAACAAATATATGTAAAAACCTCCAAATGTTTCTTTGGAGTACAAGAGGTGAAATATTTGGGTCATATTGTATCTCATAAAGGTGTTAAGGTAGACCCTAGAAAAATTAAAGGCATTAAGGAATGGAAAATCCCCACATCCATAAAGCATTTGCAAGGATTTCTCGGGTTGATAGGGTATTATCACAAGTTTGTTAAGAATTATGGGAGAATAACAACACCTCTAACCACATTTTTGAAGAAAGATGCATTTTCTTGGACTCTAGAAGCAATGAAGGCCTTTGAAAATATTAAAGAGGCAATGTGCCAAGCACCGGTCTTAGCTATGCCAGACTTCACAAAAACCTTTATTGTGTAATGTTATGCCTCACGAAATGGAATTGGCCCTGTTTTAATGCAAGAGGAAAGACCCATTTCTTTTGAAAGTCATCCAATCAAAGGAAAATATTTACACAAAGTTATTTATGATAAGGAAATGTTGGCAATACTACATGCACTTAAGAAATGGTGACCTTACCTAATGGGAAGACACTTCAAGGTAAAAACAGATCATGATAGTCTTAAATACTTTTTAGAACAAAGATTATATTTAGAAGAGCAACAAAAATGGGTCATAAAGATGTTGTTTTATGACTTTGAAATCATCTACAAAAAAGGGAAGAAAAATGTTGTTGCAGATGCACTCTCAAGGAAGGATGAGGATGTTGAAGCATTGCTTTGTGCCATTTCTATTATCGAACCAGATTGGATAAACGAAGCACGAGATGAATGGAATAATGATGAAGAAGTGTGGGAACTCATTCAAAAGTTGCAAGAAGATCCCAGTACATCTGATACATTTAGCTGGAAAAATGATTCATTATGGTACAAGGATCGTTTATACCTCTGTAAGAATTCCCAACTGAAACAAAAGATTCTTAGGGAATTATCTCCCTTAGGAGGGAATTCAGGATTTTTAAAAGCTTACCATAGGGTTAAGAAGGATTTTTTTTTGGGATGGCCTTAAATCTGATATTCAAAAGTTTGCAACAGAATGTTTGGTTTTCCAACAAAATACAATTGCGAAAATTAAGATTCCAGGTCTATTACAACCTTTATCCATTCCAAGTCAACATTGGGAGGCAGTTTCAATGGATTTTATCAGAGGTTTACCCAAGTCCGAAGGAAATAGTGTCATCATGGTGGTAGTTGATAGACTTACCAAGCATTCAAACTTTTGTGCATTATCTCATCCATTTAAATCCAGTACAGTTGCTACTGCATTTATGGAAACAATTCAAAAGCTACATGGAAACCCAAATATTATTGTAAGTGATAGAGATCCTATTTTTACTGGAAATTTTTGGATAGAATTATTTTCTTTTTTAGGTACTTAGTTAGCTCATAGCTCATCTTATCATCCTCAATATGATGGGCAAACTAAAATAGTGAACAAATTTTTGGAAGGATACCTGTTGTAGCATTTTTTTGTTTTGATAAAGATAGAATAAATTAGTTAAAAAATGCATAAAAATATTTTGAAAAAATATTAAGTTAGGATACGGACATAACAATAGTGAATAAAATGTTGGTGACAAAATCTTGATGATGATGTCCATATCAAAGAAAATGTTAGGCTAGATTTCCTAAAAAATGAAGACAAAAATAAAATGTTAGGTTAGAAAGAAAAGAAAACAAATAAACTCTGAAAGTGAGCAAGTCTAAATGCCACTTCTCTTTTTCTTGGCTGTGTGCAGCTTGTTTTAAATGCCACAACATATGACAGTCAAATAGTTTGATCTTGACTGTTTCACACTTTAAATTTGATGTTATAGTTAGAGAATAAAGATCTGGCCAAACTGTTTAATCTTGGCAGATTAGTAGTTAGGTAGAGAATAATAAGGTGCTCATCAGTTTAATTTGAGCCCTTGGAGGTTATAAGGGTAGATTTAGATAGTTTTCTTTTGTAAAATAAGAAGAAAGGAAAAGGGTTTGCTAGCTTAAATGCACCCATTAAGTGAAGAAAAAATGATAGGATAAGCAAAGGGTAAGTAGAGAAAGGTTGCAGAAGTTTGATTATTCATTGGACAAAAGGTACATTATCATGTTTTACCATATGTTTCTATGTCCATGAGGCAATTATACAAAGCAAATGAAGGTCTACTAGATCAATTAATTAACTTCCCATTCATCTCCATTCATCCCTATATTCACTAATTTCCCCTTCCCACCTTCATACATTCATATTCATTCACTTTCCACAAAAAAACCCCTTTTCCTAAGGTCAAAACCATTTTTACCTAGGAAAAGTGGAAAACCCATGCAAAATCCCTTTTAACCATGTAAAATCCCTTTTATCGTGTAAAATACCTTTTACCTGAAAAACCCACAAAAATGTGTTTACCCTAAGTATTGATGCATATATATGAAAAACAAATAAACCATTAAAAAGCACAGCACTTAGTGTATTTACCCTTTTTCGCTCATATTCCATATTAACACTGACTATAGTATTAAACCCCTAAAATTCCATTTTCCCGTATATATTGACTCCTTTAATAAAATAACTCGAAACCTTAGTTTTATAATAAAACTATGTATTTTCATATCGCATCGCAATATTGGCGGATCACAACCTTTAAACGTGCATCCACTTTCCCCAATTGCAATATGCGATTAACGATGGGCTCGGACCTCACCAAATATATATCATATTTCATAGCCATATCGCATTCGCCTCCATCGCAAGTCTCGACTAATATCAATACCCTCCGCCATTGCGATCTCCGATTGCGATTGGAACCCGGACCTGATCACATATCATATATGGTTTATTTCCAAGTCGCATCCGGCACCTATCGCATTCCTTGCGATGGGCCGTCCTATGCTAAACTCCGATTGCGATATGCGATTAGCCCGGACCCGATATCATTATCCACCCGCATTTATATTATTTCAAGTCCACCATATGCATTTTGCAAAGTTTTTCTTTGTTAAATCGTTTTTTATGATTTAAATGAAGAAATAACTAAACCTCCATTTAACCCCACTAATCACAGTTTTAACCATAATAAAGCCATTACCGCCATATTTAATCATTCATACCCTCCATACTACTCTTTCACTCCATCACTGTCCGATCTAAGCCATTCAAATCCAACGGCCCTCAACGATTTCGGGTTGGCTCTCTGTACGGGCATTACCCACCCAAAAAGTGGTTTTTCATTGTCCTCCCTTGCTACGTGTCAAGCACATATTGTATCGGGTGAACCCTTCCCAAATCCGCCCACGTCTTATAAGCAGTGCGATGGAAAACTAAACCGTTTCCTGCATAACGACAAAATAGTTACTGTCTCTGTATGGGCATTACCCATCCAAAAAGTGGTTTTTCACTGTCCTCCCTTGCTACGTGTCAAGCACATATTGTATCTGGTGAACCCTTCCCAAATCCGCCCACGTCTTATAAGCAGTGCGATGGAAAACTGTTTTTCCTGTTTAAACGCCAAAATGACCATTTTGCTCTGTTTTTTCCTGTTTTACACAGCAAAGCCTCCATAAGCCTCTGCGGCCAATAAAACCATCATTTTACCTTCCTATATGCTATGGACTCCTTCCAATAGCCTTTCAAGCTCAAATAAAGCCATTGAAGACCTTCTCTGTCACCTTGTTTTTCTTAACAGTTTTTGTGTTTTGCAGGTAAAGCTTTTGTTCTAGGCTTACAGAGAAAAAACCTGTGTACAGTTGGAAGACAAATATGAAGATCATATCAATTTACTTTACCCTGTAACATAAAATCTAAAGTGATTTACTGTTGAAAAACACAGTAAAAACCTAGATTGCACAGTAAAGGTAAAAAGAAACAGTAAAGGTTACTCAGCAGGGTTAAAGGATATTTACAGAGTTTAAAGAGTATCAGATGAAAGATTAAATGAAGAAATCAACCCAGCGCAAAGGATTCAAACAATTTAGCATCTTAAAGGGCAAAATATCAAACAACAAAGCCAACACAACCTGAATAAAAGGGACAACAAGAAGTAGTTCAATAGCTGCCCCTATCTTCTTGCATGAAGATCTTTCCTTTCCTAGAATTAATATTAATCAGTTTTAGGATATTTTTTAGTTTCATTATTGTATAAATAACTCTCTTCTCGAGATGTTATGGGTTCAGAGTTCAAGATTCATAGTTCATTGCTTGTAAAGTCTTAACTGTTAATGCTACTTTGAACCTGAAAGCCACCTTTGAAGGAAGCTTTTGCAGACACTTGATGTACTCAGTCTTTCTGGAACCTTAATACAAAGCAAAGGATTCTGAGTCTGGTTTTACACAGTTTGTGTTATCCTGTAAGTTTTTCCAATTATCAATCATTGTGGTTTTTCTTCATATGCTTATGACTTATAGAGATATCTAGGTAGGAAGGATTGTGTCTTAATTTATTCCTATAAGCTCCTGAAGTGATCATCTATTAAGAGAATGGATTAATGAACTGCCTGTTTAACTAATCCCCTTTAATGAATAAATCATCAACATCTTGTGTAAGCTTAAGTATACTGCCTTGAACCTTTGGAACATAGTTTAGAAGGTTTTCCAACTTATGATTGTTCTGTTTTACAGTATGGAAACTGTGATAATCATATTTTTTGTTGTCTTCTTCTCACCACTATTTTGATCTATATCACTATGTAAAGTCTTATAGCAGCTCTCTGCTGAGATATTAATATAACCCAAAGGATTAATTACTTCAATTCTACATCTGTCTTCATTCATTGGTCTTCCAAAACTAAAACCAAAAACCCCAAGACAATTATTTTGGATGCTCTGGCATTGGTAGCTAACCTACTACTATCTTAGAGGTACAACATCAGAATGGCGCCATTGCCGGGGATTCAAATTTCATTTAAGTTTCCCTTGGGACAACGATATTCATTCATTCTTTTCCTTTAAATGTGATTAAAGGTTTAGAAAGGTCAAAATCATTCACCTAGGTGACTCCACACTCCCAAGCTGGCACCTTTTAAACATACCAGATCTCATTCAGAAGTTGACATAGTTAGTCCTCTATCATATCTTGAAAGGCTTCTGAAAAAATCTAGTTCTAAAAGGGGACACAAACCATACTCTTCTTCCTCTTCAGTCCTACAATCTGAAGAGTTAGAATCATTTGACCCCTATAGTAATATCCCATTTGATCCTGATTACTCCCATTTATCACCTAGGATTGCTGAACTTCTAAATAGAGGAGTTGATTTTAAGTCAGAATACCTTATTCATTCATTAGAATCTCATCCAATACCCACACTACCTCTAGGGTCACCTAAAACTAAATCTGAGTTGGGTGTTAGTCTACTAGAATATAAACCCATAGATTTCATATTCCCTACCAGCTATCATTTTCCTTCCATTTTTGACCAACCTGAAGCTTCTTCTTCTAAACAATCTGAGAATACTTTCTCTATATATTCCAATCCTCTTTTTGAAACAAAAGAAGGTATTCCTTTACAGGTCCCAAAGTTAGTTCTTAGGACTCCTTTGAAGTCTTTCAGGAGATCTCCTCCTCCTTCACCTCCAACTAGTTCATCAACTCCTAAATCACTATATTATTCCTCTACTTCTTCTTCATCCTCTACATCCACACAAACACCTCATACTCCACCTGGACAACCTCATACACCACCTGCTGTCATGGATTTCCGACCTATTGCACAGGCTAGATATGCTGGCTTAGTCTTACCTAATAACCTTGATGCATTCCCACTTGGATACTTAAAATACCTTCCTAAGTACAATGGAGAAACTGATTCCTCAGTCCTAGACTTTGCAGACAACATGAATATTGAACAAGAAAACATTTATATGAGATTGTTTGTATAGTCATTTGAAGGAAATGTGAGGATTTTGTTCAGGCAATTACTAGCAGCTACCATTAGAAATTGGGAAGAGCTTACAAACATATTTAAAAATCAATGGGGTGTAAAAAAGGATCCTCTTTACTTCCTCACATAATTTTAAGAGCTTAAAAGGAACTTTGGTGAACCAATATCAGATTTTATCAAAAGATTCAATAAACTCTATCACAAAATGCCTGTTAATTGTAAGCCCCCTGAAGCAGCAGCTAAGTCTAGATTTTCTAAAGCTTTTGATGATGACTTTGCTATTATTCTTTAAAACTTAAGGAAGAGAAGGCCCAAAGAAAACTAAAATATGTTCAAGAAGCCTCTAGTTCCTCTAAGACTTTCGCAGAAGACTCAAAAATAGATGAAATAACATCTCTTCTTAGAAACCTATCAAATAGGATTTCAAAGATTGAGACCCAACCTAGGACAATACAACAAACAATTACTAGACCTCAAAACCAAAATCAAGGTCAATATAAAAGAAATCCACCACTACAAATTCTTCAGAGACCTAGCAATGATCAACAGGTTCCTACTCCTCTATTGATAGATGACCAAAAACCTGATGATAATACTATGACAATTACTGAAGATATTAATAGTATGGATTATTCTTCCAATCAAACATCCATCATTCCTCTCTCGCAGCAAAATCAGGTTCAAGAAGATAAGGAAGCTTCACAAGTCTCTAAATATCATGCTTTCTCTGAATTTTTAATTGCAGAATTAAATAAGAGGTATGATCTTAGACCTAGGCCTGGTCTTGGGAGACCTCCAAAGGAAAATCCAATCATTAAACCACATACTAAAACTACTGAAGCTCAAACAACTCTTATTCATCCTTTAGATCAGTGAATTGATACTAACCAAATTGGTAAAAACATTTGACTACATTTAGTGTTGAAAAAGAATTAGAGAGGGTTAAGATCCCAATTCCACTGTCATAACTTTCTAAAAACCCTGGTTACAAAATCTAAGTCACAAAATGGATATAAAATACCTCGGTTGATGCTGAAGGTGATATCATAAGTCTGCAAGATGAAAAACCAACAGTAGTTTTTGGCCCTATTTCAGAGATGATAGATGAGATAGTGCCTCCTTTTTATGTAACTCTTAAAACAAATGATTTCATGTTGTATAATTGTATGCTTGATTCAGGAGCATCACACAATCCTATGCCAAAATCTATCATGGACCATTTGAAACTCGACATCACTAAATCCTACCATGACCTGTACACCTACGATTCTAAAAAGGTGCCCTATTTGGGATTGATCAAGGATCTAGTGGTTACCCTTGCCCAAATTCTAGTGAAAAGTGTATTACTTGATATTGTTGTCACAGATATCCCTCTTAAGTTTGGAATGCTGCTTTCTAGGTATCGTCGTGCCAAATTAGGGGGAACCCTATAGATGGATATGTCATATGCTACTATTCCTGTTTATGGAGGAGAACAATTAAGATTATATAGAGAGGTAATATTTGTACATACTGTTTGTAAGACTGATCAGCCAAGGAACCATCCAATTTATGCAATAGATCAAGACTTTGGTTGTTTTCAACTCACTTCGAACCAACATAAAACTCAAGTCAAAATTGAAGAGGTAGTTGAAATTCCTCAACCAAACCAAACTAATATTTGGAAAATGTTCTTTGATGGCTCTTGGACGAAAGATGGGGCATGAGCTAAAGTAGTTTTAATTTCACCTGAAAAAGAAAATATAACCCAATCTTGTAAACTAGACTTCGAGGTAACAAATAATGTGGCTAAATATGAAGCTTTCCTTCTAGGATTGCAATTACCCACAAGCTTAAAAGTTCAAAACTTAAGTGTTTTTACTTATTCAGAACTCATTGTTAAGCAAGTAAGAAATGATTGCCAGACCAAGAACCCTAGACTTAGATCCTACCAAAATGAAGTATGGGATTCAGTTGAAAACTTCTTTGATGCTTTTCATTTCACTCATATTCCTAGAGATCAGAATATTCATGTAGATACCTTATCTGTCACTGCTAGCTCTTTTAAAATTCCTGATCATACTGATGTACTCTATCAGATACAAGTCAAATATAGGCCATCTATCCCAGACAATCTGAAATATTTGAAGATGATGAACAGTTGAAATCATTTCTGCAGGTAATAGATGATTTTTCATTTCTACAAATTGATGAAGTTAGAACTGAAATAAATGAAAATGTAGATGGAAATGATACTTCAAGTTTTAAAACCCAAATTGCTAATCATGACATTATTCAATTATCAAATAACTTTATTCCAAAAGGACTCATTCCTTTAGATAGATTGTTTGATCAAAATGATGTTCTCTGAAACTCTCAATCCATTTCTTCAGAAGATGACATAGAAGAGGCTAACATTGGAACTGATGAAGATATCAAAAACATCAAAATATGTGCATCTTTAGACCCTGAGATCAAAGCTCAATATCTGAAGTTACTTCAAACTTATAAGGATGTTTTTGCTTGGACTTATGTTGATCTAAAGACCTATGATACTTCATTAATACAACATAAGATTCCTTTGAAGCCAAAAGCAAAACCTTATCAACAGAAACTTAGAAGGATAAATCCAGCCCTTATACCAACTGTAGAAAGGGAGATTAAGAAAATGTTAGATGCTCATATCATCCTCCCTCTTAGATACTCTAATTGGGTTGCAAATATAGTTCCTGTTAGAAAGAAAAATGAAGAAATAGGACTCTGTGTGGATTTTAGAAATCTGAATAAGGCATCATTAAAAGATAATTATCCTTTGCCCAAAATGGATCAGTTACTTCAAATGGTTTCAGGAGCACAAAGACTTTCTATGCTTGATGGTTTTTCAGGTTACAATCAAGTGAATGTTGATACATCAAATAGAGAGAAGGCAATCTTTACTACACCCTGGGGAACATTCATGTACACTAGGATGCCATTTGGCTTAACCAATGCTGGAGCAACGTTACAGAGAGCTATGGGCATAGCTTTTATGGGCTAGGTAAATAAATTTGTGGTTATTTATCTTGATGACATAACTGTTTTTTCTAAATCTGACTAGAAACATATAAAGCACTTGATGAAGGTTTTTGACAAGTGTAGAAAATTTGGAATATCATTGAACCCTAAGAAGTCCTTGTTTGCTGTCAAAGAAGGAGAACTGTTGGGCCATATAATTTCAAAGGAGGGAGTGGTAATTGAACCCAAACGAGTATCTTCCATTGAATCGTTGACCTTATCTAGAAACAAGAAGGAGATTCAAGCTTTTCTGGGCAAGATCAATTTTCTAAGGAGGTTTATTCCAAATTATGCACAGATTGTAAAAGATATAATTGAAATGCTCTGAAAGGATCATGAAATCAAATGGACTCCCCCCTTTAGGCATGCATTTGAACAAATAAAAAGGTCTATCTCTGAAGCTCCCACCTTAGCCAGCCCTGATTATATTAAGCCATTTAGTATTTTCTCTTTTGCCTCTGAAACAACCCTTGCTGTTGTTCTATTACAGAAAAATGAAGATTCCCATGACCAATCCATAGCCTTTTTCAGCAAGTTTATGAGAGATGCTGAGCTTAAGTTTGACATCATTGAGAAGCAAGCCTATGCCCTCATTCAAGCCCTGAAATAATTCAGAATGTATGTCTTACATTCACCTATTACTGCTTATGTCCCTAATAGTGCTGTGAAAATTGTCCCAACCCAACTAGACATTGATGGGAAAAAAGGTAGATGGATCACTTAAATTCTAGAGTTTGATCTAACTATCAAGTCTACCAAGCTAGTAAAAGGTCAAGGATTAGCCAAGCTTCTAGTTGAATCCAACTGCAAAGTACTTGGAATCAATTCTGTTTTAGAAATACAAGGGAGGAATGCACAAGAACCTTCTGTCCTTGCAGGAGAGGAGAATCCACAAGAACCTCTACCTTCAGAGTAGATCAGTCCTATACACATTGATGAAAAATTCTTGTTGTCAAACTGGTATCAAGATATTGTAAATTTCTTGATCCATTTTGAATATCCAGCATCATTCTCCAAAACCCAGTGTAAAACCCTTAAGTTAAAATTAGTCAAGTACTGCATTATAAATGTAAATTTATACTGGAAAGATCCACTGAATATTTTGGTATTATGTTTAACAAAATCAGAAACTGAAGGAATCATTTATCAGTTTCATATAGGATTTTGTGGGGGACATTATGCTTGGCGAGCAATAGCACACAAGATTTTGAAGGGAGGATTTTATTGGCCTACATTGTTCTTACAAGTAAGGGCAACGGTAAGAGGTTTTTTTCCTTGTCAAATGTTTGATGGTAAACAAAAATTAGCAGCTCTTCCACTCGTTCCATCAATAGTTTCAGCGCCTTTTTCTCAATGGGGATTAGATTTTGTTGGAGAGATTCACCCCACTTCAAGTAATCAACATAGATGGATCCTCACTGCAACAGACTACTTTACTAAATGGGTGGAAGTAATTCCAGTCAGAAATGCTACTGATTCAGTAGTAATTAAGTTTATTGAGGAGAATATCTTATCTAGATTTGGTTGCCCAACTCAAATTGTCACAGATAATGCAACAACCTTTTCTAGTGTTAAAATGATTGACTTTTGCCAGAAATATCATATTCTGTTACATCATTCAACTCCATATTACCCTCAAGGTAATGGCCTTACAGAGTCATCAAACAAAAGCCTGGTAAAGGTAATAAAAAAGACTCTAGCTGATCATAAGAAGAGCTGGGATTCACATTTGATTTATGCAGTATGGGAAAACAGAATTACTCCAAAGAGATCAACTGGAAAATCTCCATTTCAGTTAGTCTATGGGAAAGATGCAATTTTCCCTACCAATTTGGCTTTCCCTGTTTTAAAATTCCTGCAGGATTCAACAGATGAACCTGATGATTTTTCAAGAAGGATAAATCAGATTATTGAACTTAATGAAAACAGAGATGAAGTTCAATACAAATTGATGAAATATCAGAATAAGATGAAGACCCTATTTGACAGAAGAGCCAAGGAAAGAGACTTTAAGGAAGGTGATCTAGTTCTAAGATGGGATGCCACGAGAAAAGAGAAAGGAAAGCATGGCAAATTTGACAATCTATGGTTTGGCCCTTTAGCAATTGCTGAAGAGAAGGGTAACAACACTTTTCTACTACAGAACCTTGCTGGGCTATATTCCACTTATCCTGTAAATGTAAGGTTTCCAAAACATTACATTCAGTACTAAGAAGTTGAAATAGTTTTCATTGTAAATACTCTGGTTTTCTTTTACTTTTCAAGGTGTCAGTGTGAATTTTATTACAGCAAGGACTCCATAGCCCGAGGAGAAGGCACATGGATATGTAGGTTCTCTCCATTCTATAGGAGAAAGCAATCCCCAGTTGGAGCCAATGTTGTAGCATTTTTTGGTTTTGATAAGATAGAATAAATTAGTCAAAAAATACATAAAAATATTTTGAAAAAATGTTAAGTTAGGATACAGACATAACAATAGTCTGGAAATTGTGATAATCATATTTTTTTTTCTGTCTTCTTCTCACCACTATTTTGATCTATATCACTGTGTAAAGTATTATAGCAGCCCTCTGCTGAGATATTAATATAACCCAAAGGATTAATTACTTCAATTCTACATCTGTCTTCATTCATTGGTCTTCCAAAACTAAAACAAAAAACCCCAAAACAATTATTTTAGATGCTCTGGCATTGGTAGCTGACCTACTACTATCTCAAAGGTACAACAATACCTTTTTTGCTTTGTATCTGATAAACAAACACAATGGGTCAAATGGTTGCCCCTCACTGAATGGTGGTATAACACTTCCTTCCATACTACAACAAAAATGACCCCATTTATGGCGCTTTATGGATACCATCCACCATCCATCACATCATATTTAAGAGAAAATTCTGTGGTTCAAGTAGTGGAAGATCACATCGAGCATCAAAAAAATGTTCTCCAACTCTTAAAGGATAACCTCACTTTGGCGCATAATAGAATGAAACAATAGGCAGATCAACATCACAGTGAAAGAAGTTTTGATGTAGGTGACTGGGTATTTCTATGGCTACAACCATAAAAACAAATGTCCCTCAAGCAAGCTAAGAAGGATAATAAATTATCACCAAAGTATTATGGTTTGTACATGGTGTTGCAAAACATTGGTACTATGGCATACAAATTGGAACTTCTTGCATCTTCTTGAGTGCACCCAGTTTTCCATGTTTCATGCTTAAAGAAGACTATAGGTGAAAATATCCTAGTTCAAACAATATTGCTAGAGCTTGATGAGGAAGGAAAAATCATATTCGAACCTGAAGCAATCACAAAAACAAGAACTCGACAACTACAAAATCGATCAATTTCAGAGTATCTCATCAAGTGGAAGAACTTACCTGCTGAAGATTCTACATGGAAGGATGAGAATTTTACACAGAAGCATCCAGAACTACTCAAGCACTAAGGCAACACTTTTTTGAAGGAGAGGGGCATGTTAGGTCCCTATAATACTAGTGTATTCCCTTATTATTATTGTCATTGTCCCCCTTATTATTATTGTTGTGCCCATGTTGTCCCCATATTGTTATTATTGTGCCCCATAGAAGCCCACTATTGTTATTGTTGTGCCCTTACATTATTATTGTTATGTCGGATCTGATTATATTGTGACCCCTTAGACTCCTATATATAGAAAGGAGGTATTGTCATGCGTATCATCCAAAAATTGTTCATTTGTGTAATGTAAAGGAGGTTGTCCACTCGAAGAGGCTATGTTTTAAGTCGTTGATCTATCTATTTCTTCTATTTTGTGAGTTGGTTGCATAACAGGTTATAAAGGTCATTACAAAAAAATAAGATGTTGCAGGTGTTGAAGTACATTGGTATGCCACAAATATACACCCATTCAATGGTGTGTACAAGCTAGAGATGGTAGTTATAAAAAATTGGTAGAAAGAGAAAAAGAAAGGGTACAAATATAAATTGTCGCTGCATAGACCTCTTAAAATTGGAGGATGTTGACAACTTGCTTATGACTTCAATTTAACAAAGAGAGGAACTATTCGCTTCATGACGATAGAGATTCTGAAGAAGTTGTTACCAGAAGAAACAATGTTGAGATGGGAGTCTTCTGAACCCACTGGTAGATCTAGAAGAATTTTGAAACTTGAAATGGTGGGCATGAATGTGGATTCAAATGGGGCACTAGTTGATGAAATATAAGAATATGGAACATCTTCATTTGCATCCAGTCATTCATCTGAAGATGTGAATTATGATGGTGTGCAAGAAGATATGAGTGATTTTGAATAATTGTTTAAGACAATTTATATAAGTGATCTTTGCATCGTATCTTGAAATTAAAATTTTGATTTCCATATGATATTAAATGAATTTATGAGTCATTTTTATGTTTGTTGGATTATATGTTTTAATTATGATGAGTTTTACTGTTTAGAATACCCACAATGCAACAATAACTTAGAGATATAATTTATGTTTCATTCAATCTACAAGTATTGATATTTTGAATAATTTATTCATGTAATTTGTTCATAATGTCATGGTTTAAATGTGTTGAAAACTTATAGTTTTTTTTATATGGTCTAAAAAATTCCAATTTCTTTTTTTGTTTTTTTGTCTTTTTTTAATGTTATGGTTGAAAACAATTAGAATTTTAGCGATATTTAGTGTCATGTTATTATATTTTTAACGACATGGATGAAAACTAATGGAATTTTAATGTGCTTCAGATCCCATTATTTTATCTTTAACGCCATTACTAAAAAATGTTGAAATTATGCCTGGGAAAGAAAAATGTTATTCTACCAAAAACATTAGTCTGGTTTTTTTCATTTATTTTGCACAAAAAAATGGTTTTACAGCCATTTTTTAAATATGTTGAAAAGTAACCCTAAAAAAATAAAACATTGTTCCAGAATACACAATTTTCATTTTTTGGATTGCTTTTCATGTTTTTTTGGGGATTTTTTGCTAGAATTCTTGTTTTGAGTTTATAGTTCTCATTTCAAAGTTTACGTTGTTTAAAGAGAACCAAGCACTCAAAATGATTTCTATATATCATGATAAGGTAGGAATAGTGGCAAGGAAGGTAATGCAAGGACAAAGAAGAGTAACGCTTAATTGTAATTATGAATGTAAAAATTTGACTGGAGTAGAAATGTAACAGACAAAAAGACAGGCCCATACATAGTATTGACAACTAATATATTGGAGAAACATTAAAATTCTCTGAGATATAATGAATGCGCAGTGGAATAATTATGTATGGTAGAATAATAATTTCTCATACAAGCTCAATTTTGAGTGAAACGAGTTTCATTGGGATCGTATCGTTGAGATGGATGCGATCGTTAAGGTTTTGAGAGATTCCTAGCACTTTTTTTTTTGAGCAATTTTTTTCCCCTAATCTAGATTCTGATCATTGGGTAGCTTATATGGTGGCAACTCTGAGCCATACACTCTAATCTCTATAAATTACTAGTATAGGTACCAATCTCCTATCTTCACCTGTTCACTGAGTTGTAACACTTTATGAATATCCTCATTGATCCTTGGAATCTATTGGCTACTCAACAAACAAGCTGTTGGATACACAAAATGATCAATAAACTTTGTAAAGTTGAATTACTGTAATTGTCTTCTGATCATGGAGGTCTAGAAGACAATATACTGAGGCTATCCTTGCTGATCAAGCTTCTTCACTACAAGGGGAAACCTATCTGTGTGAAAGAAAATGAACATATACATAAGAATAGAAGAATATCAGAACATTCCTTTAGTTAGAAATTGAAGGAATTGTTCATGAATTATGTTTGCCAAGAAGTGACCAAAGTCAAAGGTGAATAATAGTCCTTCTTCTGTAGAAAGGGTGGAAAAGAAGCCTAAAATAGGCTCATCTACCCATTCATCCGAATAGTAACCAAGTATGCATGACAAGGCAAAGATAATCTATCTAGTCCTTTGAGGGAAAATAGAAGAGGGATAAGGGGGATTTTTCTTGGGGAGTTGAGAATCTTCTGGGAGGAAGACTTCAAAAATCCTAGCTCTATGGGGGAAGGTGAGTTTCTGATAGATTTCTTTGAGAGCTTCAAGGGAAAAAAGGGTGAGGGAATCACTGTAGGGGACCTGCAACATTTGGTTTATACTTTTCGAAGTAAAGGTGAAAAGGATTTCACCATTGGGGGAAATGATAACCCTTTTACTTGAAAGGTAAGAGGCATGACACTTTAGGAAGAATTTAGGGAAGTAATAAGACTGGGGGAAAACGCACATGGGTAGTCTAGACCGCCAAAGGCTGATTTCATCATATTGGTTAAGGTAATTTTCACGAAACCAACAGTGTAATTCAAAGAGGTTGAATTCACACTATGTTTCAGCTATATTACAGTCTCTGTCAGCAAGAGGGATATGGTCTAAATCCATAGGGGTTGTGAGCATGGGATTCACCACAGTGGAAATTTTGGGGGGCATCATGGTAACAGAATGAATGCGGGAGAGACTGATAGAGGGAGTTTGCAGAAGATTTCAGTAATTCTCGAGAAAACTCTAGGTGGGAGTTTCTTTGTAAATAGTCAAAGATAGGCAAGTCGTTTGTGAATAATTGCTAACAGGCACGATACAAAGGGTGGAAGAAATGTGCAGTAGGAAAAAGGAGAAAAGGATGTAATCATGGGAGAAAATGGGCTTTATAGTTCATCAATGGAGCAGAACCGTTGGATCAACAGTTGTGAGTTGCATTAACTTTACAATGGAACAGAGGAAATGGGAGGAAACTATGATGGGACGGGTGCAATGGTAGTCGACGTGGTGGATTGGGATAGGTGGATGAAGGCGCGGGGTCGTTGGCGAGAAGTGACGAGAGGAGGGATATGTGGCATTAATGCAATGGAGGTTGAGTAGGGGCATGGCGGGTGATAGTTGGTGGGAAGGCAAGTTGCAGCGGGAGGGCGAAAACCACTTTTGGAGGGGGGTAAGTTATTTGTGGTATACGGGGGGGGGTTCGAAATTACGAGGAGGGGACACGTAGCGATAGGGAAACCACTTTTTGGCCCACCCCTGCCTCCTCGTCGTTAAAGAGAATCAGTGTGGGGGGGTTCGAAAAGACTTAAGGGCCGTCAGATCAAAGCAGGGTAGTGATCGGGGGAGGTGAGATGTGTGAGGTTTAACGCTGACAACCCCACCCTTTATTTTGGGCAGATATCTTTTTATGTACCAAAGTCCAAACTTTGGACAAATGACAAATTTCACCAATTACATAATAAATCAATATTTTCCTACACTAATGTGAGTTTAAACCAAGGAGGGTGCATTTAAATGTTCAAACCCTATTTATTTTTCCATTCCTAAAGGAATAAGAATATTTATTTCAAACAACTAAACTAATCTAACTACTACATTAATCTAGATTAAACTGTTGTATTAGCTTATTCACCTATTCTACCTATCTAATCTCAGCCAAGATTACACTATTTGGCTAACTTATTTACTCTAATATAATTAACATAAATTGAAACTTGCTTGAACATGATTAAACGATATGTTTCAAGCACAAAGGTATTGTGGCATTTAGATAAGATGCACACAATTTCATGAATTTATTCTGTTGGACACCTAATCCTAAGTGGGTTAGTGTGGAAGTCGAATGGACAAAAGGAGTCCAAGAGACCTTGGGATCTGAAACCCAAGAGTCACATATTTGTACTATAAATGTATATCTATTGTTAATAAAAATGTACTCACATGATTTATCTTTCCTATTCTATGTTTCCCATGTGTGTTTAACATGGTATCAGAGCAGGCGTATTCCTGCCCTGCAAATTAATTTGAGCCATTTGTTTTATGGCCTCTCTATGCAGTTTATTTTCTGCCTGAAATCCGCTGCTGACTGACATCTCTGACCTCTGTCTGCCATACCAGCGCTCTCTGTACCTGCGCTCTCATTCTCTGCCACTACCTACGCTCCCTGTCCATAAACGCCCCATTTAAAAGCGCTGCTACATCTGCGATTTACCATTATTGGCTGTCCTGACTGCCAAGCGTTTCATGATAATTAACGCTGTCCTGTTGCAACATAAACCTAATATGCGTTACACCCTCGCCTGTCTGTCAGTTTGAATAATTAAATTCAGTCTCTGCCTCAGAAACGCCTGTCCACCTCTGCGCATTCCATTTTTACTACACCTCATTATTAAACGCTGGTGACATTACTGTACGTTGTTCTAACATTACTGTGTACGCTGGCTATGAACGCTGTATACCCTTCAACGCTGTGTGATTAAAGGCTATATATTGGTTCAAGGGCGGAAGAGGTCCCAAGCGGTGGAGAATTTTGGTACCATAACTCTTTTTGTATAGGATTCAAGCACGTATTCAGATGGAGACTGAAAGGCATCCGAGCTGAAGACAGGTTTTTCATCGTCATCCACATATTCATATCACTGCAGGTTGGTGTATTCTATTCGTTTTTTCCATGGTTTAAAATAGCTGAAGAACGCAAGCAGTCTCTGTGACCATGAAACCTTCAAGAATGTCATTGCAAAAAATTGAATCTTGAGTTTTTCAACAATCTTGAATGTGGCAAGGAAAGCCTCAACTCTGTTATCCTCTCTTCTTTAAGTCTGTTATCCCTTTCTGGTCTCTGTTATTCTTCAATCTGCAACTACAGCTTACTGTTAAATCAATCTTCTTTAAAAATTATCACTGAAGATTACAATTTTACAGTATACACAATCTGGGTTTCAAATGCAATGCCCTTTTGGATACCCTGTTTTCCTCCGCAATGCCACTGCTCCAGAGCTTATGATGTCCTCTGATTGGTGTTAATGGTCACCAATTTTATTAGCAGATACACATTTGCAATGGATATTTCGAATTAGGTCTAGGAGGTTTTCAGGGAAGGCACTGAAGCTGAGCAGCTACATTTTAAAGGAAGGAAGGTGCTATCTGCAATACTGAAGCGTATTTGATGAATCTGCTTCTCGTGTTCATTGTTTGATGAAGCGTGTTTGATGAATCTTGCCAGTTTTGAAAGATGCGGTATATATTTGTTGAATTTGCAGTGAAAATGTGGCATATATGTGATATTATGGTGAATACGATGTTGTCTGCCATTGAATGCACATAAACAATTCCGCCGGATTGTGGTACTAAGAGGTGTATGCTCTGTGAAGACCGTTTGGTATTCTATGGTATGTATGTTGCACTATATTGAACGATGATGTTTGCTTTGGTTCTTGAACTATTTTGAAGACCGTTTTACATGTGTACATTGAATAATGGTACGCTGAAAATTCATTTAAGAGGATCAAAGATTCTAAGCAGGCCACGCCTCTGGTTACAAACAATTTCGAATAAATGAAATCTTGTTTAGAAGAAGTAGACATCGCATCTCCAATCACAATCCTGTAATCATCTTCTAATACAAGGAAACTATTCAATTTTTATGTTAACCCTGGATCAAGTACAGGCAATCCGCAATGCAAGCTTGTAGAATTGTCTGTCTGGCGAGTTCCTGGAATAAAGAACTGAAAAATTACAGTCAAGAAGGCTCCTTCTGAAGCAATGCCATAAAAAAAGCAGCATCAGGTCTTGTCATGTAACACTGAATACTCTTTGCAAAGTGCTTGTGTTTGCACAGAACACAACAATCCAGTGTAAAGGAATTTACGTAGCATCTGTCTGAAGCGTTTTCTCCCGTGCGATTCTCGATCTCCAGGGAGTTTACAAACCTAATTAATACATTCATGAACCTTTCATTATTGATATCAAAGTCAAAACGAAAATCCTAATATGGACGAAAAGCAGGGAATCAAAGCTGTTGGATGACGTGGAATACGTAATTGTTTATGTATATATAAACATGAACAAATGAACAAATCAAAAGCGCGGCCATGGATCATCAATATACTATGTATGTCAAGTCAGATCTCAACCAATAACTGTAAATAATCTGGCAGCAGAAAGCCTTGTGTGTCGCATATTTACCCGAAAATGCCACGGACTTCTCACAAATCCGAACAGGACAACGCCAAGAATATTTCTTGCATTATTTGATTAATTTCCAGCTATTCTATATGAAAAGTTTGCCATGATATGCATTTCTAATTGCATCAAATGGAAAGTTCCTATAGCAGGTTGTTAGCATAATTCAGTGATCGAGATTGGTCATATGGTTGATGAACTTCAAAAATAGTATAGTCCCATAAACATTGAGAGAACCGCGTATATATATATATATATATATATATATATATATATATATATATATATATATATATATATATATATATATATATATATATATATATATATAACCTGACTTCACTGTGCCAGGATTTTTGAGATCAGTGCCGTATACATCCACTCAGGGCTCGATGAATTCTATAACGTATATAATGCTCAAAAGATGCGCAATCTAATCTGGGGTTCCTTGTTTACCACTGATTGCACCTTCCCTTATAGCATTGCTGTTTGCCATTACTAGAAGGTGCCACTTTGCATTATTTTTCAAAATAACCAGCATCTCCATCTGTGTCATGTCCATTGGTATTTCGAAGATTTCCATCCTCATCCATTCCATCAAAGAACTGAGACATTTCTATTAATGTGGTCTGAGCTGTTAAAAGGGCATCCTCATCAATTGGAGGATTAATTGGAACGACAGAGTTCAAAGTTCATAAGCATTGGGGGCTATTTATATTCTTTAAAGTTGCGGTTATTTGGCATTGTATGAGATATTTGTGCAACATTGTCATTAAATGGAGCAAATTGATGATGCATTACAGTTACTAAATAGTCTAATCTTTTCCACTGTTGATGGGACAGTCAGAATCAGTAAGGATTTTCTCTCAGAAATTCAGACATGTCTACAAAATGCACAGGAAAATATTGAGTTTTTGCAGTTGGAGACAAAGCTACAGCAAGAAGAATTACAGCAGTGGAGTCATCATTCTGAACCTGTTTCTGTTCAGAACAATGAAACAGACTCCCATAAACAACAAAACAATATTGCTGAAGTTCATTCAGATCCAGTGCCCAATAAAGCAGCAATTGTACATGCAGATGCAGAAACTCAGTCTGCACTTCCCAAGCCCATCATCAGACCTTGGGAACAGCTTGTCCACAACAAGCACAGAACTGGTCTTGGATATGACAAGGACTTGTCCTTTCATATTCCAGACTATGCCAAGCCCATTCAGTTTCAGAGTGCTGGATTCATTTATGACAGTTCACTTGCTCCTCATGACAGTTCACCTCCAGCTGTTTCAGATTCTGCCCCTCTTCCACAGCAACAACAACAACAACAACAGATCGTGAAATTCCAACACTGTGACCGAGTTGGCCATCTGAAAGATCACTGTTTTGATCTTCATCCATGTAAGCACTGTCATAAAACCAGCCATTCTTCACACAGATGCTTCAAAAACAAACGTCCTGCAAGAACAAAGATTCATCTTGGATGGATCGCTTCTTGGCAATGGGCATCAACAACCAAGAAGATATTCCAAACACATATCAGAACTTGTTCCAGAATATTGAACAGTCTTGCAGTTGAGTTTCCTCCATCATCTCACCTTGTATCTGACAGGGGGGGAAATGATGGTCATCTACAAGCTTCAGAGTCACATCAAGCGAGCCTGAGCCACAACCTGCCACACCAGTTTCAGAGTTGTAGCCAGAGACAAAGATGCCTGAACATGCCTTCAGTTGGCAATCTGAGACACTTCCTCTAGCAGAAGACTCCAGCTTCTTGCCAGTTTTGGAAGAGTTCCAGGAATTACAGAGTTGTTGGTCATCCTTAAACCATCACAAAATTGAGAACACTTCCTCTAGCAGAAGACTCCAGCTTCTTGCCAGTTTTGGAAGAGTTCCAGGAATTGCATTAAGCATTCCAGAGTTGTTGGTTATCCTTAAACCATCACAGGTTGAGACTTCCCTTTTCAGGTTGAAGTTTTACCTTTTATGCGGGGTGAGACCTCCCTTTTATGGTTGAAGGTTTCCCTCTTTAAAACAATAGGATCACTTCCTCTAGCAGAAAACTTCAGTTTCTTGCCAGTTTTGGAAGAGTTCCGGGAACTGCACTAAGCGTTCCAGTGTTGGTGGTCATCCTTAAACCACCGCCCTTTATACCAACATTTCATAGAGCACATTCAGCCTAGTGCTGCCATGCATTTTTTTCACATTTTGTATTACAGCTCTCTTCTTGGACTCATACATAACCCTTCGGATTAAGGGGGGGAATGTTGGACACCTAATCCTAAGTGGGTTAGTGTGGAAGTCGAATGGACAAAAGGAGTCCAAGAGACCTTGGGATCTGAAACCCAAGAGTCACATATTTGTACTATAAATGTATATCTATTGTTAATAAAAATGTACTCACATGATTTATCTTTCCTATTCTATGTTTCCCATGCGTGTTTAACATATTCTTTGCAAAACCAGTAGACTATCATTGGCACTTCAACTAGCATCACTTTCACATTTATTCATTCTTTTGTGGGGTTCTTTCATCATTTCTTTTCTTTTTTCTTTTTCTCTTTTTGTATTTATACCCTCTTTTCATTTTTATTTTCAATTTTCTATCTTTTTTTTGGAAATCATTTGCAGTAAGCAATATTATTTACAATATGAAATACTAAAAGAAATTATTGAATCATCATTTGATCCTATAAATTATAGGACCGTAACAACTGGGATGACACAAAAGTAGTTGATAATGCTAAGAAATTCTTCAACAAATACATATCAAATTGGAACCCTCACCTTTCTACACTTTCAAACCAACCCATTACTCAAGCAAATTTAGAAGACCCTTTCCTATGATCAATGCTAGATATTTTTAGGACCAATCGTTTCAATGACTATGAAAAACTCGTCAATTGCATTGAACGAAACACAAAATGCACCGAAAGCACATGACTAAGAAAGAAAGGCTCCTCATTTGAATGTTGCTATAAAGCATCTTGGCAATTACATCCAAAATCATCCTTTTTCATTGAATCCAATTGAAAAAATACATACATCCCCGCCCACAATGATGATTGACTCAATACCTGTAACCCTACCATCCTATCTATTTGGAGTGAAAATGTTGATTGCTAACTAGTACTCTCAATCCATGTCGTACATAAATATATCACAAAATATGTATCCAAAGAAGAAAAAAATATCTAAAATCTTCCACCACATGCTACATAGAATTGTGCTCGCTTCAGCTAATGTTGACCCAACAACATCTGCATTTTGAAAATTCATTATTGAAATCCTTGTCGATCGTGACATTGGAGCACAAGAAACCTGCCATATGCTACAACAATTACCATTGCCATTGTGCATTCGATCCTCTTTTTCTTTAAATGTAAGCCAAAAATATTATATGTGTTGTCCACAAAAGAACACCACCTCTTGTCCATCACCACACTTCATAGATACGTACATCCAACTCCTATATGCCCTAGAATCCACATCACTTATAGAATTAGCAAGATCTTGGTCATATGATCCTCGTCGAAAGACAAAAAAATGGAAACTTAGACCTGAAAAAGAAATTGTTTGTGTCATACCACACTACTCCTCAATACCATCCACAATAGAACCTTGCTACGCTAACTTTTGTCTAGTTGAACTTATGCTATACAAACCATTTCTTCATATTGCTTGAGATATAGGAGATTCTGCTGAAGAATTCATCACAAACTGACAAACCTTTTGTTCTTTATATAAACCTTGGCATCAACACCACACACTATCTGATATTGAACCTATTGCAAATGATAACTCAACTATTCATGAAACCCATCCTCCAGACACCATGGACTTAAATGAATGAGAATTACTCTCCCAATTGCACCCTACAAATGAGCTCCTCATAAATGACCTTAACATGCTTGGCCTTCATGGTTTTGATGACAACCATAACTGGACTCATACCACTATCCCATTAGATCTACAAGAAAAAGGCATACAATTCATTGAGAATAACCGCTCTGTCCACCGCATTCTTCAAACACATAAACATATCCTTACGAACCTTAACTCATTATCTCCAATGCAAAGAAAATCTCTAAATATTATTTCTAATCATTTTGCTAAGAAGGATATTTTTCCTTCTCTAAGAATGATAATACCCTTACTCTCGGTACTGAAAAATCCCACCTTATAAATTGCATCAGAGAAATGCTCATAACCCTTACCAGCTCAGGACCTTCATCGATCATGCTCCTCGCCCCTATAGGCATTGCAGCCTTCAACATACAAGCATTGACAATCCATGCCACCCTCCACCTCCCATAAAGGATCTTATGCCCTTAGAAGGCAATGCTCTTACAACATTCCAAGAAGAACTTAAGCATATTCGGTACATACTAATCAATGAAATGAGCTTCATTGGGCCAAATATTCTCAGCCAGATTGACGAATGTCTTCGAGAGGAATTTCCACTACAAAGAAACACTTTGTTTGGTGGTTGTTCCATTATATTAGTTGGTGATCTCAGCCAGTTACTGCTCGTCAAAGACATACCACTATATGCAGACATAAGCCACGAAAGCACATTGTGGAACACATTCAACACAATCATCACATTAGACACAATATTTCGTCAACAAGGTGACAACATCACCCAGGTTACTTTCAGAAACATCCTCCAAAACATTAGAAATGCAAATCCAACAATTAACGACTATAAAATTCTCATGTCACGAATAGACTCCTTGTCAGAAGATGAAATACATTCTTTCCATGATTCCATGCATATATCTCCAACCAATCTTCAAACATTTGTCCATAATAAGAAAATTATAAAATCTTTAAACACTCCTGTCACAAGATCTATCACAAAAGATGACAAAACATACTCTAGCCTATCCTGAGAAGATGAGCAACTTGAGTGAACTGTGTTGGACCTATGCAAAGGACAAAAAGTGATGCTAACTTCCAACCTTTGGGTTTTGTTCGAACTTGTTAATGGTTCCATTAGGGAAATTATATCTATCTTTTGCAAAGAATCAACTGCACCTCCACAACTTCCAACATTTGTTGTCATAGCTTGTCCCAATTACATCAAGCCTTCTTAGGATGAAAGAAACCCCACTCACTTTCCTATTCCAGCAATAAAAAGAAATTTCGCTAAAGATGGCTTGGTCATTAACTATACATAAATCTCAGGGTATGACATTGCCAAAAGAAACAATAGACATTGAAAAAACTATATGTCAAGGTCTTTCATTCATAGTAATTTCAAGAGTTCCTTCTTTACAAGATCTTCAAATTTTTCCCAACATTCACTTTCGATCATTATATGAAAACGAAAGACAACAAAAATATTGCTCGCAGAAAACATGTAGAAGAAATTTTCCATTCAAGGGCTCCTCCAGACGACCTACTCCAATCCATATGTTAACATCTCCAAAAGGTTTCCCATAATTATTAAGCTCGATCTATTTTTATCGCATACCTTTTCTATCTATTAACAATTGTCAAATTTACTCATTATTAATACATGGTTGCATATATTACATTGTTATTATACTTTTTAACTACTTGCTTCTAACATTATTTGTCTTCTGGAACAGGACATATGGACTCGCATATATCACAACTATATAGTTACTACAACAAAATAGAGGCAACAATAATTACATTACAGAATATAGAAAAAATATTTCTACCGATTCCAAATCCAAACATACTGCTATACCTCTTCGACCAACTTTACGATTATTATTAAAAATAAATTCTTCTCTGAAACGTATAATGCACATAAATGAGCGTGAAAAAAGGCGAAAAATACTAGCGAACTAACAATCAAGAAATATGCATCTTCAACTACCCATAAATCTTCAATGGTATGCATCTTCAACTACACATAAATCTTCAATGGTGTTTGATATGGCATCGTTCCCCTTGCATTTTCGACTAGAAGTATTGAAATTCCCATGATAAAGGAAAGTTTGTTTTCATTCACTCCAATTTCATTATAACACAATTCACATGCAAACTCATTATAGTCAATTTTAACAGTTAAATTCCATATTTAAAATAATAATAATTATTCTATATATTTTGAACGAAATATTCTTTTTGCAGGTTAGTTATTACTTCTTCGACTCTCTCATTTCTTCAACAAATTGTGATGCAAATTTAAATGTGGAAAGATAACCATCATGTTGTTCACGATGTAATATTATTTTATTTACCTCTTCCATTATAATCTACTACTGGTAATTTTTTATTGAAAGTTGAAAAAGCATCCTAGAAGATCAAGAAGCAATCTATGTTAGAAACATTATACAATCTGTAAATTTCACATAATGTAAATCCTTTACCTTTATCTTCTACCTTTACATGGAATCTTCTTGAATTTATACCTTATAGCGTTTCCTTTGCAACATCTAGTACAATTGCTAGTTACTCAGCCTATAACAATTATATGACTTCTAATCACCTTAATATCAATAAGTGTACAATCCTATTAAATGTATATATAATTAATAGTTTAATCCTTACTACTATCACAATGTTATTTTTAAATATTATAATACATAAATTGTAGAAATTTTAAAAATTAAATTTAACAAATGGTTTAATTTTCATAATTAAAAAAAAAATATTCATTTTTTTAAGTAAAAAATAGTTCACGAGATAAAATTATTTTATTCTTAAAAAATCAAATTTTTATAAATACAAAATTATTAAAATTTTAAATATTTTTTAAAAATATGGTTAAAATTTTAAGATTTACATATTAATATTAAGAAAATTAACCACAACTTTTATTTTTAAAATAATTTCCATTCAATTTCTTCAGAATAGTTATTCAAATTATAATATTAAATTTCTACTCAAAAACAAATCATCAGCGTAACTTTACAATAAACTAAAATGACAAAATCCATTCAAACCCTATTTTAAATTGCAATAATTTTATTTTTCCATAAACTTCATTCTATTTCTGCTCATTCTTTTCCTATGTCCAAAGGATTTTGCCACCTCTAACAATGGTAAAACCATTAGGAAAACGAAAAATGCACCCGAAAAAAATTGCACAAAAAACCATAAAAGGTACCTTCTACATGAATTTTTAACTGCATCTTTTCCTTTTCACATTAATACTCAGAATATACAGTTTGTCGACCCATACAGTGCCAATATATTCACATTAATTATGGTTGTCTCCATTCTAAATGCATAATTCTATCCGGAGAAGATCGCTGCGAAAACATAGGCTGAATGCTTTTAACCGTTTTAATATTACATTGAAACTTAACTGTTTTAACGCTAAAATGGCATTAGTATGGATGAATAAGTAACTGTTTGATTGAAATGGAATGCTTACTGTAATGTTAAAAAGTGGCAACGTTAAAAGGAAACTAATTGTGCAGTTAATGATATGTGGGCTTGCTTTAACAGTAACGACAGTGCAGCTTATAATGGCTAAATTAGTTAAGAATCTACGAAGCGTAGAGAAGAGATTGAGTACAATCCTGGAACAAAAATATCAACAAAAAGAAAGATGTGCACTCGGTACATATTTATGAGATTGTATGAAAAAAATTGTGTTTCTCATTAATGTCGTGAAAATCCATTCTATCTACATCATCACTAGGTTAATGGGCCGTATGCTGGAAAACTGGCAATGTTATTGTTACAAACTCGGTCCTTTTTCTATTTCTCTGTGCAAAACCCTACTCACCCTAATAACTTTTAATACAACAAGAGTTTGCAATATTCCTTGTGGAACTCCATGAATTTCAGCATCATGTTGGAGATAAAAAGATGGTCCTGCTACAAACTATGTTAGACAGATTGGACTTTTAATTGCTATAATGTTCTAGTGCTGGCCGTTGGTGAGAGTGAACAAGGCTGCCGCACTCTTGAGCTGCTCATGATCTGCGACAGGCTCCAATAAAGACTGGCTTTCTTTCAGCGAAGACTCTGCACTGCATTCGTTACAAACGAACCAAATACATGTTTGCAAAATCTTATTCTATTGAAAAAAAAAACCAAAAACAGACACACCAACTTTCGAATCAACAAAAATTAAAAATTAAATAGATTGAAGCCATTAACTAACTAAATAACAAACGTACCTAGATTCATAGGCGTCTTTGGAGTCGCTATAATCCTGTCTTGGTTCGTATTCAAGCAACAAATTGTTACTAGGCCTCAGATTAGAGTGGCGATAAATACCCTGGCCATCATAGCCTACGTAAGGGGAGTGCACGTAAGAAGGATATATCCATGAGTTAGGCATAACTCCGGCCCCATTGCCCAGGGGTTGAAGTTGCTGCTGTTGGTGTTGCTGTGCAGGCAGATTGTTGTTATATGGGTCAACCTTATTCTGGAACTGCTGGTCCAAAAACATTACTTGGCTTCTCACCAGTTCGAGCTCTTCTTTCAATCGCTCCACCTGGGTTTGAAGCATCACAATAATTCCAAAACATCCATGAACAGGATCTTTCTCCCTTGCATTGGCCTGGTACACCATGGATTTCATTGCATCGCTCTTTTGCCTATCGTCTGGAAGCTGCTTGAGAATCCTCAAAATGTTGCTCACTCCAAACAGCTTGTGAGCATTCAGAAATTGTCTGGGTTGATCAGGTGGAAAATAAGGAGCCAATGGGCAATCTGGAGAACATTTTCTCCTCTGGTACTTGCATGCAGCACAAGCCTGACCGATGCCACCTTTGCCTGTCATCTGGTTGGTTCAGAGAGGAGGGCAGCTAAATGATTTTGGTTTTATAAAACTATATATACCTCCTGCGTTTCTTTTCTTTCTGTACTGTAGCTCCAAAATTTGAGCAAATCCAAGGCAGTGCCAAAGTAATTGGGCGCTTAGAATTTTGGAAGGTGGGGGCAGTGATGAAACAGTACTAGTGGTGAGAATGAGGGGATACGCAGTGATGAAACAGTGAGTGGTGAGAATGAGGGGATATTATTGGTGCCTCGGATGCCTTGATGGGTGGTGTCAAAGAATGGGATAAAATTCATGGACACGTAGGGTGATTGCAGCCTAAAATAGGGAGGAACTGAAAATTGGGTGCCATATTCAACGGGATTCATATAGCTGCCTCTCCTCGAATCTTATGGCGCCTCGATGCGTTTTAGAAGAAGTCAAAGTTGTCCATTACATAATTATATGTCGTTGGGAGAAGCAGAGAGCGAACAGAATCGGAATGTCGTTGGGATATTCGCGTGCATGGCTGCTGTTCTGCCATACTCACCGGCCGATTCTTATCACAACTAGCTTACCCACCTTCGATTCTCAACACGTTCGTGTTGCCCGCACATTCCTGTCCCGCGGGTTTCGATCCGGCGGCCGCCAAAATTTGAGTGGAGGATTTTCTTGTTAAATTAAAGGATGGATGGAATCCCACGAGAACCCATGTAGTGTTTAGATCTCGATGGTTACTCGATTCGGATTCTGGTATAATGTGTCTCTCATAGTTTATATTAATAATGGATGTTTCATTTTTATTCAATTGTTTAAATTGGTGAAATGATCATGTCATTTCGAGATAGAGTATACTAGCATTTGCACCAAATGTTGCAAAGGAAACGCCGTAAGGCATAAATTGAGGAACAATCAGGACATGGAATGGGCAAATCTAAATAGGGTGCCTTACACTGTTTTTTATTAATTATTGAATTAATATTGCATATAAATTGTTGTTCATGACTATGAAGCTACCAAGTTGCTCAATGGGAAAGCTATAGCCAAAGGAGAGGAGAGGTAGGAAGAACACTATAAATTGTACATGTGAGTTAATTTGAATTTACTTTATCACTATATCACTGAGAAAATAACTTGTAATCAGATATGCCAATCAAGAACAAAGAACTGGATGAAGGTTGAACACTTTCTCTGAGTGTGGACAACCAAAGAAGAACCTCGTGAGTAAGCCCCAACTGAATCATGGAATTCGAAAAGGATGAATAAAAAATAGCTGCCAGTTTTCCTCTTCTACCAAATGCCCCATTCTTATTATAGATGTCTCCGCAACTCCAATTTCTGACAGGACTTTGCGATTCCTTGAACTTACAACGAGTCTCGAGTTGGAGTGGTGGGTTAGCAGCAAGAAACCAAATTTCTTCCATCAACTGGGAACCATCTCTCCAAACTTCATCCAGAAATAAAGCAAACCTCTGAGTTTGCAATCTCTGTATCAACCACATCTTTGCATATTCATCACCATCATTTCTATCTAATTCTATCTTTGTAAGCGTGGCTATTTGCATACACAGTTCATTTCTAAGATTGTAGAAGATGGATTATTGGAAACAATGAGCCAAAGCAATAAGTCATCTCTGAAGAGATTTCTCACCTTTGGACTGTGGAAGACGAGAAGACAAGGGTTTCTAGTATTTTTGGTTTCTTCATAAAGGGTGTCGTTGGGTTTCAATTTGCAAGATTATTTTCCCTGGAAAAATGCTCGTAGCATGGATCTGTAATTGTTCTCCATATTACTCAATCATCACGATGATTTTCCTCTGAAATACTCTTTGGTGAATTTGAATTTTCAGTGTTAGATTTTGCTGGTGATAAATCTAACAACACTGATGGTTATGGATGTTTGATTTGTCATTTCTGAAATCTAATCATCTTTGCCAAAATCTGAGGAACGAGTTTTTTTCAAGTTCCTTCCACCATGAATCCTTCATCAGAGAATGAATTATATAGAGGCATAATAATTGAAATCGATTCCTGATTCCGTGATCTGAAATTGTTTGAAGCAGATTGTCCATTGAAACACCCATCTCCATCTTTTTCTATTGAATATCTCCAGCTCTTGTTTCTCAATAAGTCTGAGCATTATATTGACCTCAGAGCTCACTGTTTTAATATCACAAGTGGCTACTCATAGTGTACATTTCCCCTCAAAAAATAGAAAGGAAGCAATGTACAACTTTGTGTTGTCATGCCTCAGTAGCAAACTCAGAAGCACCATTACTTGAGAAGACCGAGCTTTTCTTTGGGTATCTGTGATATTTATGTTCATATTAGGAGGCTCTACCTGTTTCTTCTCTTCAAGTTGTGATCCTAGGTCTGAAGCTTCACCAGTATCACTAATAGCTAAAGACCTTGACACAGGACAGAAACCTTGTGTGACAAATCCTTGACGATTTGTTGATGTTGTAAGAGTAACACTGGTTGCATGACATTGACTTATGTGTGACTGTAACAATGATAGCAATGAGCATCCTATTGATTGGTTGTATATTGCATATTCATCACCCTCATTTCTACCTAATTCTATCTTTGTAAGCGTGGCTATTTGCATACACAGTTCATTTCTAAGATTGTGAAAGATGGATTATTGGAAACAGTGAGCCAAAGCAATAAGTCATCTTTGAAGAGATTTCTCACCTTTGGACTGTTGAAGACTGATATGTTTGCTGAGGATTCTTGTGGAAGAGTATTGAAATTACTTACGGTTATACGAATATTTTGGTAGATTTGACGAGAAGACAAGGGTTTCTGGTGTTTTTGGTTTCTTCATAGAGGGTGTCGTTGGGTTTCAATTTGCAAGGTTATTTTCCTTGGAAAAATGCTGGTAGCACGGACTGTTGAACATATATATATCGACCTCTCGCAGAGGGACGCTCCATCAAGAATATGTGAGCATTACAAGCATCCTCAGTGTGGACTAATAAAATGGAACCCATGATATCATGAAGCTCCCTTAACCATTCAAAATGTTCAGCGTTGCCTGAGAGATGTGAACATTAATATAAGAACAGGAAAAATGGGCATTTTTCTGTTAATGGCAGATCTGAAAATTATGCTCTTACCCATTGGATACTGAGAATCAAAATGTTCAACATTGATACAGAGATGCGACTTTAATATAAGATTAGATGAAATGAACATTTATATATTGATTTCAGATTTCATGTATCTTATTGATATGTAACAAAACTATGCTTATACCCATGAGATACAGAGAATCCATAATCAACCTAAACTCAATGAAATAAAACAATCCATAAGAGAAACACCAAGCCATGAAAATTTACAAAAATAAGATCAAATATCTAATGAACGCATACCATACGTGTGACAAGATAAAAATGTAAATTACATTTTTCTAAATATCAAGAGATTTGCATTTCAAATTAATTTCAAAATAATGGTTGAGAAGCTCATTTTACAGTCGAGTCAAAATAATGATTGTGTTGGGTAAGAGATTGTGTTAAGAAGCTCATTTTATAGTGGAATATGAAAATTATTTGGGATTTCATCACTTTTTAAAACCGGTCTACATTTATCTAATTCTAAATCTATTATGAGCATACAATTTTACAACTCATAAATTTGATCCTCTACAACCTAACCCTAATAAATCCAGATTGATTAGATTTATCTAATTCTAAATCTATTATGAGCATGCAACTTTACAACTCATAAATTTGATCTTCTGGACCCTAACCCTAATAAATCTAGATTGATTATATTTGAAGTTAAGATAAACTTACAGATCTTTTAATACAAATCTTTGAAGTGAGTAGTAACAGCGAACTTACCCAGAAAATAGGCTTTTCACGTCTCATGATATCGATTGGGGTCCAGCAAGATTCATCGAGGCAGTCCCTGAATTCGCCATCATCATTAAGTGGCGAGGCTGCAGTTATGGATGATGTGTAAATTACACGCCTCACAGACTTTGCCTGACTGCAAGTCCTCAAAATATCAAGAGTACCATTCACCTCAGCTTCGATAACATTCATCTGTGTTTGAAGAAAAAGTACATTAAAAGGGAAAATTTATATCCAAAAAAGGGGTCAAAATCCAGTAATAAATTCGTTGTTTCCGGAAGTTGTGCATTCGGGTGGTTGTTAAAAAATACCTGTGCTTCAATGGCGAAATCCATTATAGTTGCCAAATGACAAATGTACTCACAACCCTCAACGGCAGCATGGAAGCTTCCCTCTTGGCGGAGGTCGGATTTGAAGAGTCTGAGCCTCTCTTTTTCTCCTGGTAGGCACAGAATACGACGAGTTTTGCTATCGTTGCCTGCAGCATGTGAAAGACGGTTGACGGTTCGTATGGACCGTCGCGCCTGGCATTGCTCAATTCAAATCAATGGTTAATGATTACCCGATCATCTAACAACCAAATCGAATGGCACATATTTTGACACGACAACAGTTTGGAGAGTTCATTTCAGAGGGAAACGCCTTACGGCGTAAATATGTAAAGAAATAAATATGCTAGGCAATAAATATGTAAAGTAAAACAGAAAATAGAGCCGCGTGACGAGACACATCAAAAGGATGGATGGGAGGCTAAATTTTTATAAACAATTCATACTCCAATTTTTATTCTGTGTAAATATAGACACAGTGTGAAACAATTATCCACAATTATTTTCTCTAAATATCCTAATGGCAAAGGAAAAAAATATCACCTAGAAATTCCAAACTTATTATAGATTGATTAGTGGAACATTTGAAATAAGAAACTACACCTTGTTATCAATATATCAAAATATGATTTCAAATCTCATGCCTCTCCTATCAATTTTCATCACATGCATAGAATCAAAGGATCCATGAATTGTGTAAGAACAAATCTAAATGCCATAGTTTAACTAGCTGAGGAATTGTCTGGATTGTTATGGAAATTTAGGTTATATTTAGAAAATATGTGGTAAAGATTTTTGTAAATCCAAGTTATAGTTGTTAAATTTCAAAATTTTAAGTGTCCTAGACGTTTTTGATGGTGCTGAATCTATTTCTACTGATGGTGCTGAATCTATTTCTACTATCAAAAATAAAATTCAAACACTGCATCTACAAGATTTTTTGAAATTATTTTGCCCAGATTCCTACCACTTTTGGCCATCCAAACAATTCCTCCGCATCCAATTCAAATGGACAAAGGCAAAGCAAGGCTATTTAAACAAAAGGATCAACAATTCTCGGAACAATGTAATAAAATCAGTTTTTCTTCAAAGAATGTAATAAAGTTAGTTTTTCTTCAAAGCAATTTACATGCTTTTTCTTTGATTGCAGATTATCAGGAGGACAATCTTATTTTCTCTATATTATAAACTTTGTGACTGGTTTTTATATGTTCAACAGAACTGATAAATTATATATCTTTCATACACACAACTATGAACCTTTATAAGAGTTCTTATACCATATTATTATTTTGACATATCTCAGCTGGTACTACGGCCATATATACAACATAAACATGTTTTTAAGGTGGTAGGGTACTAATAACTGGGCAAAAATTATTGCATCTCGGGTTTTTTATACTTGTTTCAGTGGCTCAACATCAAAGATATTCAGGTATTTGGGGATTTAAAAAGTTGCATTGATGGGATAAAAAGGCTCAATTGCTTTCGGCCTCCAGTGATGTCATACGGGATGAAACTGTGTTAGTTAAAGGTTGTTGCGAGATTCTCACAAATCTTATATTCTCAGGATAAAGAGTGAATATTTTATGACCATAGAAACCCAACCTATGTAAGTAGGTGATATAAGTTTGAGAATATAGATACTTTGGAGATGAGTTGTTAGTCTAGTATGATGCTAGAGCCACATAAAAGATTTGATCATGGACAGATTTGTGATCCAGTGAATTAGTTTCCCTAATAAATCAAATGTCTTTTCTTCAATTCACTTACAACTTCATTCGTTGTTTGTATTTCATTCGGTTGTTGTTTTTCAATTCACTTATAACTTCATTCGTTGCCTGTTTTTCATTGTGTTGGATTTTTATTCCCAGCATGGCCAACTCCGCCAGTTTCCACACTGTGCTCATATTGACCTATTTTACCACTTATTCATCCCAAAAGATTTCAATATTTACTAACAAAATCATTTATCTCCCGAGAGATAAAATTCAAAATCCAAAACACCATTACATTTCTAGTTCTCCAATATCTTCATACCCACAAATATGAATATATTTACATGAACAAAGCTTACATACGAGAGGATATGACTATTTTTCCTCATCTCAGAGACATTTGTATCCACTAGTTCTCTCCCAGATATTATAGATACTCTAATTCATGGCTTGCATTCAATGGAATGTCGAGTCTTGTTTTTGAGTCGGTCACTTCTATAAAACATTTGGTCCTGTTCAATAACAAGATTGTTAGTTAAAACGAGTGGACATATAGTGATTTAGAAATTGTTTTTTCCTATCAAACACAAGGTTGGACATAATAGAGCATCACAGGGAAGTTTACCATGGACATATAATGGTAAATCAATATTTATAATTCTCCTTCACCGCAATATGCCACAAACGACACATGAATTTATGGTGGAATTTCGAACGCAAAGAAACTTATATTATACCTTGTTTTTCCCACGTGTCACTGTTTTGTTTTCACACATTTTTCCAAAAATGCCCAAAGAGAGATCAAACCATTTAATTTTTACGACAAAATTTTTATTGACATTTTATTTTTAATGACAATTTTTTGTTTTTTATATATGAAAACATGAGACCTTAATCAATCAAGCAATTATATATACCTCTCAAGCAATAATATATGCCTCTGTTGAGGGTTCCTGCTCTCCTTGTTTCGATGTTTTTGACAGTACTTAGATGGCATAGAGACATGCATGGCATAAACGCTCAAATCCTCCTCTGCCAATTTGCGTTATGAAGCCACCGGTTATTTTCTCGATCTCAACTAAATTTTATGCATTGGGATGATGCTAAGTCATGCGCAATTTTCAGCTCAATCAAATGAATTTTAGCTACGGGAATATTGTAAGATGTCGTTACAAAAGTTTCAAAATCACTTACAAAGTATTTTTGACTGAGACACAGACCAAAGGAAAGCACGGTTCAGCCCCTCACTACTTCGAGAAGCAACCCCAACACTCAGAGACGGTTCCTTCGTTCCTTACGAGGCAATTGAAACATACATCCAGATAACTAAAGAAGCCTGTGTTGACCAATCTCTTTGTACAACATGGAGACGGTATTGCTCTCACATCCTTATCCAACAGTTGCGAAACAAGATCAACCATAGGTCAGGGAAGTTTACCATGGACATATAATGGTAAATCAATATTTATAATTCTCCTTCACCGCAATATGCCACAAACGACACACGAATTTATGGTGGAATTTCGAACGCAAAGAAACTTATATTATACCTTGTTTTTCCCACGTGTCATTGTTTTGTTTTCACACATTTCTCCAAAACTGCCCAAAGAGAGATCAAACCATTTAATTTTTATGACAACAAAATTTTTGACATTTTATTTTTAATGACAATTTTTTGTTTTTTATATATGAAAACATGAGACCTTAATCAATCAAGCAATTATATATACCTCTCAAGCAATAATTTATGCCTCTGTTGAGGGTTCCTGCTCTCCTTGTTTCGATGTTTTTGATAGTACTTAGATGGCATAGAGACATGCATGGCGTAGACGCTCAAAGCCTCCTCTGCCAATTTGCGTTACGAAGCCACCGGTTATTTTCTCGATCTCAACTAAATTTTCTGCATTGGGATGATGCTAAGTCATGCACAATTTTCAGCTCAATCAAATGAATTTTAGCTACGGGAATATTGTAAGATGTCGTTACAAAAGTTTCAAAATCACTTACAAAGTATTGTTGACTGAGACACAGACCAAAGGAAAGCACGGTTCAGCCCCTCACTACTTCGAGAAGCAACCCCAACACTCAGAGACGGTTCCTTCGTTCCTTACGAGGCAATTGAAACATACATCCAGATAACTAAAGAAGCCTGTGTTGACCAATCTCTTTGTATAGCATGGAGACGGTATTGCTCTCACATCCTTATCCAACAGTTGCGAAACAAGATCAACCATAGGTAATGATTCAATGAATGCAGTTGAAGACATATCAATATTGAGCGATAATCCATTTGGGTTGGCCTTAAACTTTGGTAAAACCCACGCCAGCTTTCCAATCCCTCTCCAAGGGACTGCTTTGCCCCCAGGTTGCCAGAATAAAATGATCTGCTAACAGGAATGTACCTTTTAGTTGGTGGCTCACATAGAACAATATCAAGAACTTGCAGGGCTTCATGCAGAGCATCATCCTCCCTCCCAGATAGGAATTGACCTAAAATTTATAAGTATCTTGAACTGACGCTCCCTTATTGGACCACGTCCATCGTCCCCCTCAACAAGCAAGATGTTGAATTATTTTGAGGTAAAGGGCAATGGCCCAGCTGTGTACAAACGTCTTCCACCATCATAAATAGGAAACCTTTTACCCAAATGGGTATCTCTGTATCAGTCCCCCTCCACACCACCACGATGTCTCGCCTCCCCAGGCGCCTCACCTTCTCGTCTGTGCTCACCGCAACGTATCTTGTTGAAAGACGGTTGACGGTTCGTATGGAGCGTCGTGCTGGCACATATTTTGACACGAGAGCAGTTTGGAGAGTTTATTTCAGAGGGAAACGCCTTACAGCGTAAAAATATTTGACCGTTTTGCATTTTAAAAGACGTCCATTTTGCCGAACATAATTAATTTTCAACCGTACATCCTCAGAACAATGACAGGATAGGAACAGCTGAAATGTTCGTACCAAACATCGAGACGTGTGGTTCAGGTTAAGGGCAAACATTTTTCCTTGCACAGGAGAAATTGCGATACAGGCTACATCCCACAGGGTCCTTTCATTTGCTATTGCAATGCATAAAATTTGCGAAATTGCATAACTGCATAATAAATGGAAGATGTCACGAAAAGTGTGTTCCACTTGCGAGCAAATCTGCCCAATCTGCCCAGGTTTTTCATTACTATTGCAAGCCATCTTTCTCTCTTTCGGTTTCTGCCTGATGGGTATGGGAGCAGACTCCTGCATACGCTTAGCAAAGATTAAGCACACAACCTTGCTTCGGAAAGACTTTGAATTCTTTCTTTTATTCAAAATATTCCCGGCAGGGTTTTCGGTAGAATGAGAGGTCTCGGGTTCGAACTCTGTGAGATGAATCCGATTATTACTCAATTTACTCTTCCTATCCCTACCATCAGCAAGTGAAACACTAACCGTGGTTCTGTGGACCTCCGGCTCTAAATCAGATTCTTCTTCCTTCGTCTTAATAGAAAAGACATTTTCGATGTAGCTAAGAAGGCTGTGCTCATTTATGCTGTCCATGGAAACAACCTGAGTAAACTGAAAGGCCAGGTGCTTATCCACATCCGAGGAGTCATCGATATCCTCATCGAAGCTTTTGTCTGCATCAAGCAGCACCATCTGGCCTACGAAGGAGTAGCCTGACCCCGAATGGTAGGACAACGCCAAAGCTAACAACCGATGGACAAAGCCACGAATCAAGCCGGGTACCCACGACACCGCCTGCGTCGCCACTGTTGCTATTCCTAGATGCTGCTTACGGTTTCTGGGGAGCACTTGCCATACCAGAAGCGCTAGCCGCGTTATGTTGAACACATCTTCCAGTGGGCTGACCTCCAAGCCGGCCCACAGGGTGTACAGAAAATGCACAAACGGCATAAGCCTGGGGACGATATCGCTCTTGGAAACTATATGCACAAAGTGTCTTCTGTAACGCGAATTTATATGTTTTGCCAATTTTGAATCCGCGAAGAGAGGGCATCCAAACGAATAACATTGAACTTGTTCGTGGCAAAACTTAGGGCTCAATTCCAACAATCTTAGGGTGAGCAACGAGGCAACGACTCTTCCTAAAGAATGGCCCGTCAATACAATTTTGTTCCCTTGTATTAATTGGCGCCTAAGATACTTCAATGGGATGCTCTCGGCTCTGTCAAGAAACCCCACATGAGCAGCTCCCGCTCCCAGGCTCAAGGACCTCTGCATTATGTTGAGATCCGTTAGCGCATCTATAAACCCCGTGGTGCCTCTGCAGGCGATGATCATGTGATCTTTGGCCAGGCTTTTAACGACCAGAAGAACCTGCTTTCGGCCGATCTCGAAGCCTTCTTTTCGCAGCTTGTCTTCTTCCAGAAATTCATCACTACTTCGAGAAGCAACCCCAACACTCAAAGACGGTTCCTTCGTTGCTTACGAGGCAATTGAAACATACATCCAGATAACTAAAGAAGCCTGTGTTGACCAATCTCTTTGTACAGCATGGAGACGGTATTGCTCTCACATCCTTATCCAACAGTTGCGAAACAAGATCAACCATAGGTCAAGGAAGTTTACCATGGACATATAATGGTAAATCAATATTTATAATTCTCCTTCACCGCAATATGCCACAAATGACACACGAATTTATGGTGGAATTTCGAATGCAAAGAAACTTATATTATACCTTGTTTTTTCCCACGTGTCATTGTTTTGTTTTCACACATTTCTCCAAAACTGCCCAAAGAGAGATCAAACCATTTAATTTTTATGACAACAAAATTTTTGACATTTTATTTTTAATGACAATTTTTTGTTTTTTATATATGAAAACATGAGACCTTAATCAATCAAGCAATTATATATACCTCTCAAGCAATAATTTATACCTCTGTTGAGGGTTCCTGCTCTCCTTGTTTCGATGTTTTTGACAGTACTTAGATGGCATAGAGACATGCATGGCGTAGACGCTCAAAGCCTCCTCTGCCAATTTGCGTTACGAAGCCACCGGTTATTTTCTCGATCTCAACTAAATTTTCTGCATTGGGATGATGCTAAGTCATGCACAATTTTCAGCTCAATCAAATGAATTTTAGCTACGGGAATATTGTAAGATGTCGTTACAAAAGTTTCAAAATCACTTACAAAGTATTGTTGACTGAGACACAGACCAAAGGAAAGCACGGTTCAGCCCCTCACTACTTCGAGAAGCAACCCCAACACTCAGAGACGGTTCCTTCGTTCCTTACGAGGCAATTGAAACATACATCCAGATAACTAAAGAAGCCTGTGTTGACCAATCTCTTTGTATAGCATGGAGACGGTATTGCTCTCACATCCTTAACCAACAGTTGCGAAACAAGATCAACCATAGGTAATGATTCAATGAATGCAGTTGAAGACATATCAATATTGAGCGATAATCCATTTGGGTTGGCCTTAAACTTTGGTAAAACCCACACCAGCTTTCCAATCCCTCTCCAAGGGACTGCTTTGCCCCCAGGTTGCCATAATAAAATGATCTGCTAACAGGAATGTACCTTTTAGTTGGTGGCTCACATAGAACAATATCAAGAACTTGCAGGGCTTCATGCAGAGCATCATCCTCCCTCCCAGATAGGAATTGACCTAAAATTTATCAGTATCTTGAACTGACGCTCCCTTATTGGACCACGTCCATCGTCCCCCTCAACAAGCAAGATGTTGAATTATTTTGAGGTAAAGGGCAATGGCCCAGCTGTGTACAAACGTCTTCCACCATCATAAATAGGAAACCTTTTACCCAAATGGGTATCTCTGTATCAGTCCCCCTCCACACCACCACGATGTCTCGCCTCCCCAGGCGCCTCACCTTCTCGTCTGTGCTCACCGCAACGTATCTTGTTGAAAGACGGTTGACGGTTCGTATGGAGCGTCGTGCTGGCACATATTTTGACACGAGAGCAATTTGGAGAGTTTATTTCAGAGGGAAACACCTTACAACGTAAAAATATTTGACCGTTTTGCATTTTAAAAGACGTCCATTTCGCCGTGCATAATTAATTTTCAACCGTACATCCTCAGAACAATGACAGGATAGGAACAGCTGAAATGTTCGTACCAAACATCGAGACGTGTGGTTCAGGTCAAGGGCAAACATTTTTCCTTGCATAGGAGAAATTGCGATACAGGCTACATCCCACAGGGTCCTTTCATTTGCTATTGCAATGCATAAAATTTGCGAAATTGCATAACTGCATAATAAATGGAAGATGTCACGAAAAGTGTGTTCCACTTGCGAGCAAATCTGCCCAATCTGCCCAGGTTTTTCATTACTATTGCAAGCCATCTTTCTCTCTTTCGGTTTCTGCCTGATGGGTATGGGAGCAGACTCCTGCATACGCTTAGCAAAGATTAAGCACGCAACCTTGCTTCGGAAAGACTTTGAATTCTTTCTTTTATTCAAAATATTCCCGGCAGGGTTTTCGGTAGAATGAGAGGTCTCGGGTTCGAACTCTGTGAGACGAATCCGATTATTACTCAATTTACTCTTCCTATCCCTACCATCAGCAAGCGAAACACTAACCGTGGTTCTGTGGACCTCCGGCTCTGAATCAGATTCTTCTTCCTTCGTCTTAACAGAAAAGACATTTTCGATGTAGCTAAGAAGGTTGTGCTCATTTATGCTGTCCATGGAAACAACCTGAGTAAACTGAAAGGCCAGGTGCTTATCCACATCCGAGGAGTCATCGATATCCTCATTGAAGCTTTTGTCTGCATCAAGAAGCACCATCTGGCCTACGTAGGAGTAGCCTGACCCCGAATGGTAGGACAACGCCAAAGCTAACAACCGATGGACGAAGCCACGAATCAAGCCGGGTACCCACGACACCGCCTGCGTCGCCACTGTTGCTATTCCTAGATGTTGCTTACGGATTCTGGGGAGCACTTGCCATACCAGAAGCGCTAGCCGCGTTATGTTGAACACATCTTCCAGTGGGCCGACCTCCAAGCCGGCCCACAGGGTGTACAGAAAATGCGCAAACGGCATAAGCCTGGGGACGATATCGCTCTTGGAAACTATATGCACAAAGTGTCTTCTGTAACGCGAATTTATATGTTTTGCCAATTTTGAATCCGCGAAGAGAGGGCATCCGAACGAATAACATTGAACTTGTTCGTGGCAAAACTTAGGGCTCGATTCCAACAATCTGAGGGTGAGCAACGAGGCAACGGCTCTTCCTAAAGAATGGCCCGTCAATACAATTTTGTTCCCTTGTATTAATTGGCGCCTAAGATACTTCAATGGGATGCTCTCGGCTCTGTCAAGAAACCCCACATGAGCAGCTCCCGCTCCCAGGCTCAAGGACCTCTGCATTATGTTGAGATCCGTTAGCGCATCTATAAACCCCGTGGTGCCTCTGCAGGCGATGATCATGTGATCTTTGGCCAGGCTTTTAACGACCAGAAGAACCTGCTTTCGGCCGATCTCGAAGCCTTCTTTTCGCAGCTTGTCTTCTTCCAGAAATTCATAGATCGCCGTTTCCGGCAAGCCGAATGTGGTATTCAGTGTTTCAAGTTCCTGCCGACGATTGTCGCTGTATGCAACGGCTGAAAGAATCAGCGCATCGGCAAGCCAGACGGGATGACGGTCTTGCTTGATTATTTGGCTGAGCGTGGCCATCGATTTTGTGGTTCTGCGAATACTAATGTCTCTCCCTCCACACCACCACGATGTCTCGCCTCCCCAGGCACCTCCTTCTCGTCTGTGCTCACCGCAACGTATCTTGTTGAAAGACGGTTGACGGTTCGTATGGAGCGTGGCGCTTGGCATTGCGCAATTCAAATCAACGGTTAAGGATTACTCGATCGTCTAACAACCAAATCGAATGGCACATATTTTGACACGACAGCAGTTTGGAGAGTTTATTTCAGAGGGAAACGCCTTACGGCGTAACAACTAGGCAGATAATAATCCTACATGAATCACAACACTTAGCTCCATGGAAAAATATGCATTGGAAAAGACCAACGCTAACAATATGTAACTCTCAATTCAGTCAAAATCTTTTCCAACATAGTTACCAACTACAAAATAAGTGCTTGCCTTTTTATCAAAAAACCAAAAATGCCATCTAGAAAAGGAAATAAAATCTCGTGAAAATGAGGCTTTTTTCATTTCGTAAATCAGGGCCGGTTTTGTTTTATTTAATGGTAAAACTCAACAAAGTCAACAGAGTAGCCTACGAAACAGAGTCATCATGTGCAACTTCCAAAACCAAATAAAAGAAACAGAGTCATCATGTGCAACTTCCAAAACCAAATAAAATATGTGTAGGGAGGGACACAACCAGCAGCGTTGACGAAACAGACGCACTATTCACAATAAATGCAACTAAGTCTACAACATGAAACAGATGCAATATACACAATAGATGCAATTATGTGTAGATGGGCTCAATCTTCACGCCGACCAGAAGAAGCCCCACGTTTAGGAATCCTCCGTAACACTTCTTTCATATAAAATTTGATGTGAGAGTCATCACCATCGTCTGTTTCGGGTCTGGTTGTAAATTCTCCTGCAACCACTTCCATCCATCCACCATTTATACCCTGGTTTTCGCCTCTTCTTTCATTCAAACGCTTCTCTAATTCCATTTGTTCTCCCTTTGGCGTTGTAACAGAAAACCTAATTGGCACTTCCCACCCAGAGGGATTTTCTGTGAATTTAAGGGCAAACACCACTCTGTAGTTGGTATTCGGAGACAAAAGCCTGCAGTCGATTTGACCACGGATCTCCAACCACCAAACCACTGATAATTCCGCCAGCACCTCGAATCTGAACACAAACCATAACGTCAATGTATACTCTGTGAGGGTTTCCTCTGTTTAAAAACAAGGAGAGTTAACCAGGATCATGCGCTAGCTTGAACCCCATACAAAGAGCACACAACTTATAAAAAGAACAGACACTAAAAACAATCGAAAAAACTAGAGAATCATTGCTTCTTTTATGAAATAGAGAGCAAGGCCATTTATCTACGGCAGACTGGGAATACTCGGCATTAAGGTTGGGCGGTTGGTAGTTCACCCAACAACAGCAACAAGTCAGAAGTCAAATATACACAGCTTTTAGATCACTGTAAACATAACCACATGGTGAATGTACACAAACACACCTTATAACTTATAAGTGCAATTTAGGGAAGTATGAAAAGACGTGAAAAATAAAAAATGGGTCTGGGCTACAAGGTCTGGATAGATACCCTGTGTTTTGTGGATGAGTGTTTGCAAAGAACCAGACCCTGAGAAGGGAGTAACACCAATGCCTAAACACTTAGGAGTTGAAACTAAAGACGAACTCACAAAAATGTATCGAAATGCATGAACATGAGGCCTGAGGAGGTTGAAAGATCCAATTAGGAAGTATGATTAAATCTCTGAAAAAGAGGGTCAAGTAACCACAAAGAACATGATTGAATTCTGAAGCGGCAAAAAAATGAGATGCAGAGGCACAGAGACGGCAAACACTAATAACTGTCATATTAATGTTCCAAAGAGCTTGAAAGAAAATTGGTGTTGATTAAGAACCACAACAAAGACTTCAAACGAATACAAACACCAGAGTCCTGTAAAGACTAAAAACTGCTAACCGAAAGTATGACCAAAACTCTAAATGAATAAAGTAGGACCAAATTCTAAAAAGAATCAAGTGACCTATAAAAGTCTACATAAAATCTTCAACCTGCCACAGAAGGCTAAGCAAAGACAAAATGTGTGCAACTTCCCTGCAAGTGCAATCAACAGGAAGACCCAAAGCGAAGAGGGTATTCAATACATCAAGAGGAAGGTACTCATTAGGCGTTCATTTGGCTTTCTCAGAGTCTCTTACCGCCTGGGCATCTGACCTTTGATAGATCATAGCCCAAACCTAAGCTCCCCAGGGAAATATCCAGTGATCTCCGCATGAATCGTGATTCAGATAAACCCCAACCACAACATTGATCCAAAGGCATATCCAGTAATCTCAGCATGATTCAGATAAACCCCAACCACAACATTGGTCCAAAGGCGAAAGACACAACTGTGCAAAAATTGACTCCCACCCAGCTTCCACTTACATTAGAAGGATCGCTTTGAACACACGCAATCCTCCATACCTGTAGAGCAATGTAGGCATTCCTGAGCCTCGTTTTCGGAAAATACAATATGGGGTCGACCAAAAAATTAGCCCCAAAGAACTCCAAATCATCGTCATGCTCTAAAGCCAATAGCTGCCTGCATATGATTTTTGAACCAGATAACTCCATGAGAAGCCATCACAGAATACCGTGACCTCAAAACCAACAAGAGAAGGAGACCCTTAAACAAACAAATTGAAAAATAAAAAGAAGAAGATTGATAATCAAACCTGGAGTCACATGTAACCCAATTTCGCTGGGGATCCTTCCAGCCAGGCCATCTATTGTTGTTCCAGCAGAACAAAAACATATGAATATGAATTATTAATGAGTTGATGAACGGCGTTTTCCCAAATATGACAACCAAAACCCTGAGAATAAGTGATATATAAATACCTTTGTGCCCCCATCTATGAGAATTGGATCGACGAGGCGAGCGCACAGTTTTACCATTGAAGCTGGGACAGGGGGGTCAGCCCTGGATACGATCTGGTGGCATATTTTAAGAAGGGATTTGTTCCACAGATCGCCCGAATAGGCCACAGAATTGAAGAGCTTGGAGACAACTGACAATCTGCCAATGTCGCACGGCATAGTCAAGGAGAAAATGACCAGTATACAACTCTCTGGCAGGTCCAACATACCTGTCTCGCGTTCAGGTTCAGGATCAGGCACTAATCCAGCAATTGGGTTCCCGATGGCTGCCATGGCTACCTGCTCTAAAAAACATACAAAGACCAAGTAAGTAGTTTTGGACTCGGCGATGATAGGGTAAATTTTACGGTTCAGTGTTTCAAGTTCCTGCCGAGGATTGTCGCTGTATGCAACGGCTGAAAGAATCAGCGCATCGTCAAGCCAGACGGGATGACGGTCTTGCTTGATTATTTGGCTGTGCGTGGCCATCGATTTTGTGGTTCTGCGAATACTAATGTCTCTCCCTCCACACCACCACGATGTCTGGCCTCCCCAGGCGCCTCCTTCTATTTTGTGGTTCTGCGAATACTAATGTCTCTCCCTCCACACCACCACATATTTTGACACGACAGCAGTTTGGAGAGTTTATTTCAGAGGGAAACGCCTTACCGCGTAATTAATCAGGGATGATTTTTTTATTGCATGGTTTAATTCGGTTAAATGATGGTATCATGTTAGCCATCTCTATTTTGGTTGAGTTTTAGTTAGTTATAAATTATAGGTATATCTGGTTTAGTATATTTTTGTTGTGTGTTATATTGACAATTACTTGTTCTGATTTTGGGTCTCACTCATATTACTCTAAATTACTCATTTACAAAAGTTTAAAAACAAAAAGATAAAATGATAACATTATCCATCATTATATATATATATAGATAGATATATATATATTAACATGATATTTTAAGAATTGTAAGTTTTTGTTTAATGTAAAATAACACTAGAAGAGAGGAGATTTTATATCATTGAAGATATTTTAGGACACATTAATAATGTAGGATCACACACAATAGGGTAGAAGATTTCATAGATGCAAAAGGTCTCCTCTCATAAAAGTAATTTTTATTTATGAAAAATTAGTGTAACTTTAAAAAAATTCATCTTTTATTGATATGTTGTCTTTACTTAAAATATAATGCATATGTTAATGAAAGAAATTTGTACATTTGTGAATCACAATTTATTTTTGTGGGCCGTCTATATATATATAATCAAGTTTTGAAATTATAGGGTTCCATGATTAGTCCTTTTTCCCCTTTATAGGGTTCCATGATTAGTCCTTTTTCCCCTTTTTAGTGTGGAGATCTTCATCCTTGTATATTTTTTTTCAAATGAGTTTATAATTATAGCTTAGTCAAGTTTTGAATTTAAATTTACAAAGTTCCATGATTAGTTCTTTTTTCCCTTTTTAGTGCAAAAGTTTTCATTCATATAATTTAGTTTGGCAATAAAAAGTTACACTAGAAATAGAAGACCTATGTATTTTAAAAGTATATTATATGTGTCTAAAAAATGGAAAAAAAAACTTTATCTTAAAATATAAATATATTGAGAATTTCCATATGTACAAATCTCTTTCAATGAATAAAGTTTCATCAATAATGAATATATGGTGCATATCTAAAAATGTGGTTGAAAAACGTAGGTAGAAAAATGGGCTTGTTTCTGTTTGTGCACCTTGAATCATTAGGCTTGTTCATCTGAAGCGAAACTAAAACAACCAACTCATTCAACACCCATAGTGAAATAGGCAGGGGCATTTGTAAAATGTTGATGGATGAAATTGTGGCAATGGGGCCCATAAGGACATGCATACATAGGAATGTATGCACATTTGTAGAAATATGCATGCATTCTTTGATCTTATAGCATAGGAATGTATGCACATTTGTAGAAATATGCATGCATTCTTTGATCTTATAGCTTTGGTGCTCCTTGAACCACCATGCATGGTTGTGAACTCAAATATTTAGGAACATGCACACATTCCTAAGTAGGATGTGCACATTCTTTAGAACATGTTATCAAGTGCATGCACGTTCTTGCTACAATTGATACAATTCTAGATAACATATCATATTTTCACCTAAGATTCATGTTTCCTCCCATGACCATTTCCAAGCCCACAAGAATTGTACCTAGAGCCAAAAAATGCTAATGGTACCTGTATGCCTGGTTACAGGCAAATGATGCCCTTAAAAGTTCATTTGTGGTGGTTCAAGGTTTCATTATTGTCTCCTGGAACCTAATTCTTGTGTTTATTTCCATAACCATATCAAAGGTATGAATACTCATATTTAATGTTCAAAACATCATAAAGTTAACTATCCCCATATGGAGATGAAGGATACCATGGAATGGTTTTTTTTGCTAGTCCAACATCATGTTATTATTAGCCCTAGATGCTTAGAAGGTTCTTTTAGGACCTAAGGCTTATGATTAATCTCTTAAGTATGTCCAAGGACCCAAGATCCACACCGAGTACTCAAAATCTCTTGATGATTTCCATATCCCCACTCGAAGGCCAAACATCCCCTTAAGAGGTCATCTAATGGTGGTTTGAGGATTCATGTTTGGCCTTAGATGCATAAAAGTTTTTTAATTCAGCTTTGATTCTCCCTCTTAACCATGTCAGGGCCTTGAGATCCATGCTTAATGCTCAAAACCTTGTGAGAGGATTGACATCATTTCTAATATGCCAAGGGTAATCTCTAGAGGTCATGTGTAGTGCATCGAGGCATTGTTTGTGACTCTAGATTCCTCAAATATTTATTTAGGACCTAGGGAAAAGCATTTTTCAGTAGATAATTTATAGTGTTATGTATAATACTATCCTATCTATATTTGAAGGCATTTTGTCTACAAGTGCCTTGTTTAAAGGTGCATGAAAACCATTTGGTTTAACAGCCATCTCTGATTTGGATCTTGGGGGGATCCCCCCAAGATAAAAAAAATGAAATGGATCTTAGGGGGAGCCCCGCAAGATTTGAAAATTTGAAATGACAGAAGAAAATAGGAGAACACACAATAACAAAATCACAAGTTTTTTTTAATTAAAACAGATAATAAATGTAAAGCCTAAATTGTGGTGGACAATCTATCCTTTTACAAAATGTGACTTGCTACTTATAGCCTTTTTTGGTTACAATACCACAGGTGAATTCCATGGGTGGGTAAATACCATGGGTGAATGAATACCATGGGTGGATGTCACTTACAATACGATGGGTAAATTCCATGAGTGGATAAATACCGTGGGAGGATGAATACCAAGAGTTGATGCCACTTATAATACCGTGGGAAAATACCATGGGTGGATGCCACTTACAATATCATGGGTAAATTCCATGGGTGGATAAATACTGTGGTGGAATGAATACCATGGGTGGATGCCATTTTCCATTCAGATCAATCTCAAATAGCTTTCCAGTGATATATGGAACCTAATATAACACGTTAGGAAAGAAGAAAGAATTTTGTATGCAGTGTTTAACTCGAGGCATGGTTCCATATGATATAGTTCCATCTTATCTAGACATATGAGGGTTGAACCGAGTGGATGATTGATCGGGTAGGTAGATGGGAAAATGACTGGATTGGTCTCGGCTTTCACAACTTATCCTAACATTTGGGGTGAAGGAACATCAATAGGCATCACACACCAATTAAAGCTAGATGTTGAATTTCCCAACAATGAACCAAAGTGGACCCTATTACAACATGGTAGCACATGTAGCACTGGATGAAAGTGTTGGCAGTCTAGATATAGTTCCATCTTATAAAGTGTTAGCACATGTAGCACTGGATGAAAGTGTTGGCAGTCTAGATATAGTTCCATCTTATCTAGAAAGAATTTTGTATGCAGTGTTTAACTCGAGGCATGGTTCCATATGATATAGTTCCATCTTATCTAGACATATGAGGGTTGAACCGAGTGGATGATTGATCGGGTAGGTAGATGGGAAAATGACTGGATTGGTCTCGGCTTTCACAACTTATCCTAACATTTGGGGTGAAGGAACGTCAATAGGCATCACACACCAATTAAAGCTAGATGTTGAATTTCCCAACAATGAACCAAAGTGGACCCTATTACAACATGGTAGCACATGTAGCACTGGATGAAAGTGTTGGTAGTCTATATCTGAATACCGATGCATGTTTTATTCTGTACATGATATGATCTAGGTATGATTGAAGTCTGGAATGTTTGTGAAGTTTTAAGTTAGTATTTGCAGATATGTACACTATTTTGCTTTGGTAAAAGCGTGTATACATGTTGGTTCGACACATCGAAGTAGCGTATACCTTATGAACTATGATGTTTGAAGTTACAGTTGGTTCTGGTTGTTGATGCAGAGTTCTGGGTTTTACCTTATGTTCTGGTGACTACATTCTGGTGACAATGTTCAGATTGATTGATTGTGATTTGCTTCAGTGGTGATGGATGAGATCTACTGATGGATCAGGATCATATTGACTTATCATGATGTGATCTGATAGGCTAGATCTGATTGCTAACACATGTTTTATCCTTTATATGTGATGATCTGGGTATGTCTGAACTCGGGAAGTGCAGCGAAGTTATAAGTAAGTATTTGCAGATCTATACGTTGGTTCGCTTTGATGAAGTTCTGTATACATGCTGGTTCGACTCTTCCAAGTTGCGTATACACTCTGATGCATGGTTTTGAGGTTACAACTGGTTCTGAATTATGATGCATTGTTCTTGGTTCATATATGTGTACTGGTTACAGTGATTTATCCATTCCAGTTGATTTGTTGAAGTTGATTAAGTATGAATGAATGGTTGATTCAGTTGTGTCAGAGGTTTAGAGGTTGTCAGTGATTGATTGAGATTGGATGATTTAGAGAGTGATGATTGAGTTTCAGTGTTTGGTTGATGCAGATGTAGTTGATGGTTGTATTGCAATAATGATTGATTCTAAGCTTCAATGTTGTTGATGGGTCGAGTATGAAAATTGGATGAAACGAGGCCTTCATGTGTATTGTTGTTTACTAGGAGCATCAAGTCTGAAAATTTATGAAACGTGGTCCCTGGAGGAAGAAAGAAGGTCGTAGCCTTCTGTAGGCCAGCGCCTACGTACTAGTAAATATATTGCCTAGTACAAGAGCTAGGGGTTGTAGCTCCCTTCCAGTAGAAGCTAGAGAATGAGAGAAGGTTGTAACCTTCTGCAGGTAGAAGCCTGCATACTGGTATGAGTCTGTAGCAGTAGAATGTTGTAAACAAATTTTCTTATTATTAAAAGAAGACAGAGACGACAACAGCTGGTGGTTTTCACCCACATTGGGTTTCCACCTTAAATCTTGGTGTTCATGCGTGTTGCTTATGTTTCTATTATTAACTGCACATGGTTACTATTTAATTTTTAATAAAGTACTGATGCACAGATTAAAGATCACATATGATGAATTAACTGAATCATAAGTTCACTAGATATACGCTGGTTGCCTTAAGAACAGTTGTGTGCACATGTGAGTTCCCTTCACTGAAGTAGCATATACAAATCTGATTATGGAAATGAAAAATTTATTGATTTACTAATACTGGTTCACACCCCCTCAGTATTATTTCCAATAATCGGTATCAGAGTAGGTCCTTTGGCAGAAGCTTGATCGCTTGAAGGAGATCCGTAGAAATAATGGGAAAGAAGAAAGCACCTCAAAAGAAGAAGGCATCTCAAAGGAATTGTGATAGTAGGAGATATGATTGGGGATTATGTGGAAGCAACTCTTCAGATTTAGAATCACCTCAGAATCAAGATGAACAGGAAAAAGAACTATCAGGTATGAATTTGTTATCCTGTGGTGATACATTTATTTGTTCATTTGAAGATGATGAAAGTGACAACCAAACAACTAAATTTTCTCTTATGCGTGAAAGAGAAAGGTATTAAATAGAGGCAGAATTTAAAAAGCTCACAAACAAAATTAGAGATCAACAAGATCTATTGGACAAAAGGGAGTGTGCCTTCAAAGAAGAAGCTACCAGAATAAAAGCTCAACTAGAGGAAGGAAACAAAGTAAGGAATCAGTACAAGGAAAAGGAAGATCAATGTCAAAAGATGCAGGATGAAGTGACATCATTAAGAAATGAAGTAAATAAAAGAAGCACAACATTAAAAAAACTTAAAGATAGATCCAGTTACTATGAAAGTCTTGAAGCTAAGATCCTCTCTCTAAAAGAAGATCTTGAAAAATCAAATAAATAGAATGAAGAACTACTCCAAGCTCTTGAAGAATAAGAAAACGAAGTTCTCGAATTAAGGCAACAAGTGGAAGAAGGAAGAGAGGGTGAAGAAATCATGAAGAAACAACATCTTGAAAAGGAAGAGCAATATCAGGTTGAGGTAAATATCCTAAAAGGTAAATTAGAAGAAAAGGATAAGCTTTTACGATTTCAAGATAGTACTAAGATTTTGGATGATATTCTTAGTAGTCAAAGGTCTCCTACCATCAAAACTGGTCTTGGTTTTCATGAATCTGTTGAAGGTGAATCTAGCTCACAAAGTGAGGCAAGGAACTCTAATGCAAAATCTGAAATGCTCAACAAGGAGATGAGAGGTCAACCCCATCAACAACCAAGGAAAGAAATTCTTCAAAGAAAATATTTTACTCCTAATTGTGGAAGTGATAGTCAGTTATTTCCTCAAATGAATAATTTTGAATGTTTTATATGTCATAATTTTGGACATGTGGCAGTAAGATGTAGAAGTAGAATGATTCAAGACCGTCACACAGAAATATCATCAACTTCCAAGTATTTAAGGGATATTGTTTTTCTTGTAATATGTTTGGTCACAAAGCCATTGATTACTATAGAAGGAATATAAAACATGTAAGATGTTATGCATGTAACAAGTTTGGACATATAGCAAAGGAATGCAAGAGAAAATTTCGGGTACCATACCAAAAGGAGAAAACATCATCTCAGTCAAAGATATGGAAGAAGAAGGAAGTACAGTCAGAAAGATGTGGCATAGCATAGTGTACAGACATAACAGACTCAGGGGGAGCTGAAAGTGTGAAACTTAAGAGTTATAACTCTCATATGCAAGTTCCATGAAGACAAGTCACATATATACGCGAGTTCGAAGCTACACAATCACGTATATGTTGGTTTGATGAAGAAGCAGCGGGATAGACTCAGAAAAAATGATTTGATATGGTTCAGAAAATTATCAATTATCTTTTTTGTCTTGATGATTAATGTCTACAGTATGTGGATGTTATTTAGAAGTGATTTTGATCCTCATAGGTTATGATGATGCCTTGATATTTCTCAATGATATATGCAATGATCAGATCTGATAGTGAACAGGTGGCACAGGTTCAGGGGGAGAATATACTATGCTTCTAATAATGCATTGTTGGCATTATGTTTAGAAGTCTTAGGTACCAAATGATTCTTATCAATGGTGATGATGCTTATGTGGCTAAAGTGTTTTAATGATATGTCATCCTATGTTATGGTTATGAGTTTCCCATGATGAAATCTCAGATGATACTTGTATTGCTTGGGGTCACATGGTTGGTATTCAGATTATATTTATCGATGATTGTGGATGAATTTTTTATGATGCATATAGTACAAATATATTTCTTACATGGTAATCTTCATAAGGATGAGGAGAAGTAAAAAGCTTGAGTACACAACTTCACTATTGATAATGAGCCACTCAATTCTTTTATGTTGTTGTCATCATGCCTTCAAAGATGCATAAAGTTCATATGGTGCAGTTATGATGCAGGATTCCCATAGTTCTTGGCTCTCACATGGTTGAGGATTGTTGTTGTTAATGATATCAAGAAATCTTGAAAAATGACCATGAGCTCATGGATTTCTAGATACATATTGCTATCTCTTTGATGGATATACAATATGCTGGATACATTGGTGATTACTTGCATATTGATAAATATTGTTGGTTGGCCAAGAGAATGGTGTTATTGCAGGCATAGCCATTTGAATACATGGATATTTGGATACATCCCTTACTTATTCACATAATGATGACGACTTCTTACTTTATGATGACAGGTTCGATATTCACATATGTTGAAACTTATCAAATATGGGATGTTCCCTAGTGATGATACATGGGGTTCTTGTGGAAATATCATGCAATTATTGACGATGATGTGATGACTATGGTGTTTTCACATATGATATGATGTGAATGATTTTGTGTTACTGCTTGGAGATATCACATATGCTTAGTTGATTCATGGAAGGTTATGATAAGGCTCTTTCTACTAAGGAAACGAAGCAAGTTGATCTTGATAAGATCAAGAGGATGAGTTGATATCTATATATGGAATACTTAGTCACAGGTTGATGATGTTTACCTTGTCATATATTTGGAACTGATGATGGACATATACAGGTTATAGGTCTAGATGCTATTGACAGATGCTTATGGTGTAGATCATACATGGTGTATGATAATTGTTGATGACTATCATGGTATTGTTTATATATTTGGTCTCTGTTATAAATGTCATGTATATCATTCGATGTAAAGGTCATATAAAGACCCATGATAATAATTTATCTCTATCTGTCGTAGTCTTTTGATGAGTCTTTTTTGGTCATATGATGTAATTTGTACCCCCATTATGCATGGGAAGGATGATGTAGTAATTGCTATATTTAAGTCATGTATAAATTGGTATATCCCCACTTGGTTGGGAGGATGAGTCAAAATTGGTATATCCCCACTTAGTTGGGAGATTGATGTATGTATGAGTCATTGGTGATAGGAAGGTCAAACTCACATAATTGAGTTATAGAGTTATGTTATTCTTTTGGAGAATATTTGCAGACTCTGCATGTGATCTGCGGGAGCATGGATGATATAGTGCATCTCAGCATAAACAAAGGGGGAGTTCAATTGGAGAATTCAGCATGTGTCTAGGGGGAGCATGATCAATGTTTATATTAAGCTATTTTGATATGAAAGTCTTCATTTTGGTCAGCCCTTTGCCCTTGATATCAAAGGGGGAGAATATCTTGGTCCGTCCTTTGCCCTTGATGTCAAAGGGGGAGAGTATTTTGGTGTTGCTTGTTATCTCTAACAATTTCTATAGCTTGCAGTAATCAACACCAACATGGCTTCCATCAGATGTGACAGAATGCCTGATAGTTGTGTTCACAGATATGAAAAAATGTAGGGCAATTCAAAGGAATCAGTTCAGAAGTAATGTACAAAGGAAAATCACATTATAACAGGTTTATTTAGAGGGAACAAATTAATGATACAAAATAATAGGATGAAGGAACAAAGGACTATAAATCAGAATCAAGAAGTTGAATAAAAAGGACATTTTCAGGTATTTTAAGTTGTATATGCGGGTTCACTGTAGAAAAAGAGCATACACACAAGATTAATAGAAAAAAAAGAGCTTATATGTATACACGCACTTTCATAGGAGGAAACGTGCGTACATGTTGGAAAACCAAGGTTTTGGATCGAGGTATTTAGTCCAAGGTATTTTGGTCCAAGGTATTGATCCAAGGTATTTGGTCCGAGGTATTGACCCTAGGTATTTGGTCCAAGGTATTGGTACTAAGTGGTTTTGGTCCAAGGTATTGAGAAAGGCCTAAAACTATATAAGGAGGAGAAGATCATTAGGCCAGGTGTGCAAGTATTGAAGATCTTCTGAATTGTTAGATCATATATGTGGGTTATGAGCTTCTGATGCTTTGCTTGATCTGATCTAAGAATGCACCTATGTGGTTGATGATGGTTGTTGGATTGGGATCATAAAGCCTTAAATGTATTATCATTATGTGGTTTGGTCATGGATAGTTTAGATCTGAATACTGACACATGCTTTATTCTGTAAATGATATGATCTGGGTATGACTGAAGTCCGGAATGTCTGTGAAGTTTTAAGTTAGTATTCGCAGATATGTACACTGTTTCACTTTGGTAAAAGTGCATATACACACTGGTTCGACACATCGAAGTAGCGTATACCTTATGAACTATGATGTTTGAAGTTACAGTTGGTTCTAGTTGTTGATGCAAAGTTTTGGGTTTTTCCTTATGTTCTGGTGACTACATTCTAGTGACAGTGTTCAAATTAATTGATTGTGATTTTCTTCAGTGATGATGGATGAGATATAATGATGGATCAGGATCATATTGACTTATCATGTTGTGATCCGATGGGTTAGATCTGATTGCTAACACATGTTTTGTCCTTTATATGTGATGATCTGGGTATGTCTGAAATCGAGAAGTATAGCTAAGTTATAAGTAAGTAATTGCAGACCTATACACTGGTTCACTTTGATGAAGTTGCGTATACACGCTGGTTTGGATCTTCCAAGTTATGTATACACTCTGATGCATGGTTTTGAGGTTACAGCTGGCTCTGAATGATGATGCAGTGTTCTAGGTTCAGATCTATGTACTGGTTACAATGATCTATTTGTTCCAGTTGATTTGTTGAAGTTGATTAAGTATGAATGAATGGTTGATTTAGTTGTGTCAAAGGTTCAGAGGTTGTTAGTGATTCATTGAGTTTGTTTGATTCAGAGAGTGATGATTAAGTTTCAGTGATTGGTTGATGCAGTAGTTGATGGTTGTATTACAATGATGATTGATTCTAAGTTTCAATGTTGTTGATGGGTCCAGTATGAAAATTGGATGAAATGAGGCCTTCATGTGTATTGTTGTGTACTAGGAGCATCTAGTCTAAAAATTTATGAAACATGATCCCTTAGGTCAGCGCTTACGTAATAATAAACATATTGGCTAGTACAAGAGATAGGGGGTTGTAGCCTTCTGTAGGTCAGCGCTTACGTAATAATAAACATATTGGCTAGTACAAGAGATAGGGGGTTGCAGCTCCCTTCCAGTAGAAGCTGGAGAACAGGAGAAGGTTGTAACCTTCTGCAGGTAGAAGCCTGTGTACTGGTATGAGTCTACACCAGTACAATTGTTGTAAACATATTTTCTTATTATTAAAAGAAGACAGAGATGACAACAATAGATTTTTTTCACCCATAATGGGTTTCGACCTTAAATCTTGGTGTGCATGTGTGTTTCTTATGTGTGATGATTCATTTTGTTATTAACTGCACATGGTTACTGTTTAATGTTTAATAAAGTACTGATGCACATATTAAAGATCAACATATGATGAATTAACTGAATCATAAGTTCACTAGATATACGCTAGTTGCCTTAAGAATAGTTGTGTGCACACGTGAGTTCCCTTCACTGAAGTAGTGTATATAAACTTGATTATGGAAATGAAAAAATCATTGAATTACTAATACTGATTCACCCCCCTTCTCAGTATTATTTCCAACAGAAAGAGATAGGTAGCAAGCCGATGATGTGGAAAATTGAGGTGAGGACATGTGGAAAGTTAATTTTCCCTTTTTGGGTGGCTAAGTGGCCCTTTCTCAAGTGACATGTGGCAATGATATGGCATGAAAAATGACAGACATTTATGTTGACATGACATGGTAGCCTTGGTCACCATCGAACACCATAGGGTCATGGCATGTAGCAATGGTTCCTCATTCTCCCATTGTAAATTGTCCAAGCAAAAAATCAATCTCCCCATTGTTAAATTTCAAATAGATGAGGGGCCTTGATGTGACCTCTCTTCTATCCATTTGATTGGATCATGGGATCACAAGGTGTGCTTTAAAAAACTGGTGGATATTTAATTATGCATATGAAAAAAATTAGAGCCCCCTCTCTTTGTTAAAGTTCATATAGTCATAGGGGCCCTGATTTGACCTCTCAACTATCCATTTTGATCATATCACTAGGTGAAATTTAAAAAGTGGTGGATATTTAAAAAAATTGGCATTTGGTGTTTAACTTGTTGAGATCAAAAAGTGGCAAGTTGAATGCAAAATTTAGTTGAAGGCTAAAGGATTTAGCACTTGGCCTCAACCTTTGGCCATATGTTCTAGGGAGCATGATATCTAGAGGCTACGAGACGAAAGTTTGGTGGTGATGGGTGCCAAATTTTAATTAAAAGGACTAAATTCAATAAAGTGTTGTAGGGAAAAATTAAAGTAGTTGTGTCTATAGAATATAGGAAAACAATGTGAGAATAGAGTTGTTCCCATGTAATTCAAAGAGTTGATAGTAGTAGTTGTTATTAAAACACAAAAACATAGGAAGCTTAAATAAAATGAAGGGAAAAGAGGGAGTTGAGCATAAGAGAGAAGAGAGAAGCACATTTGAGATAAAGCTAAAGATTAAGTGCTAGTTAAAGGCTAAATGTGAAGATTAGTTAAGATATGAAGCAACAATGATTTGATTCTGCAAGTAGACTACAACAGGAATTTGATTATGCAAGTAGATTGTTAGGTTACATTCCTCTGCCCAATAATGCAGTGGTAGGCCCTGGTTATGTGTTAGGGTCTAACTCTAACCCCCTTATTTATGTAATAGGGTCGAGTCATAGTTATAGTTAGTTAAAGAGTCAATAAAGCCCATATTAATAATTGTAAGTGGTTGACCCACATTTAAAGAAGGGACCACAGTTAGTTGCAAATGGGCCATGGTATTAGATAGATGGTATTTTTAAGAACCATTGTATTGACCCACGGTATGGCATGTATGAATCCTATATAAAGGATAGAGACTCCCCTTGAGGAGCTTCATGTATTATTTTGTAATTGAGCCAGCTCTATTGGAGGTTGCCCCCTTGAAGAGGCAAGTGAACATTGCTTTCCTTTCTGAATAATAAAATACATGTTGTTATTTCTTATTGTTCTGTATTCTAGGTATATTTCTTCGCATATTTGGTATTCTGGTATCTTCTCATAGGTTAAGAGCATAGTAATGGTATCAGAGCACTTTCCAAGGCCGGTGGGATCTCCATTTTTAGAAGAATTATTTTTGGCTAGAGACGTGTTCTGGTGTCTTTAAACCACGGGATCTTTCATTGAGCACATAAACTTGTGGATTTGGGGAGGCATGCACGCAAGAAACACAAGAGGTGGTCATGCTTGTTGGACTCCCTTGTAACCCCTGTGGGTACCCATTCGAGTAGTAGCGCATTAGACATAACCATGCATGGACTATCTTCCAAGTACCCTCTGGGTATATCAAAAGCCCCCTAGGCTCTCTTGAAACCTTGCCATAGATAAACCGTCGGCTGCCTTGCTGCTACAGTACACTGAGTATAGCACTCAGGGGGATTACTTATGCATATGATAAGGTAGTCGAGTTGTACGGCTAAGGGTATAGTTGATCCTCCTTGGTTAGTGCCTTGAAAGATTGGGCTGAGTACTACTATCAGACTCTTATGTATATTGTGATTTGTAGCACCTGACACTCCTTGAGACCATAGTTCCCTTGTCTCTCTCTAGATCACACATCATCTTTTCCAGATCAGATCTAGTAGGTTGGGTTCTATCGCAACAACAATAATCAGTTTCGCCATTCAGATCTGTTATAGACATTTTTGTGCCTTACAACATTGAGCATGAAATGTCCATAATCCAAGGGATCCAAAGTCCCTAAACATGTTGTTCCTACCCCTAGAGGAACAAGGCTAACAAACCACAACAATTCACAAAAGTTCTCCACCAGAAACTGCTCAAAAACAATTCAATTCAGGATCAATTCAGAGGCTCCACTAGCTGTCTGCGCTGAAATGCAGAGATTGCACTGGCTAGGTGCACTGCAACGCAGCTAGAAGCACTACCAGGGTGCGCTGAGCGGGAAGTGACAAATGGCAAGTTCATTAAACGAGGTGGAAAGACCCTGGAATCTTCCAGAATCTTCTCCAATGACACTTGCCTCAAGGAATTCGACTAGTGATGAGTAAGAGGCTCTTAGTCTCCAAGTGGAAGCAAGAACTGACAGAGGGAGAGGACACTAGTCAGATCTCAAGCTGAATCATCCTCTCTCCAAACATCTATATATGGATCTCTCCTCCATGAGATCTAGAAGCTGGAATTTTGTTATTGCAAAGAATTGTTGTTGGTTTGAGACTGGAATCATTGGGTGCTTAATGCTTTGAAGGAAGGTGAAGATAGGAATTTCATTTGCTGGGAAGGAGATGTTGGATTGGAGCCCTCTGGGTTGTATCTCTTCCTGAATCTTGTTATTCATCAATAAAGCTATCTTGGTTTCTCCTATATGCTGATGTGTCTTTGATGTATGATTGCATTAGCATTTTTAGTTTATTTCTAATCCTGAACTAGTTATGAATATGAATCTATGTCTTTGTGTAGTGTTCTCTTCTTGTGATCTTGCAGGGACCTGTTGAAGCTGGGCGAGCGAGAAGGCAAGTAGCTGGGCACTCTCAAAGAGAAGAGAAACTGGATCGAGGGACAAACGGAAGACACCGGTTAGTCCATCCATCTCTCTTCATTCTTAATTCATAAAGGAAGAATACTAGAATAGCTGTTTCTGTTTGTTGCTAAGGCACTGTCACACCTTAGGTGGATAGGATTGTCCTGCATAGGCATTTTTCCCCACAACAAATTGGCGACTCTGCTGGGGAGATCTGTTTAGTCATTTTATTTGTGTCTCTATCATTGTTTGTTTCATAGACTCAACAGCAACAATCGAAGTGCATCTGCTATTCTCAGATGCAAAGTAGACAGCTGCTGCTTTGATCCAATCACTGGATTTGTCTATGATCTGAACAATGGACTCACAAATGATTTGATGGTCCTTTGTGATAGATCTTAGCCCTCCCTCAAAGCATCCCTTTGATTGCACCTTGCTTGTTGCTTTGATTTGGCCTGAAACTGTAGATTAAATAGCAAACTATGACCCAGAACCCAGTGAGAAACTCTCGCTTCTCCTTTAGCGTAGACCCTTTGAAGAGGTTCTGCATTTCAGCGCAGGTCCCGTGAAGGCTACCTGCGCTGAATTTCAAAACCTTTGTGTTGAGGGTGCGTTGATCCAGTTAGGCCTTGTGCAGCTGGGGTTCTCTACTCTGTTTTGCCTTGTTTTGATCTCTGTTTTTGCAGCCTGTAACCAGCATAGGTACCTATCTGATAACCCCTTTTCTCTGCTTAAATTCCGCCTCCTTTTGTACAAAAAGACTGTGAGTGTTTTTATGTGTTTGTGGCATCATTTACAGTTTTCCATTGCAAGAGTGAAATAGTCATCATGTAGCCCTTGATTCAGATTTGTTGATTGTGATCTTAGGAGAGAGTTCATTGGCTGTTTACAGTTGGTTATACATTCATTTTTGATTTTGGTTTGAGTTTGTCTCTTTTAAGTGTCGAAACAAGTGTTCATTTCGAAAATCGTTAAGTGTTGTAATCTCTTCTACCCTTTCTGATTTCGAAAAAGTAAACTTGTTTGTATTTTTCATTTAAAAGCAAATTCAAAGTTGTACAAAAAGCTTTCTTTTTAGGCATCAATATTAAGAAAGCGGAAAACAAACACCTGCATTGTGCATTTGCATCTTGATAGTTTGCATGTTTGATTTAGGAAAAGTGCATTAGAGTGTGCTGATTGCTCTTTGAGAAAAGATGGTGTCTTTCTTTTCCCTTTGTAGCTAGGATTTTCATGGTTGAAAATATAGAAAAGCTTGCTTATCATCTTTAGACTGCATTTAGGAATTGTATCATACATCTCGTGGTGAACCTCAAAAGGCAAACTTCTAAAAAGATACAATGCTTTGCAACTTAACGCACAACATAGAGGTCTAGGCTAGAGACGTGTTCCGGCGTCGTAAAGCCTGGTGACTGTCGATCTCGCTGATGGTGGGTGATTCCTCCTGAGGGACGATAGCGCCAGTACGGATTGTGCTCCCACGTACCGTTGAGTATATATTGGGGGACTCCTATAGGCATAAAACCTTTATCCTTAGGAAGCCGTGTCGGCCGCCCTACTGATCGCAATGCACTGAACACAGCATTCAGGAAGATTGACCGCCCGTACCTTAAAAAGTATTCTACGGTTTTGCGAAAAGTTTGGCACACCCTCTACCTAGAACTCCAGAGTAGTTCCTTTTGGCCTTTTTCAGACTCTATAATGGAAAAAGTCCATCCGAGCATTTGTCACTTCGGGCTCGTTAAAACATCGAAGGAGACTGGAGTCATCTTTTTCTTTTTCTCGACTCTTTAAAATTGAAAAAGCAGGTTGTGTCTAAGCGTCGTTAAAGTTTATTTTAAACGGAATAATCATCACCATTCCCTCGTTGATCTTCGAAGTTAGTCTCTTTTCATCGTAAGTTCTTGTAGAATCGTAAGAAAATCTTTTGGATAGACTAGATATGTCTGAACAACCGTCGACATCCAGGACTGTGTCATCCGACACAGCAGCGGCAGAGCCTCCTGCTGCTACCCCAACGATGTTCGATGGTATACCATCTATCGCGGCAAGTTATCAACAACAAGCCGGAGTCCCATCAGGGACTGCTTCGACGACATGGTTAGTTCCTATTTCTTCATCCGGATTATCATCTGGTATTTCTTATGTTGAAACTCAACAAATTGATCCAATGTGTCTTCAAAGGCCAATCTGCCCTTTAAGTACTGGATTGCCACCATATGGAGGGCAGTATGCCTTTTCATTGTTCCCTCCCGGAGAACAACCATATGGGAGTTTACAACAAAGTTCAGGTCAAACTGGAATTACATCCAGCGGTTGGTACCAATACTACCTCAGCAACCAAGGGTTGTATATTCAATGCAACCAGTCCACCCTGTGTCGAATATTCCCACTATACCTGCTATGGTTACTGCGTCGCAAGTACAAGCGCTACCTGTTGTATGTCAACCCCAACAGCCTCAAGTTGCAATACAACAGCCTCTTGTCTCAACGACTCAATCACAACCTCAGGTTAGTGCCTCCTTATCTGGAGCGACTCAGGATCAAACCAGTATTGTGACTCCTCATCTTGGTCGATCATCCAGTATTGGTCAACGGCAAATGGTTCAACAACCAGAGCTGGTTCAAACTCAACAACCCCCATTCCAGTAATCATATCAAGGACCTGAGCAACAAGTCTTTGTAAGTAATGGGCAATCGCATTTCCAAAGCGGTTATCAACAACCATATTATAATGGTTATGCCCATCAACCTTGTCAAAGTTGCCAGCATCAAATACATTATGCTGGTATGCAAAGACCCACTGCTCAGGCGATTCCATCTTATCCTGGGTATGCTTCACCTAACCTGAATCAACAGTTGCCCTTTGTAGCAACTCTAGAATTACCAGATCTAAACCGGCTGACGAATGATCCAATTGCTTATGCCCCTTGGTGGCCAGTAATTCCGCATGAACTTTCGGCAGATATTCCTAAATTTAATGGAAATCCGGGTGAAGATCTGTCGAATCATGTGATGACATTTCATCTGTGGTGTTCATCAAACACCCTAAACGATGATTCGATTAGGCTTCGCCTTTTTCAGAGGACGTTAACTGGTCCAGCGGCAAAAGGGTATATTGAATTGCCTAGAACTTCGTTCGACAACTTCAGTACCTTAGCCACGACTTTCTTAACCCATTTTCAATTACCGATAAGGTATGAAACGGGAACAGAACTCCTAACCAACTTCAAACAGACAACGGCCACTCACATATCTGATCATATACATGAGTGGTGACGTCGTCGTAGGATGGTAAAAACGTACGTTCCCGATCAGCTATTAGCTGAATGGTTTATCAAATCCTTACTTCCTACAATCACGGAAGATGTGGCAAAGGGGGGAGTCGTAACGGAAGAGCATGTCATCGCTCGTGCGCAATATCTGGACTTGGTCTATACTCAGTCTGGCACGCTCTACGACAAAATACCTGACGCCCCTAGACCGGAATTCTCAATTCTTCCTCCTCCTAAATCAAACAATGACTCTCATGCCATCGATGGCGTGATTGGCGCGACAGACATGAAATTGACAAAGGCTACATCTAAAAAGGCTCGTAAGATTTCCAATCAAAATGCAAATGAGGAACTTCTTCCCTCGGAAGTAAATGCCGCGTCGACCGACAAGGGCAAACAACTGAAGCAACCAGGGGGCAAGAAGAAAAAGAAAGGGAGAAAAAGGAAACCCCCTGCGGGGTGTCATATATGCGATGAGGATCATTGGACGAGAGATTGTCCACATATAGCTGTTACACCAAAAAATGTCACCATGACTACTTACAGTTAGTATGGCTCAAATCAACAGTCATGCTACCCTCTTAGGCAAGTCTTATGCCTCTGCTATCCATCTCAAACTCAAAGAAGAGAGAAAGTCTTGTAAAAAATGTGTTTATCTCTGGGGTCGCAGGTTCTCTCTAGCCTTACCTGCGGGGATGCTCACAATGTTCACAAAAGCTGCGTCCTTGGGCGCTCTGTATGTTAAGGGACAGGTGCATCCTTCTGTAAAAGGCAAAATGCGCGAGTTTCATCTTAAAAAAGTTACTTGTGGTTACTTCTAGAACTTTCTAGAGGTCGGTTTGATGAAATGGATGCGCCTCCAGTTGGTTCATGTATCCCTATTAAGGAGGAACTTATCCCATCAATAAGGGAGCTATCCCACCCAAAGAGGGGGATTATCCCATTGATGGTGGACCTGAATAACCTCTTTACAGCACTATAAATAAAGACATTGAGCCAGAGGGAGGGGAGGTTGGAGCTATACATTTTCTTTGGGTAAATGCTGCAGGAATTAGGACTCCCATTTAGAACCTTGTGAGGAGAGATTGTCTTTGCTTGATTCTACTTGGAAGTGGGTGAGCTTTGTCAAAGTAGAGGAAAACCCTTGATGGACCCTGGGAGGAACTTGCACAACACCAAGGCCAGGTTGTAAGAGTTTCTTTGTTTCGTTATTAATACAAACTGGTTTATTTTTCTCAATAGCTTGTGTTAATGAGTTATTTCATGTGTTCCTTGGTCTGCATGTTGAATATATGTTTTATTATATGAAATGCAAGTGCTTGGTAATTGTTTGATTGTTTGTGGTTGCAGGAATTGACTTGAAGGAGGAGCTCATCCGGATCGGCAAGGACGGACTACAACAACAGCGTTTTGGAATAAGGTAAGCCTAAACACTTGTAGTTTTCATGTTTTAAAAGGTATATTTAGAGAAAGATCACTCCATTTTGTCTTGTTTGTCGCTAGAGAGTTTAGACTCCTAGGGAGGTCAGTTGTGTCCGCACAAATGACTTTTTCCGCCACGACAAATTGGCGACTCCGCTGGGGAATCCATTAATGAGAAAGTCTTTTCCTTTGTGTGAACTTTGCTCTGAGAAAATCATTTTTATTTTCTGGTTTTTGACTGTGAGAATTAGTATTTGGGTGGCTTAGCTTTAGATTTAGTTAGATTTGGTTTTTCTTAACTTTTCCAGAAGGACGCACCCTCTGAGTACTGCACAGTGCGTCTTTGGACGCGCTGTTGCCGTTTGCACAGAGCGGGCCCGCACCTGTTATAACGGGTTGCCTGCGTCTTCCTGTAAAATTTAGGAAAATTCCATTTTTTGCTTTAATTGCTTTTAGATTTTGATTTTTCTTAGTGTTTTCTGCCCAGATCCTTTAGTACCCTGTCAAAAATTTTCACCTGAACTTGTTTTGTGAGCTTTGAGTGTTTTAGTGGATTTCAACGAAGTTTAGGCCTAGGGTTTGATTTTTGGATAGGTCCTGTAGTGACTTTGACGGTAGAAAGTTGTCCAGCCTTAGATCTCTCTGGTTAGTCAGCCTTCTTAGAAGTCGGGCCTGTCGTAAAGTCTCCTTGTGTGAGCAGCTTGCCATTTAAGTTGTTTTGGGTCAAATTTCGAATTACTTGTTTATAAAGTGTTGATTTCCATTTTACAAAAGAACAAAAAGATTAGAGTTTTGTTTTGACTAGTTTTTGGTTCTGCAATAAGCTAGTCCTTGATTTGATTGTGATCAAGTAAAACACCTTAGAATAATCATTGTTGGTTTTGGCCTCGTTAAGATTGCTTAGAGTAAATTTACCTTTTAGTTTGCTTATGAGTGAATTTTCGTAGATTTTAATAGTTGTTAAGATTGATTTTTGGTTATATTAGATTTATTTGCTTTATTAAAAGAAAAATACAAAAACATCTTCTTTAAAAGTCTTGTTTCAAGTAGCTTTTTGTTTTTGAAAGAGGAAAAGAGTTTTTTCGTGCATGTAAAGAGCGGTCATGTTTTTATGCTTGGAAAAGACAAACGAATTGTTTCTTTGATTGTCTTCAATTAAGAAGTTGCTTTTATAAAGATTGCATTCTCTCAACTTTTTAGTTAAGCAATTCATCGAAAAAGTAAAGTAGTGGGTAAATCATCCTAGGTGCATTTTGTAGTGGTTTCGAGTCGAGTCAACACACCACTGGTTTCACTTCCATCACCTTTTGACTTAAGAAACAACCTTAAAAGTAACGCTTAAATTAAAATCAATCTAGTAATTTTTATTTTTCTAGGGCTCTGAAACACCAACATAGCTTAGGCTAGGGTCTTGGAGTAGGTGAGTACTTAACTCTCCAAGACTACAAAACCAAACAGATAGTTTATCTTGAGTAGATTAAATCCAATTGTTTCAGTTACACTCTGGGAAAGCTCCTCTTAAAGGAGAAGCACGAGCTCGTGTCCGAACCAGTGAGGGGATCATTCCCCCCTCGTTGGGAACGACGCCAGACAGTACGTATTACAAACGGTAAACCTCGGATTAACCATTGTCGAGGAGCCAGGGGTCACTTATCGGTAAACCTTGGATTATTGTCAAGGAGCCGGTAAGGGGATTGAGCTTGTTACTCTGCCCTTGCGTGCTGTCGGAGTTTAGACTGTTCCCCCAGGTGTAATTGTTGTGATTGGTAACTTTAGTGACCATAATCTTTAGGGTTCTACCGAGGTGACGGTGGAGGGAAGGTCCCACTGTACCTGGAGCAGACGTCGGTTATACTCACTTGGATTTTCCGGGGGGTTCACTTCACTTCGAGACGGTTAAAGTGGAGGAACTTGTGCCGGTCTATTCATTAAGCAGGTTGCCGGGGTAACTGTTCCACCCGCCATTTCTGTACTGAATCCTGCGAGGTTGGGCCTAATCACCAACTAGCGCTTTTGGTCCGGAAGACTACTGTTTGTGTTTGGTTTGACGCTCTAGATTCTTTAGGCGTGTGCTTCAAATTTGTTTGCTTCTTTAGAAGACTTTAGGTGGTTTGATTTGAAATTTTTACTTTGTTTTCGTGTGTTGTAGTTAAAAATCTTTAATTGTGGCGGAATTACCGAGACAGTCCCGTCGACTTCGGGGCAAGTCTCCTGAGATTGTTACCGGAATAGATTTGTTAAGAAAACTCCGTAAATCGCGGGGTGAATCTCCTGAAGACATTCCGGGTCAGTACGAAGGGTTAAAGGTCCTTGTAACTCCTCCTAGTGACAGTAGAGTAGGTTCACCTGAAGAAGGAGAATCTTCCTTGGTAGTCCATCCAGATTACCAAAGTTTAGAAACAGGTTACAATCCCGAAACTGTTACAGTTTCCGAGCTTGCTGGTAGTTTTTCATCTGCCAGTGAAACAGGCGAAGAACCTGAAATTTCCGAACCTGTTACTCCAACTTCTAGTGTCCCTGATTCACCGAGAATAGAAAGAATTATCACCGAAAATCTACCTTCTGGTTTGATTGCTATAGAAGAACTTGCTCCAGAAGAAGATATAGGTGTCTCTCACCTTGAAGGTCAACTTACTATTGATCTAAGGGAGCGTGAATCCATCTTTTACAGTCCTCCTAGAAGTACTTCTTGGTACCTTGCGTTAACCAATTTTTTAGACAACTCAGTAGGTTTTTCTACACCTCGTACTCCTTTTCCACCTGGAGGTATTTATACTCCTGTAAATATGTCTGGTCAGTCGTCCGTGTTTACTCAAAGTCCTGAATCTTTTTTACACGGCGGTCCTTCTGTTCCCACTGGGTATCAGTCACTTTTTGGTACCTTTGCGGGGCATCTCCTCAACCCGTTGATCATGGGTTATTTGCTGGAAACAGTGGTAATATACCATTGGGTGTAGGAGACATTTACATGATGTCAGGTTCAGTTCCCGTTTCCCAACCTCAAGGTGGCCAATTACCGCCTGGGGGGCAACCGCAGTTAACGCCTGGGGGGCAACCTCAAGGTACACAAATCGTGTCTGGGGGGCAACCTCAAAGTCAGTATGTACCTATGGTGCAATACGTGCCTCAAGGTCAACCTCAGCCTCAATATGTACCCCAAGGTCAACCTCAGTATCAATATCAACCTCAAGGATGGCAACCCCAAGGATGGCAACCTCAAGGGTATCAACCCCAAGGTTATCAACCTCAAGGGTACCAACCTCAAGGTCAAGGTCAACCCCAGTATCAGTATTTACCTCAAGGTTATCAACCTCAAGGTCAATACTCAAGTCAAGGTTATCAACCGCCTCAAGGTCAGTCATATGTTCCGAGTATGGGAACTGCACCTTACAATTATCAATCCTACCCTCAATCTGGTTATGGATCTCAGTATCCTCAACCTGTTACGGGTCAGTACCCTGGAATGTTAGTGTGGGATCCATCACAGGGTCAACAGGTGTTGCAGCCAAGTGTACAGATGTTCCTCAAGCTGGACAACCCGTAGTTTCTGGTCCAACCCAGCAACCGCAACCTGTCCAGCCAAATGTTCAAACTTCTGTAGCTTCGGTAGTTACTCAGCCGTCAATTGCACCTAGTACTCCATCTCAAACGGCTGCTGCAACTACCGCTACATCTACCATACTTACTTCTGGAGTATCGACGGCTCCAGTTTCTACTGTCCCTGTTACCACACCTCAGACATCTTTACCGTTGTCTGGATCTACGATTCAAACCACGGTCCAGATGCCTGTAGGTCAGCCTGGTATAAGTACGGTTGTCACTACTCAACCTCAATTTGTTCAACCTCCGTACCAGGGACAGTACCAACATGGGCAAGCTGTCCAACAACCGGTTTACCAGTATCAACCGTATCCTGGGTACACTTATCAACAACCTCAACAACCCCAGTACGGTCCGGTTAATCCTGGTTTTCCAGGAGGATATAATATCCCAAATGCGACTCCTGTTCCTAGTTATCCTGGATATCCTCCTCCTGGGGCTGGTATTGTGACCCAGAGTTTTAGAGATCCTAACCGGCAGTTACCGTTTATTGCAACTTTGGATTTACCCGACTTGACGCGCCTAACGAACGATCCAATTCAATATCTTCAGTTCTGGCCGCCAATGCCAAATAAGTTGCCCAGCGATATACCCAAGTTCGAAGGTAAGTCTGGAGAGGATCCGTCCAATCATGTGATGACTTACCACCTCTGGTGTGCTTCGAATTCTATCTCAGATGATTCCATCCGCTTACGTCTTTTCCAGCGTACACTCATTGGTCTCGCGGCCAAGTGGTACATTGAGTTACCACGGGCCTCTTTTTACAACTTTAGCCAGTTAGCTACCTCGTTCTTAACTCACTTTCAGTTGCCGGTCAGATACGATAACGGCACGGAGTTATTAACTTCACTAAAACAATCGACGTCCACGTATATTTCTGATCACATTCATGAGTGGAGACGTCGAAGGAGATTAGTGAAAGTTTTTATCCCGGACCAAATCTTAGCTGAATGGTTTGTCAAATCATTATTACCGAAGATTACTGAAGATGTAGCTAAGGCCGGAGTAGTTACTGAGGAGCAAGTCATTGCTCAGGCACAATACCTTGACTTAGTTTACACTCAGTCGGGTACGTTACACGAGAAGATTCCGGATCTTCCAAAGTCGAATCAAATCGCTGCTGCTCCTTCGGGATCTCATGCCGCTGATGGTATGATTGGTATCGTGACTACGAAGAGCAAGAAGAAGTCTTCCAAGGCTTCAACTACTCCAATTATCACTTTGCCTGATTCTCCGACAGGAGAGTCTTCTCCTGAACTCACCGCCGACATTCACGCTGTAGAGTCATCTACGGCCAAACCAAAAAACGGTGGAAAGAAGAAAGGAAAGAAGAAGGCTAAAGCAGACAAGGCTCCAAAGGAGAAAACTGAAAAGTCGGAAACCAATGACGAAAAACGCAAACCTCGATATCCTTGTCTTATTTGTGAAGAGGATCATTTTACGAGAGATTGCCCTCATCGGGCCGAGGTTGTAAAAATAGTCAAAGGTTCTCCCACTCCTGCTGTGTTAAAGAATCCATTTCCAGAGCAGGAGAATAAGATGATAGGTTCTTCTTCGAATGCCAGTGAAGAACCCATTTTGATGATGTCTCATGTGAGGATTGCGACTCGATCGCAAGATTATGGTAGTAAGGCTCCTGTTGATGGCAAGGAAGCAGAATCTTCTCACTCTAACCCATCAACCTCAGCTCCTGGTTCCGATCCACTACAGATCGAAAAACCTAACCCAGACTTAGTGATTAAGCCGCCCGCCAAGGGTGTACTTCGAAGGTCTGCTTTCAATCCACATGCGAGAGCAGCCCAGAATTACAACATTGTTGAGGACTTAGCTGTTTCACCTTCAGCAATGTCGGCACTCGAAGTGCTGCAATCATGCCCAGCACAACGGAAATTGCTTTTGTCGGCTATCGGAGCTGTCGATGTTCAGGACCCGAACCTAATGATCTTTGATCTAGAAAATAGTACACCACGTCTCCCCCATCAAATGGCTTTCCAAATTCCAGTGATAGTCAAAAACAGGCCTATTCATCGGACTGTGATTGATGAGGGAGCTTCTACGTGTATTATGTCGATTCAATGTTGGAGATCGCTTGGTTCTCCTTCGTTGAACCAATCCCCCACCATCCTTAAGGCCTTTGATGGCCGTGGGTTCCGTCCGTTTGGTATTCTACAAGAATTGCCTATAGGGGTTGAAGGTAAAACCGTTAGTCTGGATGTGGAAGTGGTTGATGCCCCTCTAGACTACAACCTTCTTTTGGGTCGAAGTTGGTCATATGCTATGACAGCGGTCGTTTCATCGGTCTTCAGAGTAATTAAGTTTCCACATAACGGTAAGATCGTGACTATTGATCAGCTGACATACTTTTCATCCGACCCAGCCTCTTCAGAGAGTATCCAGCATGTTGGTAAGACGACAATCCCTTATAGGGACGTTGGTGTAGGTTTAGTTAAGGATTCCGGTTTACTGGGAACTTTTCCTCTCCCTCCACTCAGCGCAGATCCTTCGTTTGCAACCATTCATATGATTACATCAGAAAACATTATTTATGATGATCCTTGGTTCGTTCCATCTGACTCTGAGATAGACTCACTCGGTGATGCTATGCCTTTGAGTCCATATGAAATTGCTTATGAAGCTCTCATGTCTTTTACCGACTTTCATTCAACCGAAGTCGACCAAATGAATGTGGTCAGTGAAGAGTCACTTTTCACCTCACCCTTAGAACGGATAACGTTTCCCGAAGTCGTGTCATCTGACGAACAACTTCGCGAAATCCTAAGTGTAGATGATCTACCATGGGAGGATCTCCATCACAGATCTTCGTTTTTACCTAAGGATGATGCATTTGAAAATGATTTTTCATCTATCTTTACCGCTGAATATGTCAAAGACGCTCAGGATCCAACGAAACATTCTGATTCAGAGTTGAATTTAGGGAATATTTCTCGTACTATTCCCATTGATATTTCAGTGAAGCCCGGAATCGAGGAAAACATTCATATAGGTGCCGCATGTACTGAAGAAGAAATCCAAACTTACAAGGCCCTATTCCAAGAATTCCGCGACGTGTTTGCCTGGTCTTACGAGGAAATGCCGGGAATTGATCCTGCCATTGTTGTTCATGAAATAAAGACCTACCCGGATGCTAAACCCGTCCGGCAACGGTTGCGTCAAATTCACCCTCGAAAAGCGGCTGCGATTAAAGCAGAAGTCGAAAAGCTGTTGAAAGCAGGTTTCATTTATCCGATCCCGTTAACGGATTGGGTATCGAATATTGTTCCGTCAATAAGAAACAAGGAACAATAAGAATCTGTATCGACTATAGGGATATAAATCGAGCTTGTCCAAAAGACAACTATCCTACGCCTTATATCGATCAAATTATTGATGATTGTGCCGGAAGTGAAATGTTTTCCTTCATGGATGGTTTCTCGGGCTATAATCAAATCAATATTCTACCTGCCGACCAACCAAAAACGGCATTCATTTGTCCATGGGGGACATTTGCTTATTGCAAATTACCTTTTGGGCTTAAGAATGCCGGCGCCACTTTTCAACGGGCGATGTCTTATGCATTTCATGACATCAAGCACATTGTGCAACCCTATCTCGATGATTTGCCTGCTCATTCTTTACATCGAGCTGATCACCTTGTCCACCTACGAGCAATCTTTATGAGGTGTAGGCATTATCGAATTCGGTTGAATCCCCACAAGTGTGTTTTCTGTATAGAAACAGGTCGATTGCTGGGATTTGTTGTTTCAAAAGCCGGCATTCGCGTCGATCCCTCGAAAGTCGAGGCTATCATCAAATTGCCTCCTCCTTCGAGTTTGCGCCAACTCCAAAGTTTGCAAGGGAAAGCGAACTTTTTACGCCGATTCATCCCAAACTACGCCGAGGTCACTAAAGGTTTTACACGGTTGTTGAAACAGAATGCACAATTCTTTTGGGACGAGATTGCCCAACAATCTTTTGATGCACTTAAACACGCGTTGACCCATGCACCGTTATTGCATCCTCCCAACTACAACCAGGACTACTTCTTATACCTCGCAGCTTCGCATTCCACCATTGGAATGGTGTTAGTTCAAGAAGATGAATTCGGAGCGGAGCATGTGATATATTATCTTAGTAGGACCTTGAATCCCACTGAGCTAAAATATTCGCATGTGGAGAAATTGGCCCTGGCAGCCGTTCAAGCTGTCCAGCGTTTCCGTCACTACATTCTTCTCCGCAAAACTACAGTTATTTCGGATTGCAACCCTATGATTTATATTTTGACAAAACAACTGCTAGGGGGCAAGTACTCTAAATGGATTGTCATCCTGCAAGAGTTCGACTTGGAGTTCGAGAAGTCCAAGTCTAAGAAATCCTTAGTTTTTGCGGAATTGATGTGTGATTTCCCGAGTGCTGACACAGAGACTGTGGCAGAGGAGTCCATTGCGGACGAATCTTTGTTTCTTATCAGTACTGTAGATCCGTGGTACGGGGATATAATCATTTATCTCCAAACCCAAACCTTTCGGCCTGAAGCTTCCAAAGCGGAACGTCGAAAAATTCGGTTTCAATCCCAGCCATACAAAATTATTGGAGATACACTTTATCGCCGGGGGGCAGACTTAGTTTTTCGACGTTGTTTAACTCACGAAGAGGCTGAGAGGGTTTTGAATGATTGTCACTCTGGAGCATGTGGCGGTCATATGTCTGGGTATGCCACAGCTCAGAAGGTGTTGCGCGCTGGCTATTTCTGGCCGTCTATGTTTAAAGATTGTATCATTGCAGTCAGGAAGTGCCACAACTGTCAAGTGTTTGATCGCAAGATGCGCGCTCCACCTGCTCCTCTCCACCCTATAATTGCCGTTGGTCCATTCGCCAAATGGGGTATCGACTTTATTACTTGTAACCCTCACTCGGCCGGGGGCATGCGTATATCATCCTTGCGGTTGATTATTTTACTAAGTGGGCCGAGGCGATGCCTACATTCGACGCAAGCGGCAAAACAGCTGCAGTTTTCGTATTCAATCATATCATAACTAGGTTTGGTGTCCCACAAGCAATCATTACTGACCATGGGAGCCATTTTCGAAACGTCATGATGACTGAGCTTACAAGCCAGCTTGGTTTGCGCCACGATAGCTCTACTCCTTATTATCCGCAAGCCAACGGTTTGGTTGAGTCTATCAACAAAGTTCTAGTTATCATGATCCGACGAACCATTGGTGTTCATCGGTCGAATTGGCACAACATGTTATTTTCAGCGCTATGGGCATACCGAACCTCAGTGAAAAATTCAACAGGGTTCACTCCTTTCCAGCTAGTTTATGGCTTAGAAGCTGTGTTACCCATTGAATGCGAAATCCCATCACTTCAAATGGCTGTCGAATTACTTCCAGCTACTTCCGAAGAGGAGAAACGTTTATTGTACTTGGCTAAATTAGATGAGACTCGACGTGACGCTACATTGGCAATCGAGACTCACGCGAAACGAATGAAAGCTCAGTATGATAAAAATGTAACCCCTCGAAGTTTTTCGGAAGGAGACCTAGTACTATTATATGATCAAGCTAACGATAAGCTAGGTGCTGGAAAATTCGTTCCCATGTGGCATGGGCCCTACATTGTAAAGCGAAAGCTAGCAAAAGGGGCTTATGAGCTAGTTGACTTTGATGGGGACTCTTTGGGTAAACCCAGAAATGGACTTTACCTAAAGAGGTATTATGCTTAAATGATGGGTATGGAGAAATTTTTAGATAGGTTAGATTTTCTTTCTAGCTAGCAAGTGTGTTAGTTTAGTCAGTGTGCTTAGCTTAGAGAGTGTGGTTTTTCGTCGTTATTCTGGCTTATCTTGGTTTTACTCTTGATATTGCAGATGTCGACGCCTCTCCAAACATACATTGGATTTGCTGATGGTGCTTGTCGTAGTACACGGAACATCTCTTCCGCAGCTTGGGTTATCTATTCGCCCTCTGACGAGTTAGTTTCTATGCATGGGGTAAGCCTCGGTCAAACAACGAACAACATTGCAGAATACAGTGCAGTGATTGAATTATTATCCGAATCTATTTCATTTGGAATTCGACGTTTGATAGTGAGGTTAGATTCTGAACTTGTTGTATTACAGCTTAATAGAGTTTATGCCATTAGGAATCCTGTGTTATTAAGGTTGTTTTTGAGAGTGCGTCTCTTGGAACGTGAATTTGATTACATTGAATATCAACATATTCCAAGGTCTTTGAATACATTAGCAGATGCAATTGCTTCTCGAATGTTGGACAGACATTTACGATAATCATGCAAGTAAATTTAAAAACATTTCATCACATATGTTAAACAAGATAAGCCGGTAATAGTGATATATATAGATAGAAGTGTGTCAAAAAATATATACATCGTCTTCGATCATAGGTTGAAAACACCTTATGATCGGCAAAATGATAGTACAAAAAGTCAAAATGTCACATGTGACTACAAAAGTGACTAGTCAATCACTGGTGGTGCTCTCTGTATGACACCACTGCGCGGGCTACCTTACGCAAAAATCTCCTAAACGGTCCAGGGACCGCGACTACGAAGCGCTGAAGCCTGGTAGGAATGTCATCCATAGTAGTCTCAGGTATATCTGCCGTGAGACGCTCTAGATCATGCTCCAACTCAGCTAGTACTTCTGCAGCCGCGTCCTGTGGGGCCGGTACCGGTGCAGCTGGATGTAGTCTATCAAAAGGCCGGAGGTTGGCTGGACGCTGTGGACCAACATCTGCATTTTGAAAATTTTACTGTTAGTTTTGAGACGATATATATGAAAAATAAAAAAAATACATAATTAGAGAACTTGTGAAAATAAAAGTACCTCTGTCATCCCATTGTTCTCCCTGTGGAAGAACCATGTCCGGATCACCTCTAAAATCCACTCCGGCATACGGAAAGTCCTGTATCGAAAAAACCTGGTCCTCTAACCAGTGAAAGTAACTATCTGAGAATCGAACCACTGTCGCACCCTCGTCAGGATGCCGGGCCATCACCGCAACCCATCGTATCAGCTTTGGCTCCCGAGGACCCAAGATATCAACAGTGAGTTGCTGAGGGATCAGCATTGGAACTCTCTCCAAGGCAAAGCTCACGACTAGAGGCCCATATCCAAAAGTCTTTAGTCGTCCGTTCTTTGCCTTGGTCAGTTGGCTCTTCATATGAGCCGACACAGCTTCACACCAGTTGAAAATGGTGCCTTGGTAACAGTCAATTGCCATCCGCATTTGGGATCCGGAAGCAATGTGTAAAGCGGCCGCGCCGCAAATTCTGGTAACCGTGAACGCTATGACTTTGAGTTCAGGCAGAGTGATGTGTTTTATCTCTATGCCTTTTGAATGGTGAGCCCCAGGTGTGCACCACTCGTCGCGGAGACTATCAAGGGATTGGCCACCCGGCCTAGTCCCCGCAAGACTGAGTTGCTCACCTCTGTTCGGCAAGCCAGTGAGAAAGTATACATCCGAGGGCTCTATCTCGAGCTGGTGCCCTCCTATGTAAAAGCATTGTTCTTGAACGTTCCATCGCTCAACCAGCCATTCCAAGAATCTTACCTGGCCCCTCATGCCCGGTATGGTCCAATATTTGTATAATCCGCATGCTCTTAGGGCATCCAGGGAAGGTTGATGATTTATTGCAGCTTCATCATCCTCTACATGCTCTCTTTCTCTCCAATCTAACATGGTTAATGCCCTGCACATCAGAAATAGTCATTAGAAATTGATTTGGGAATTTTTAGATGGTTTTTTGAGGGGGTTGGGGTTTTGAAATGCGCGTTTCACGGAAGACGCACCCCGGCTTTACAGCACAGGGCGCCCGGACGCGGCTGCCCTGAAGGCGGGCTGCGTCTTCCAACCGTTTTCCTGTGTAGGAAAAAGTCGGGGGACGCGGGTCACCCGAAGGGCACCCGCGTCCGCCGAGAGGCGCATTCCAAAACCAAAACCCCCCAAAAAATGAAACTAAGACCTAAAAATTAATTCTAAACGGATAGAAATGCAGAGTAGGATGTGTAAAATACCTGGATAAGACGGCGTTCGATTCCGACGGTCGGATTTTCCGCAGCGACCACGGGAAGTTTCTTGTCAAAAGCTCCTTTTTCAACCTCAACAGTCAAACGGTAAAAATGACATGGTAAAAGGTCTTTTTATAGGTTTTTTGGATGAATTAGTTCATTTTTTACCATGAAAAGATGTTTTTCGATGTATTTTTGCCTATTTTAAACAGGTATGAGTAATGTGTTTCTTTTGTGCAGGACAAAGGGATTTCGAGGGAAATTGTCATTTTTCACAAATAAAAATATCAGAGTCATCTTTTAAGCCCTTTTCTGACTCCTAAAACATGAAAAGATCGCCGAGCGTTTCTTTTACACTCGTTAAAACGGAATTAAAAGACGGTCCCCTTTTAGCTCTTTTCTGACCGCAAAATCAGGAAAAGATTGCCGGGTTTTTGTCGTTTCAAACTCGATAAGGAAATAAAACGACGTGTCCTTGATCGCTTTTTACTTTTCAGGTCAACGACACTATTATGAAAGTACTCCTTGGTCGCAAGATCAAGCGGTTCCCCCAGGTATTATTTTATACTTTTTCGGGCTTGAGGGACACAAATATACGAAAAAGTTCAACGTGGAGTCTCCTTTTGTTTTTTCAGACTCTCTAAAAATGAAAAACGCCGAGTTTCTCCTATACTGGGCTCGTTAAACTTTTACAGTAAGGGACCTGTTCAATTACAAACAGGAACGAACCACTCCTTCCTAGGGTTCGAATTTAAACTAGGTTGGACTCGTCCGAAGGATGAGCTTATAATCAAGCATATGTTATCCTCCTCAAGCTTGTTAAAAATAAAGAGGTACTTGCCAGAAATGGTGGGGGAAAAGAGAGAAGAATGAACCTGTTTGTTACCTTTTGTCTCAAAAGAAACTTTATTACCACTCTTGAACACGACACTTTTCATTCACCTGGGTTGGGAAATCTTTTACCTCACAGTTGACCAAACCACTTTGAAAGTCTTTAACCGGGTTCCGGGGATTAACTTTGAGTTATTCGTCACCAAGCCATCTGTCGTGTCGTTATGTGTTCAAGAGGTCTGCAAGCAAAACTTTCATCTGCAAAATACTTGTCATCCATTTGACCATCCCTGAGTCAGTCCTTACAGCAACATTTCTTCAACTTGAACAATGATTTCGTGTTGCAGGCTTGCCTGCAACGGGTCGCTTTCTATCGACATCGACACATTATCTAGAAAGATGACTTAGGAATCGACAGTACCTTGAAGTCTGCATGCATCAATGGCAGGTTTCTCGCCTTTGACGTCAGTTTACATCATTGACTTTCGATCAAAGGATTCCGTGAAGTGTTCGACATCAAAACATCTATTCACATTTCACGGGTTGTGCTTGGTACTTTGAGAACCATTGACATTACTGGTGGTCTCTCTCACGCTTGTTAACAGTTTACATCATCGACTGGTAATCAAGTGGTTTCTAACATGTTCGACATCAAATCATTTAATCACATGGCTAGAATCGTACCAATTCGGGAAGTAGAAGTGAAGACCCTGGATCTAGTTTCTACCATCCAGGCTGCGAGGAGTTTTGTATTCATTATCTATGTAGACTAATCATAAACAGATGGCTGCGTCCATACTGTGTCTACAAAAGTCTATAAAAATGATGTACTGCAAGATCATTCCTGTATCAGAATAGTTAGTCCATTAGTTAAAGTTTTGAATCTGAGTATGGGAATGCCTACCTCAGTGATGATATAATCTTATACATGTATTTTGTGTTGAAAATTGCAGGTTCCAACCAGGTCATCCACAAGACAATCCTTGAAATGATAAAGCGCTTCACCCTTCCTAGAATTACAAAACCCTAATCTATTCCAGGCTTCGCACCTTAGGGGGCAATCTGTTACACCAAAAAATGTCACCATGACTACTTACAGTTAGTATGGCTCAAATCAACAGTCATGCTACCCTCTTAGGCAAGTCTTATGCCTCTGCTATCCATCTCAAACTCAAAGAAGAGAGAAAGTCTTGTAAAAAATGTGTTTATCTCTGGGGTCGCAGGTTCTCTCTAGCCTTACCTGCGGGGACGCTCACAATGTTCACAAAAGCTGCGTCCTTGGGCGCTCTGTATGTTAAGGGACAGGTGCGTCCTTCTGTAAAAGGCAAAATGCGCGAGTTTCATCTTAAAAAAGTTACTTGTGGTTACTTCTAGAACTTTCTAGAGGTCGGTTTGATGAAATGGATGCGCCTCCAGTTGGTTCATGTATCCCTATTAAGGAGGAACTTATCCCATCAATAAGGGAGCTATCCCACCCAAAGAGGGGGATTATCCCATTGATGGTGGACCTGAATAACCTCTTTACAGCACTATAAATAAAGACATTGAGCCAGAGGGAGGGGAGGTTGGAGCTATACATTTTCTTTGGGTAAATGCTGCAGGAATTAGGACTCCCATTTAGAACCTTGTGAGGAGAGATTGTCTTTGCTTGATTCTACTTGGAAGTGGGTGAGCTTTGTCAAAGTAGAGGAAAACCCTTGATGGACCCTGGGAGGAACTTGCACAACACCAAGGCCAGGTTGTAAGAGTTTCTTTGTTTCATTATTAATACAAACTGGTTTATTTTTCTCAATAGCTTGTGTTAATGAGTTATTTCATGTGTTCCTTGGTCTGCATGTTGAATATATGTTTTATTATATGAAATGCAAGTGCTTGGTAATTGTTTGATTGTTTGTGGTTGCAGGAATTGACTTGAAGGAGGAGCTCATCCGGATCGGCAAGGACGGACTACAACAACAACGTTTTGGAATAAGGTAAGCCTAAACACTTGTAGTTTTCATGTTTTAAAAGGTATATTTAGAGAAAGATCACTCCATTTTGTCTTGTTTGTCGCTAGAGAGTTTAGACTCCTAGGGAGGTCAGTTGTGTCCGCACAAACGACTTTTTCCGCCACGACAATAGCTGAAGTTAAGAAACTCTTTAAGAGTTCAAAAACCTCAGCAGTATTTACTGATTCGTTTCCAAGCCCGGGTACCAAACTGGTTGCTAATCAAAATGCTTCCCGATCCCAAGTGCTTATGTTGTCTATCTCAAAGCAGCACAATGATGCTTTGGCAAGGAATAAAGATTACGGGAATCCACAGGTGTCGAATAAAAAGGCTAATGAACAACCTAGTAGTTCGACAACAAATTTGACCAAAGTTGTGCCACCCACCATTCCTGAACAAATGATAAAGTCGCCAAAGGGAGTAGTGTACAAGTTGACATTTAATCCTCGTGCAAAAATAGCACAGAATTATAATATAATAGAGGACCTGGCCCAATCACCGTCCGCTATGTCGACGCTTGAGGTACCGCAAAATTGCCTCTCCCAAGAGCAAGCTTTATTATCAGCAATAGGTGAAATTGACCCAATGGACTCCAATCTTGTGGCCTTTGATCATAAAGGATATGACCCTCAGTTACCAGCTCAACTAGCTTTCCTTATTCAAGTGAAAGCCCTTAACAAAACTCTTCATCGAGCAATTATTGATGAGGGGGCATCTACGTGTATTATGTCGATGAGTAGCTGGAAGAATTTAGGCTCATCACCCTTGTCGAGATCGTCAACGACGTTAAAAGCATTTGATGGACGATCATACACTCCATACGGGATTTTAAGTAACTTGCAAGTTGAACTAGGGGGCAAAATAGTAGGAATTGATGTTGAAGTAATTGATGGAAACCTCGATTACAACATCGTACTGGGAAGGCCCTGGATATATGCCATGGCCACAGTTGTGTCGACCTACTTCAGGAAGATTGCATTTCCCTTTCAAAGAGGAATTACAGTCGTCGACCAACAAACTTTCCTCCCCGACAGTTCACAAGTTACGGGAAGCATTCCAATGATCCATGGAAGCAATCATTCGCTTCAAAATATTGGAGTAGGTCTCCTAAAAGACCCTGCCTTAATGGGTACTTTTGCCCTACCGCCTGCAAGTAATCTGGCAGAAGTGGCCACAGTGGAAACCTACAATATGAAATCTTCTATATCTAATGGATTCGGAAGATTCCTAAACATTTTGTCAGCGTGGATCATCACCCTAATAGAAATACTGTAAATATAGTGGGCTCCGAGGACGGTTCTAATCTCGTGTCAACCTCGTTAAAAAATGAAACAAGGAGTCATGAGGATAGTTCTTTTACTGTGTCAACCTCATTAAAAAATGAAACAATCTCCTTTCCAAATCTCAAAGGTAAACCTTCATTCCAACCACCAAGTTGAATGCAATGAAGTTTGGGGGGCATGCAAACTTATCATCGAGCAGTTTTAGCACACAGTTCATGCTCGTTAAAAAATAAACGCAATATTCGAGCAGTTTTAGCACACAGTTCATGCTCGTTAAAAAATAAACGCAAGATCCGAGCAGTTTTAGCGCATAGTTCATGCTCGTTAAAAAATAAACATAAGATTGAGCAGTGCTTTTCCGCGTTTAAGCTCGTTAAAAAATGAACTATCCCGGTAAATAACCACAGTGAATGTAATATCATCAGCCATTAAAGCCTTGGTCGTGTTTGCACCGTCACCTCCACTTTTCCATTGGCCGATTGTTCACCTCCATATGATTGTTTACCCATTTTGAGGAACAGTTGCGAAGAGTGATTTCACTAGCCATCCTTGTGACACTGCCGTGATTGGAAAATTCCAACCCATACCTGGAATCAGCTGCTAACCCGTTTTATCACTCGTTCCTCAAAAGACGAGTCTTCTTTAAGCTCTTTTCATCTGACTCGTAAAATATAAAAAGATTGCCGAGTTTTCGCCTTCCAGCTCGTTAAAGCGACCGGAAGTGCTATCCCTCCTCTAGATTTTAATCTTTTTGGACCTGAGGGATTATTGCAAAAAAAGATCGAGCGCTTGTTTTGTTCGGCTCGTTAAAACTATCGAAAACTCATCCCTTCTGTATTGTTTTATACTTTTTTGGACTTAAGGAATTAGATGACGAAAAAGGACTTTCGGAGTTTACTTTACGTACCTTTTCAGACTCTCTAAAAATGAAAAGGACCGAGTTATCTTTGTCGTTAGACTCGTTAAAAGCATCAAATAGCGACAAACTTGTCTTTAGACGAGAACGAGTTTCACTATCGCTAGGCTCGTTAAAACATAGCGATGGGCTTTCCCGAAGGGCAAGTTATAGAACAAGCATATGTTATCCTCCTCAAGCTTGACAAAAATAAAGAGGTACTGGTCAGCAATGACTGGGGAAAAATTGGGAGAAACTCAAGAAAACTTTGATGGTAGCAAGTCGCTCTTGAACATGACACTTTTCCTCCGTACCACAGTCGGGTTGGGTTGTTTCATTCACCGGTCACATCACCATGGTCTCGCCATACCATCCATATTTGGGGTAATGCTACCGATCCATCGTATAAGTGTCGCCATATGTTCAAGAGAAGTTGTTCAGAGAAGTCAACCGTGTCCCATCCACTGCCATACATTATCCTTCATCCTTTCATGACCGCCACCCTGAATCATATGTCATCAGATCGTTTTCACCTCCATCAAAATCATTTGCTCCGTTCCGTGTCACTGATGTGGGATTCATTAAGGCCCTCCTTTGACAGATCGCTTCTTGTCGACATCAGCTCATTATCCAAGAAGTTGATCTAGGAACAACCCCTTCAGTACTTTGAAGCTTGCATGCCTCAATGGCAAGTTTCTCACTTCCGACGAGAGGTATACATCAATGACCTTCGACCGAAAGATTTTGCGTGGTGTTCGACGCCAAGTCCTTTATTCACACCACGTGAATTGTACTGCAGTACCTTGAGGGTCATTATCATTATCGGTGATTCCTCTCGCGCTTGTTAACGGTTTACCTCATTGACCGGTAATCAAGCGATGTCTTTCCATGTTCGAATTTAGAACATTTCTCACATGGATCGACTTGTACTTAGAGTGAAGATCGAACGAGTTTGAAGACCCCGGATCTAGTTTCATCCATCCGGGCTGCGATATATATTCAGGAAAGATAAAGACATTGACATGTACATCATTGCAGCAGATAATCATCCTACCCAAAGGATGATAATTTCACCAAAATTATCAGTCTACCATCAGACGATTGTCTGTTCTATGTACAGAAAAATGAATTTATAAAGCTGAGCATGGGAATGCCCGCCTAAGCTAGATCATGAAAGTAGTATGAAAAATAATGTATTGTATTTTATCTTATTACAGGTCTCCTCCCAGCATTGAATGAACTTCGGATCCTCCTGATAAAGCATTTCACCCGATAAACGGCCTCATACTTTAGGGGGCAACTGTTATAGACATTTTTGTGCCTTACAGCATTGAGCATGAAATGTCCATAATCCAAGGGATCCAAAGTCCCTAAACATGTTGTTCCTACCCCTAGAGGAACAAGGCTAACAAACCACAGCAATTCACAAAAGTTCTCCACCAGAAACTGCTCAAAAACAAGTCAATTCAGGATCAATTCAGAGGCTCCACTAGCTGTTTGCGCTGAAATGCAGAGATTGCACTGGCTAGGTGGACTGCAATGCAGGTAGAAGCACTACCAGGGTGCGCTGAGCAGGAAGTGACAAATGGCAAGTTCATTCAACAAGGTGGAAAGACCCTGGAAGCTTCCAGAATCTTCTCCAATGACACTTGCCTCAAGGAATTCGACTAGTGATGAGTAAGAGGCTCTTAGTCTCCAAGTGGAAGCAAGAACTGACAGAGGGAGAGGACACTAGTCAGATCTCAAGCTGACTCATCCTCCCTCCAAACATCTATATATGGATCTCTCCTCCATGAGATCTAGAAGCTGGAATTTTGTTATTGCAAATAATTGTTGTTGGTTTGAGACTGGAATCATTGGGTGCTTAATGCTTTGAAGGAAGGTGAAGATAAGAATTTCATTTGCTGGGAAGGAGATGCTGGATTGGAGCCCTCTGGGTTGTATCTCTTCCTGAACCTTGTTATTCATCAATAAAGCTATCTTGGTTTCTCCTATATGCTGATGTGTCTTTGATGTATGATTGCATTAGCATGTTTAGTTTATTTCTAATCCTGAACTAGTTATGAATATGAATCTATGTCTTTGTGTAGTGTTCTCTTCTTGTGATCTTGCAGGGACCTGTTGAAGCTGGGCGAGCGAGAAGGCAAGTAGCTGGGAACTCTCAAAGAGAAGAGAAACCGGATCGAGGGACAAACGGAAGACACCAGTTAGTCCATCCATCTCTCTTCATTCTTAATTCATAAAGGAAGAATACTAGAATAGCTGTTTCTGTTTGTTGCTAAGGCACTGTCACACCTTAGGTGGATAGGATCGTCCTGCATAGGCATTTTTCCCCACAACAAGATCTCTCAGATCTACCATTCAGATCTATTAGATCCGCCAATCAGATCCATCAGATCCGCCATTCAGATCTAACAGTTTGGGTTCTGTAGCAATTGCAACAATCAAATCTGCCATTTAGATATAGTAGTAGGGGTTTGATCACTGCAAATTCCTACTCATACTCTGCAGTTGAGGGTTTCGCGAATAGATCTGACTATTTGTGTGCCTCCTATTCTTGCAAGACATTGGGTAGAATTAACTTTTATGGGAATCGAATACTGCAGTATTCCTAAGAAAGGAGTAAAACTCCTTTCGAAGTATAAAAAAAAGAGTCCGAGACCCTCCCAGGATGCTTATAAGAGACTTAGCCCATAAGAATTAGGTTGACGGGCTGAGCAAGGTGGTACCATTCACTTGTCAACATCAAAATTTCGGGTGGTCCCAATTTTTTTTTTCACAGTAACGAAAAGTGCACCTTATTAGTGCATGGTACAAACCAGAGCTCAAGATATGGCCAATGAGAAGATCGACACCCTTGAAAAAAAGTTGGAGGCATTAACGAAACAGATCCAAACCTTAAATGACACAATCACAAAGGGCAAGTCGGGGGAACAATCAGAGGCATATGCTTTTAATTAAAACCTTGAGGGCAAGTCTAGGCATTCTCTTCACTTCTATGGAAACCACCAACAGTCCCAGCTTCAACCACCCAAGCTGGACATGTATAAATTTGATGGTTACCATCCGGCCATATGGCTAGCATAAATGGAGCAATATTTCACATTGAATCACATCAGAGATGATGCGACTAAGCTAAGTGTGGGAAGCCTGTACTTGGACCAAGAAATATGGAAATGGTGGTAGTGGCATCAACATTGCTATGCAATGCCACTGACTTGGCAGATATTCTCAAAAGTCCTTTCTGATCGCTTTGACCATGAATCTAACTTTTTGGGTCATGTTACTAAGCTCTAATAGACAGGCACAATGCAAGAATATATTAAAGCCTTTGAAGCATTAGCCTTCCGCATAGGAGGTCTAGCAGATGAATTCTACTTGGAATGTTTTATCAGTGGTCACGAAGACACCATACAAGCCCACGTCTGACTACAACACCCAGTCTCATGGTTGGCAGCTTGCAAGATAGCTCGTGAAGTAGAGCGTGCATTAGCGACCCAACCGACTTGTCCAAATTTCATAGCAAAGGGATGCCCCAACCAGACTTCGAGCACTATACAAACACTTAAGGTTCAAAAGGTGTCACCAACAGAAATGGTGGAAAGAAGAAAGCAAGGATTATGTTACTACTATGATGAGAAATACTCCCTAGGGCATAATTTCAAGGAACCCAAATTCTTTCAAATTGATGCTATTGATCAGAATTCATCTGAGGAAGCCCCACCATTTGAGGAACTAAAGGAGGAAGATGAGGACAACCAGCTGGACAATGAGCTCCCAGCTACACCTGAAGAACCAGTTATCTCGCTCCATGCTTTGGCAGGAATTTCTCCTCCCCAAACTCTCAAAATCAGAGGTTTTATTAAGCATCACCTTGTAATAGTCTTGACTGATAGTGGCAGTACGAATAACTTTATCCATCAAAGAGTCGCTAAAGCAGTGCATTGTTTTCTCACAACAGTCTCTAATTTCCAGGTCCAAATTGCTGATGGGGGAACAATGAAATGTGAATGCCATTGTGAAAATGTCAAACTTCAAATGGGAGATTATCACCTAATGACCCACATGTTTGCCATTAACATGAGTGGGTGTGACATTGTCTTGGGGGCTTAATGGCTCCGCACACTCGGCCCAATAACAATGGATTTACAGGAGTTATATATGAGCTTCAAGCAGAATAACCACACACATACCCTCCACAGACTCCAGGTAGGTGCTCCTTCTATCATCGGCTTAGATAGGATGGACAAATTTTTTAAAAAGGGCCACCATGGAGTTATAGCCCAATTTAATGCCATCCAGGCTTTTGAACCCACTTCTCTTCATATTCATCCTGAGATGCAATAGGTCTTAAAAAACCATCTGTAGGTCTTTGACAAGCCTCATGAGCTTCCACCCTCTAGAGGGGAACACGATCATAGCATTACTTTGGTCCTAGGGGCACAAACACCAAATGTGCGCCCATATAGATATCCTTTTGCCCAAAAGAATGAAATTGAAAAAATCATCAAGGAACTCCTGGAAGTCAATGTCATTTGTCCTATCATTAGGCCTTATTCATCCCCTATGGTCATGGTGCTCAAGAAAGATGGGGAATGGCATATGTGTCTAGACTTCAGGGCCCTCAACAAGCTGACGGTCAAAGATAAATTTGCCATCCCAGTTGTTGATGATTTGCTGGATGAACTAAAAAGGGATCAATTCTTTACTAAGCTCGACCTTTGCTCGGTCTTTCACCAAATTTGCATGAAAGAAGTAGACATTCCAAAGACTACTTTTCGAACTCATGAAGGCCATTATAAATTCTTGGTCATGCCATTTGGTCTTTGTAATGCCCCATCCACTTTTTAGAGCATCATGAATCACCTACTCAAACCATATCTCAGAAAATTTGTCCTTGTTTTCTTTGATGACATCCTCATCTATAGCCTCACCTGGGAAAAACATCATCAGCATTTAGATCTGCTCTTGCAACTGCTCCGGAAGCATAAATTATTTGTCAAATTGTCCAAGTGATCTTTTGGCATGGAAGAATTTGAGTATTTGGGCCAGATTGTGGGGAGTGAAGGTGTCAGGGTGGATCCAAAAATGATCCAAGCAATGCAGGATTGGCCTCAACCAAAGACCTTGAAGATCTTGAGAGGATTTTTGGGTCTCACCGGCTACTATAGCAAATTTTTCCATAATTATGGTCGCATTGCTAGACCCCTCACTCACCTTCTCAAGAAAAATTCATTCCTCTGGAATGATGAAGTGCAATAGGCATTTATAGCTCTCAAACATGCCATGTGTTCCAATCCCATAATGGCACTACCCGACTTCACGAAATCTTTTGTGATTGAATGTGATGCTTCAGGTACGGGTATTGGGGTTGTCTTAATGCAGGAAGGTCGACCCTTGGCCTTCACTAGCCAACAACTAAGTGGGACAAATATGGGACAATCTACCTATGAGAAGGAGATGACGACTATCTTACATGAAGTGGATACTTGGTGACCATACTTATTGGGGTGATGTTTCCAAATCCACACAGACCATCAAATCCTTAAATATTTTTTTGAGAAACGCCTACCCTTGCCACAACAAAATAAATGGCTAGCCAAAATGTTGGGATATGATTATGAGATAATTTACAAGAAAGGGCGAGAAAATGTCATAGCGGATGCTTTATCATGCCAATTTGAGGAGTAAAGAACACTGTTAGCAATCTCTCTTCCCATTCTAGAGTGGATTGAAGACGCTGGCAAGGAATGGTTTTCACATGCTTTGCTCTCCCAACTCATTAATAAATTGCAAGTGGATCCAAATTCCACAGCGGGCTACTCTTGGTAGGATGAGATTCTTCGCTACAAGGACAAAGTAGTGATATCACCAACATCCACCCTTAAAAGTCGCATTTTGGCAGAGTTGAACTCATCTCCCACTGCAGGCCATTCAGGCTTTCAGAATACTTATGCTCGCACTCAACGTTCGTTCTTTTGGACAGGCATGAAAAAGGAAATTCTTACTTTTGTAGCTGAGTGTGATGTGTGTTAGTGCGACAAAGGAGAAATAGTCAAATCCCTAGGTACATTACAGCCATTGCCCATCCTTACCTCAATCTGGACGGAGGTTTCTATGGATTTCATTACGGGTCTTCCGAAGTCAGGCAACAAGTCATTCATCATGGTGGTTGTGGACAGACTTTCTAAGTATGCTCATTTTTGCACCCTACCCCACCCTTTTACACCATCTTTGGTGGCTCAATCTTTCATGGACCAGATCTTCAAATTGCATGGCATGCCCACTTCCATTGTGTCTGATCGTGACCTGATCTTCACCAGTAACTTTTGGCAGGAACTCTTCAGGCTACAAGGTACCCAACTACAACTCAATACTTCCTATCATCTGTAAACTGATGGTCAAAATGAAGCAGTCAACAAATGTCTGGAGACCTACCTCAAGTGTTTCACTTCAGAAAAGCAACATCTATGGGTACAATGGTTACCTCTAGCTGAATGGTGGTATAATACTAACTATCATGCCACCACCAAAATGACTCCATATGAAGAAGTTTATAGTCAACTCCCTCCTTCACCTACTTCTTATATCCAAGGATGCTCGAAGGTACAAGTAGTGGATCAACTCCTACAGAACCATGCAACCATGTTGGCCCACCTCAAAGAGAATATCCATCAAGCTCAAAATAGCATGAAGCAATAGGCATACCAACATCATTCAGAGCACCAATTTCAAGAAGGGGATCAGGTATTCTTGAGGTTGTAACCATATAAGCAAACATCACTCAATGACAAGGGTTGTTAGAAATTATCTCCAAAATTCTACGGACCGTATCAAATACTTCAGCGCATCAGAGAAGTAGCCTACAAGCTAGCCTTGCCACCCACTGCAAAAATCCATCCCATCTTCCATGTCTCATGCATCAAGAAAGTGGTTGGAAACCATTACAGAATTCAAACCAGTCTACTGGAATTGGATGAAGAAGGTTCAATCTGGCTCCAACCTAAATAGGTTCTTGACACACGAGAATGGCACCTGCATGGCCACATAATCAAGGAATTCCTCGTCAAGTGGAAAGGCACCTCTCCAGAAGATGCGACTTGGGAACCAACCACTATTATTCAGTAGTTTCCATAGCTTTAGCCTTGAGGGCAAGGCTATTTTTATGGGGGAGGGCATGTTAGGGTCCAACCCTAACCCCCTTATTTATGTAATAGGGCTGAGTCATAGTTATAGTTAGTTAAAGAGTCAATAAATCCCATATTAATAATTGTAAGTGGTTGACCCGCATTTAAAGAAGGGACCACAGTTAGTTGCAAATGGGCCATGGTATTAGATAGATGGTATTAATAAGAACCATGGTATTGACACACGATATGGCATGTATGAATCCTGTATAAAGGATAGAGACTCCCCTTGAGGAGCGTCATGTCTTATTTTGTAATTGAGCCCAACTCTATTAGAGGTTACCCCATGGAAGAGGCAAGTGAACATTTCTTTCCTTTCTAAATAATAAAATACATGTTGTTATTTCTTATTATTCTGTGTTCTGGGTATATTTATTCGCCTATTTGGTATTCTGGTATCTTCTCGCAGGTCAAGAGCATAACATTATGTAGCATAGCTCTCATAGCTCCAATAATGCTTCGGTTATTCCTCTCATCTACCCCATTCGGTTGTGGATTGTGGGGTGTTTTTTGCTCTCTTCAAATGCCTTCTTTCGCACAAAAATCCTTGAAGTCATTCGAAACATACTCACCTCCATTGCCACTCCTAAGAGCCCCCACCTTCTTGTTGGTCTCTTTTTCAACTTTGCCTTGAATTATACAAACTTTGATCATGTCTCATCCTTCTTCCGCATGAAGAAGATCGGTCACTTCCTTAAGAAATAATCAACAAAAATAATAATTTTTTTGTGTCTAGCAGTGGAGGCTATTGAGAAAGGTCGAAAGACATTAGAGTGGATCCTTTCCAAGAGTGCACGTTCTTTGTTGTCCTAATCATAGAATGTGGATTTTGCATACTTCCCAAAGGTACAAACTTTGTAGACATCTTGTTTCTCAAGTTCTCCTTTAGGAAGGCCAGTGAGTATTTGTTTCATAATATTCAAGGTGTCATGATGCAAATGGCCAAGTCTTCTATGCCAAATTTCGTTAACATTATGACTCTGCACTTTCTCTGACTTATTGCTTAATGTAGCACAATATTCCACATCCACATTATACAAGTTCTTCACTCAAACCCAAATGTTCTTTAATTTCCCCATATCTATGTGTCTCATGATTCTTTCCCATTAATGAAGATCACATCATAACCATGGTCTTCCAAATCTGCTATAGAGATGAGATTCTTCTTTAGGCCTGGAACAAACATGACATATTTGAGGTGAAGAGGGGATCTTGACTCCCTCTAAAAGGTGATTGTACCAATCCCAGTCACGTTGTACCTTCTGTCATCCCCTAAATCAATGTGCATCTTGAGATCCTTCTCCTCCACGTCACAAAAAAGCTCTCTACACCATGTTATTTGGAATGATGCACCTGAGTCCAAGTACCACATGCTCCCCATCACTATGCTAGCCATGCATGAGATAAGGGTGAAGTAAAGCTTGAAATGTGAAGCTAAATCTTCACCTGCTCCTCCTGCTGAAGGCTTCTTGCTTGAATTCTTGTGTGGACACTTCGTGGCATAGTACCTGTTGAGCCTCAAAACTGCCCTTTCCTTAGCAACTCTTCTCCTCCCTTTTCTTTGTTTTTCCATGAAGAAAATGCATCCCTATCATCAATAACCAATATACAAGCCTTAAGGAGAACATTTTAGTGATTAACAAGTTATGCTTTTATGTTTTTGCTATTTGAATAAGTTTTTGTCTTTTAGCTATGGAACACAGCCTATTCTGCAGCTAATCGGCTGTTTTGCAGCTACTTCCATGATCTTACAAGTTCTAGGTGTCAGAAGGAGAAAATAACTACATGGGCAGCTTGGAAAACATCATGATATGGATCGTGTCTTATTCACCTAGCCCAGGTGGACAAGAAATATGGTACAAGACTCTGGTCAAAGGAGAAGTCAAACGTAGAGACCTAAGGCAAACAGGACTCTGTTTTGTACACATTTCACAGTGATGGGATCTTAAACAACTTCCTGAACCCACAGACCTCAACAGCCATTTGTGCAACCAAATCCAATAGCCATCACCTTAGATTTATGTCTCCAGCAACCGAGGAAGAGAATTCTATGTGCCTATCTACTACGTGTTTTTGGCTGTAACTTATTTTTCACCATAAACAATTGTATAATTTTCTTATAAATACCTGTGTAAAAGAACGCAGAAGAATTTCGAATTTGCTCATGTATTAAGCTCATACTACTGTTCTATAATTTTGAAAAACTCATTTCCTATGCTTTTAATATGAAGACTGTGTGTTTCATGGATATCTGAAAGCGTTTCTTGGAGTTTTGATTGAGTATGCATAACCTGAGCAGTTGCAGAGGGGCCCTGTGCTAAATAAGGTTTCATTTCATTTTGTTTTGTCTTTTCAATTACAAACTATAAATTTACCATTCCTTCTCACAATGTTCATAATCATTTTCATACTAACCTTGTTTATAATGCATCATTTCTTCACTAATGCAGAATAGTTTCTTTTTGCTTAATTTATTTCTAGTTTCTTATCAATATCTAGAAGTTGAATTCAGTAGTGTAGAGTAGTTTGTTTCATTTGTTGTTTCATTAGTCTTTAGGTTTTCAATTAAACTGATCAGTGCCATTACTGTTCTTGCCATTTTATTACTAGTTTAGTGACTCATGGTGTAGATGAATGTTTCTAAAAATCCCTTCTAGTTGATAATTCATCTTTAACTAAGTGGTTGAATACTTCATTCATGCAATGAGTCTTCATTTTTGCATTTATCTTCTCTTAGAATAATGAAGTACAAAATTCCTTAAAATGTCATCCCAAGGAGGTTTGTATTCCAAAATTGAGAGGCAAAGTAACTAAGTATTTCATTTAATTTTGTTGCAATTTCACTTTCAGTTTTTCATTGAGTTTTGTTTCTGCAATAGGCTAAACAGTAGTTGTAATCTCACTTTCAGTTTTAGTATTTCATTTTAGTTTTGTTTCCCTAATAGATAGTTGCAATTTCACTTTCAATTTTAGTATTTCATTTAGTTTTGTTCTTGTAACAGATTAGACAATAGTTGCAATTTCACTTTCATTTTTCAGTATTCCATTTAGTCTTGTTTTTGTAATTGAATAGACAATAGTTGCAATTTCACTTTTTTGTTTGTAATGATTTGGAAATAATGATATGATTAGAAATAGAAACTCTGTTTTCATTTCTTGATTAAACTTTGCTTCCAGATCTTACTTAATTCTCATTTCTTTAGGTTCTTAACAGTCTTTAAAGAAGTTAGATTTAAGATTTTTGTTAGATTGTAAATCATTAGGGATTAAAGGATCAAAAACCCCCAAAACAACATAAAACTAAAAAAAAATGAAGTAATAAGGGTCATCTAGCACATATAGTGCACTACACTTCATCAGTTTACGATACTCGTATTGATAATTTATGTAGAGCAATTTAGGACACTAAATTGACCAAACATTTTGGCACCATTGCCGGGAAAGTGTAACTAGGAAGCCTTATCTCTTACATTTAAAAAAAAAAAAAAAAAAAAAACAAAAACAAAAACAATGACATGCATAGAGAAAGAGACTCTAGGGGTAGATTTATAGGGGCAGCAGTTCAATTCCGACAACTCCACCTACTCCACCTAGAGCAAGAAAAGGCACATCTCCATCCCTGACTCATACTCCTAGCCATAGGATTCCTAGAATTCAAGGGGCAGAAACTCAATCAGAAGATTCTCCTACTTTATCTACCAAAACAGTCTTAGGAGAGAAATTTTTTGAATCTCCAACAAAGGGATAACCTTTTTCACCTCCACAGGACAACCTATTGTAGTTGAAGAATTAGAAATACTTGGTAAGGAAGAAGAAGTAGAAACTATCTCCCATAATCCATTGATAGAAGAACCATAGGAGGAGGGAATAACCTTGTAGGTTTGACCCTATACTGACTCTAAAGAAACTATAATGGCAGAAGAAGAACAAGATGGAGAATTCTCACTGTTTGGAGGAGGGGGTAGAGGGAGATGTAGAGGAAATAATGGAGGAGGAAGAGGAAATAGGTAAGTAGATAACTCTTTTGGATTCCCTATAGTGGATGACGAAACACATACCATAATGAAAAACATCTCGCCATCTGTCCTCCCAAACTTCTATGGGTTGAGATGTGAGGACCCTAAAACATTTTTTTTTGATTTTGAAGTCTTGTGCAGAACTTATGATTATCTAGAAGACTCTCAAAAACTCAAATTGTTTCCTTCAACACTAAAAGGGGCTAGATTGAAATGGTTCATGGGGTTAGTCACTCAATCCATTAGAACATGGAATGACATGAAAAAGGCATTTTTTAGATAGATATTTTTATTATTGCATGCCTAATAATCATAAAGATGAGGTGTTCAAAATGATGCAAAGAGAGGAGGAAAACTTAGAAGATTTGATAGAGAGATTTAAATATAATTTGAAAAGAGCAAAGATGAACAATTTAGATGAAGAAACTTTGAAAGCTCTTTTGTTAAAGGCCATTAGAGATGAATGGATAGATATCCTTAACATGATGGGGAAGGGAGATATCTCTCAAATTCCATTGAGTGACATAGGAGAACTATGTGTTCATCTCTCAAGAGGGAAATATAAAATAGGGAAAGGGATGAGAGATCCTTCTCTTGTTAGAGTAAACAAATCTACAACTAGATCTGTAAGTAGGGAAGAAATTGGCAATATGCTCGATGAGTTTAAAACTGATATTTTAGGGAGCCTTAGTGAGAAACTAGAAACCCTTAAAATTCAAAACAAGCAGAAAACAGAGGCTGATGCTTTAGCCATTTTTTGTCCAAAATGCAGAAAGAAACATGCTTTATGGGAATGCCCTTTAGATGAAAAAATTGTAGAAACTTGTATGATTTGCTAAAAAAATCATGAGACCAAGGGTTGCCCCTCAATCCCAGGTCTTAAGGTTGTCTTTCAAGAGGAAACAATCCAAAATTTTGTAGAACCTCTTTGTTTTTTTGCAAGAAGACCTTGGCAGGGGCCACAAAATCATGGATTTAACAATCGAATGTATCTTCAGCCCCAACCAAACTGGAATTCTTGGCAGCAACCTTGGCCTCAACCTCAAACTCAGTGTCAATCTCAACCATGGGCACAAGGGGTACAAAATCCTTATGGGAGATTTTCTCAATATTATGAATATCATACATCCTATCAGAACTATCCTCCCGCACAAAATTAGCAACAAAATTGGCATCCACAACTTCAAAATCAGAATCCTCAACTTTCATTGCCATTTCCACAACAACTTCCACAACAAAATCTTGAACTGTTACTGCCATTTCAGTAGAAACCAAATCAGCTACCAGCCCAACCATTACCAAACCCCAACAATAAAAACCCTCAGAATGCTTACATGGTAGAAGGACAACAATTTCCAACTTACATGATTACTCCTCTAGAGCCTAATGATGTTCAACTAAGGTCTGTTAGGATATTAGAAAAGGAAAGGCCTTCTATAGTTATTCAAGAACAAGATACCTCTGGTGAAGACTCTCTAAAAGTCAATAAAAGTTTTGAGGGAACATCCCTCCAAAACCAAAACATTGAAAAATAAAAACAAAAAGAATCAGTAAACACAACTCCTATCATTGAGCAACCAACATCTACTTCTACACCTCCTTTTCCTGAGAGACTACAAATTGATAGAGGGGTAGAAAAACAGATCTTGTTGCCCAATTATGATTTTCTAGATGAATTGAAGAATTTCTGTATCAAAATTCCTTTGCTACAAGCCATTAGAGAAATTCCCATTCTAGCCAAAACAATAAAGGAGTTGAGCATCAAAAGACAAGGAAGAAAAGCAAAAGAAACAAAAAGAATTCACTTGGTAGGAAAGATAGCAGACATAATGATGGTAACTCGACAAAGAAATTTACTTTGTATCCTCTAGCAAAAGCAATCACAGAAATAGATGACAAGGAATGGATTGATGATGAAGATGGCATTCAACCTCTCTTTACTATGTCAAAAATTAGTGAAGATAGTCAAATTTTGAATACATTGGAAAATTTTGAAACATCAAAATATGATCATGCACAATTTCAAGAAAAATCTAATGTTGAATACTTGTCATGTAGGCAGATGTTTCTCTATTCTATGAAAGATTTTGGTAGCTCTACAATTGAAATTTTTCCAGGTAGAACATTGAACATAAACAAAAACTTGGAGAAACTACAACAAGAAGAGCTAACCAAAACATTACAAAAAAATTCTGCTGCATTTGCATGGGAGTACACTGACTTGAAAGGTATTGATCCTAAGACTTGTATCCATCATATCTATATTGAGGAAAATAGTAGACCAATCAGAAAACCTCAGAGAAGAATGAATCCAAATCTTAGGGAAATTATAAAAGAAGAACTCCAAAAATTACTCAATGTAAACTTCATTTGCCCAATTTTAGATAGCCAATGGGTTTCTCCTTTGGTAATTGTGCCTAAAAAGAATGGTAAATAGAGGGTGTGCATTGACTACCTAGAATTGAATAAAGCAACCCTTAAAGATCACTTTCCTTTACCATTTATAGATCAAGTGTTAGATACATTAGCAAGTAAGAAGTATTTCTCATTCTTAGATGGTTTTAGTGGTTATAATCAAATTCAAGTAGCACCTGAGGATCAGGACAAAACCACGTTTACTTATCCATGGGGAACTTTTGCCTACTGAGTGCTTCTTTTTGGATTGTGTAATGCACCTTCAACATTCCAAAGAGCAGTACTAGGAATTTTTTCTGATCTAATACATGATTGTGTAGAGGTATATATGGATGATTTTACAGTCTATGGAAACACATTTGAAGAATCTTTGGAAAATTTGGAAAAAGTTCTTAAAAGATGTAAAGAAACAAACCTTTCACTAAGCCATGAAAAATGTTTTATGATGTTTACAGAAGGTATTGTTTTAGGACATCACATTTCAGGAGATGGGATTAAAGTTGACAAATCCAAAGTTGAAGTCATCTCTATGTTATCAATTCCAAATTCCCAAAAAGATGTTAGAAGTTTTCTAGGAATTACAGGATACTATAGAAGGTTTATAGAAAACTTCACTAAAATAGCATCTCCACTCTTCAAATTGCTTACAAAAGATTGTGAATTCAGTTGGAATCCTGATTGCCAACTAGCATTTGAAACCTTGAAAGAAAAAATTTCTGAAGCACCTATTTTGAGAGGTCCAAATTGGTAACTTCCTTTCCATATTTTCACAGATGCTTTAGATACAACTCTGGGAGCTGTATTGGGACAGAAAGATTTGATTCCTTATGCCACTTACTATACAAGTAAGAATTTGACTCCCACTGAGTTGAATCATACTGTGATTGAAAAAGAATTTTTAGTTGTTATTCATACAATTCATAAGTTCAGACACTATATAACAGGCTATGAAACCTTTGATCACATAGATCACTTTGCAATTAGATATTTGATGAATAAAACTATTACTAATGGCAAAGTTACAAGATGGCTTTTACTTTTGCAAGAATTCAACATTACTATGCTAGATAGACCTAGAAAACAAAACACAGTTGTTGATTTCTTGTCCAGGATTCAGAATATCAAAGAAGAGTCTCCGGTTGAAGATAAGTTTCCTGATGAATATCTTTTTGCAGTAACTACTTAAACTCCTTGGTTTGCAGATGTTTCTAATTACTTGGTTACAGGGAATTTACCTTCACATTTGTTTCCTAGAGAGAAAAGAAAGATTATTCAAGAAAGTGAAAGATATTCATGGATCATTAACGAATTATATAAAACAGGGCCAGATCTTATGATCATAAAGTGTGTCAGGGAAGATGAAATGCCTGATATTCTCAAAGCATGTCATGATGAGCCATGTGGTGGACACTTTGCTGATAAGAGGACAGCCTATAAAATCCTTTCTTTAGGATATTATTGGCCATCCATTTCAAATATGCTAAAGAAGATGTCAGAAGGTGTGACAACTGCCAAAGGGTAGGGAAACCTGCTCCCTGAAATGAAATGCCATTACAAACTCAGGTACTTATCGAGCCCTTTGAAAAGTGGGCTTTAGACTTTATTGGACCAATTAATCCTCCATCTAAGCAGAAAAAGTATATATTAGTATGCACTGATTATGTCACCAAATGGGTAGAATCTAAAGCATTACCTTTTGCTAATGGAAATTCTCCAGTTAACTTTCTTTCTGAGGACATCTTTACTCGTTTTGGTGTTCCAAGAGAAATTGTGACAGATCAAGGATCTCAATTCAAATATAACATGATGGAAAGGCTTATGGAGGAGTACAAGATCAAGCATAGGAAATCAACTCCCTATCATCCACAAGCAAATGGTCAAGTGGAGTCTACAAGTAAAGTGATTGAAGGAATTCTCACTAAGGCTGTGCATCTACATAGAAGAGATTGGACTGAATGTCTTCCTTAAGCCTTATGGGCTTATAGAACTACATGGAGGAACACAATGGGACATACACCCTATGAACTTGTTTATGGGAAACAAGTCTTGTTCCCTATAGAGTTCCAAATCAGAACTTTCAAGATGGCAGTCCAGTTGGGGATGGATTTATCAGAGGCTCAAAAGCATAGACTGGAGAAATTAAATGAACTTGATGAAATTAGGCAAGATGCAGCTCAAAGGACTGGTATAGTCCAACAACAGAGGACTAAATGGCATGATAAATACATCAAGGACAAAAGGTTTCAAGACGGAGATTGGGCACTCTTATTTGGTTCAAAGTTTAAAGATTTTCAAAGGAAGTTTCAAACTCATTAGCTTGGGGCCATATGAGATTGAAAAAGTTTTTAGTAATGGAGCAGTGAGGATTATAACAATAGATGAAAGTGAAACTACTCTTCTTGTGAATGGTCATAGATTGAAAATATATCAAAAAGCAATATCAAAGGAGGAGTTCATCAAGATCTTCCAGAACAATTCTGAAATGAAGTTAGTGAAGAAGAATCCTTCTTCTCCACCAACTTAGTCTTTGTTTTTTCTATCTAAAAAAAGAAAAAAATTGTATAAGGTTGAAAACCGATCATTGATTAGCATGTTTATACTATTGAAAATGCAACAAGATGATGGAGCTTAGTGGAAAGAAGTCGCCTTCACTAAGTGGGCCTGCAGGCTATTTTTGGCGCAAAGTCTATTTTTAGACTATGTCTATTTTTAGACAGATGGATCATGGTCTATGAGTTGCAGGACGCTGTTTATGGATGATTGTTCATGTTGCGAAAAATAGATGGACTTCTATTTTTGGTTCACAGCAGAGTGATCAGAGTCTATTTTTAGACTCCCAGGCTAAAAATAGAAACAATCAAATATTATTATCCCTTAGTAATATTTGGACTCTAAGCATTATCTTATTCTCTTGGAGCACTTCAGTTCGAGCTGCGGATGTGGCACATGCAGCTGACAAAAGGAATCACGTGGTTTCTTATGTGTTAGTTGAGCTATTGCATGGGGGACTTCAGTTAGAACTCATGCATGTGAGTTCTGTGGAGTTGGATGTGGAGTTGATGGAGTTGTGTTCAGTTTGACTTAGTTGAACTAGTTGTATTTAGTCTAACTAAATAATACACTAGTGACGAGTTGTGTGAATTGATTGTTAATTAATTCACTAATTATTAACTCATAAAGAAACTAAAGAATACATCAGTTAACTCAGTGCATGGACAGTTCAACGGAGACAGGTGTTAGAGGTAAGTGAAAGGGTAAGTTGTGACTATCAGTTGTGCATGAGATTTTCACATGCATGGATTGAGTAATGCCAATGAGGATTGCGCAACGTGGGCCAATATCAAGGAAATTATAGTCTGTGCTCACGTGATTTTCATTTGGGATTGTGCAGTGGAGGTAGGCAAAGCAGCGGAGAAGATTTGAACCTGTGACTTGTTCGGATCTGAGCTAGTTTTGTGTGTAACAGGTGGAGATAGTACTGAGTACTTGTGAGGCGTATTGTACTATGTATTGTTACATGTTGTCAATCATTATAATATACATATAGTGTGGGGGTTTCAGCTGTATGCTTTCCTCGGGTTACATACTATGTTAATGTGCGCATGCGATTGATGTTTCGTTGTTTTTAATGCTGCTAAATTGATGATCAACATAGAGGATGTTATGCATTATGCAAGTATTCCGCAATAGTGTATAATTGGGATAATATCTGTGAATAAGTGTCATATTATTCAAAATTTCTACATGGTATCAGAGCTGGCTGATTTGTAGAAAAGGTTTCTACATGGTATCGGAGCTGTTGATCATCAGATCTATTATTCAGAAAGTGTTTACATTTTATTTCTTCAGGCATAGTCTGTAATTGGGCCAGGTAGCCTCTGGATTCATCCTTCTTTTGGAAGGTGAGATATCCGATGAATGCCCATACAGTCAATCTCTGTACGAGAAATACTTTGTTCTCATGAATATTAGATCAGAAGCGGTTGAGTTTTGAGCTGGTGGAATTCGAATTTGCAGCAGTGTTTTCTTGGTGTCAAAGTTGAAATGTCTTTCAACAGATTGTGATTGGAGTATGCTCCTGAGGGAAGCTCAAACTATATTGCATGGAAGGACAGGATGGAGGTGGTGTTAGATGATAATGGGCTGAAGGAGTTCATAGAGGCTGAGGTCCCAAAGCCTACTGATGCTGCTGAAGCTGTGGTTTGGCAAAAGAAGACAACAAAGTGTTGAAGGATTCTGTTGGAGGGCATGAAGGATCACATTGTATCCAGCCTGCATGGAAAGGCTTCTCCATACTTGATGTGGAAAGCGTTAAAATATCTATTCCAAAGCAAGAGTGACCAGAGGAAGTTGGCGCTCAAGGATAAACTCAGAAACATTAAGTGTGAGAATGGAGATAGTACGCCCAGGTATCTCACGAAGTTCACCCAATGCCAGGATGAGCTGGGAAGTGTGGGGGTGACTATCGATGATGAGGACTTGGTGAGCTTGGCTCTCCTTGGTCTTTGGAAGAGTTGGCATTCCTATCAGGGCTCTGTCAATGGTCGGGAGAAATTGCCAGGATGGGAGAGACTTTGGTCGGATCTTGTGCAAGAGGAGATCAGGGGGAATACCATGGATGGATCTTCATCAAAGGCATCTGATGAAGAAAATTGTGCTTTGGATGCCAAAGCAAAGAAGCGGAAGGAGAAGGGTTCTCTTTTCGAATCCAGTTCTTCCAATGATGGGAAGAAGGTTGACAAATCAAAAGTACGATGCTTTCGTTGTCATGAGGTGGGCCATTATGCCTCAAATTGTCCATGAAGGAAATCGAAGAAGGGATCCGGGGAAGGATCTGAAGGAGAGGCACTTGCTTCACAGTTTGAGTTGGATTTCACACTCTTCGCATGCATGGCTTCATCCATGGTGGGAAGTAGTTAGTTTATTGACAGTGGAGCTTCTTTCCACATGACCGGTGACAAAATTTTGTTCAGTACTTTGGAGGAGAAATATCTCCAGATACTCATAGCGATGGGTAATGATGAAAATTATAGTGTCTCAGGTGTAGGCATGGTTATTTTTCAGAGGGTGCATGGAGCTCGCCTTACCTTGACCGATGTCGAGTATGTACGAGGACTGGAGAGAAACTTGGTGTCGATTGTGATGCTGGAAGACAGAGGCTGTGATGTAGTCTTCAGTAAGGGAAAGGTTTTCCTTAGACACATCATCAATAGACAGGTGAAGCAGATTGGTTCATGGGTCAAGAACCTGTATGCTATTGAGGTTCAAGATGCATGCAAAGCCTTGAGCAGCGAGGCAACTGATGGAGACTTGGTGGTTGAAAGGGAGCATATATTACCTCTCAACATGCAGAGGTAGAAGAAGTCTCAGACAATTATGGAGGAGCCACGATTGGTGCAGCAGCTTCAGGAGGTTGTGGAGCAGCCACAACAAGGGAAGCTGAGAGGAGATCGAGTAGAGACATCTACTCATGCAGAGACCTCTAGTAGGGGGAAACTTTGAGCCAGGTGGGCAGAGGGATCACATGCAGCCATACCTCTAGGTAGGAGGTGGGGTGATGTGGATTGATCGTCCCAAGGAGGAGGGGCAGGATCCTTGAGGTACCTAACCTCTTGGATGAGACCTTGCTATGGGAGCCCCGATGTGGAGTAGCAGGAACTCACTGATTGGGTAGAGACAGATGCGGATGGAGCGGCAAAGAGAGCGACAGTGTAGGGAATCCTAGGACAACGCATAGCTAGCAGGCTGCAGCAATGCGAGAGGCACAAGTGTTTTACACAGTGCTAGGTGGCATAGAGAAGTGTGCAATGGTGCGAGATGCATGGAGATGTTGCAGTAGTGCAGATTTCAGAGGGGGAGCAATTTTCAGTAGCAGGTAGAGCTTCAGCATCAGAGTATGTTCCTAGCCCAACAAAGTGGTCAATTGGGAGTGTTTTTGTTCCAATTGTTGTTGGGGCAAGTGGATTGGGCAAATGTGCTGCATGCAGAACATTCCAGTGTCGCAGGATAGGGGTTGCAGATAATCCATATCTTGTTGAGAGGGAGTGTTGAAAATGCAACAAGATGATGGAGCTTAGTGGAAAGAAGTCGTCTTCACTAAGTGGGCCTGTAGGCTATTTTTGGCGCAAAGTCTATTTTTAGACATATGGATCATGGTCTATGAGTTGTAGGATGCTGTTTATCGATGATTGGTTATGTTGGAAAAAATAGATGGACTTATATTTTTGGTTCACAATAGAGTGATCATAGTCTATTTTTAGACTGCCAGGCTAAAAATAGAAATAGTCAAATATTATTAGCTCTTAGTAATATTTGGACTCTAAACATTATCTTATTCTCTTGGAGCACTTCAGTTCGAGCTACGGATGTGGCACATGCAGCTGAAAAAAGGAATCACGTGGTTTCTTATGTGTTAGTTGAGCTATTGCATGGAGGAATTCAATTAGAACTCATGCATGTGAGTTATGTGGAGTTGGATGTGGAGTTGATGGAGTTGTGTTCAGTTTGACTTAGTTGAACTAGTTGTATTTAGTCTAACTAAAGAATACACTAGTGATGAGTTGTGTGAATTGATTGTTAATTAATTCACTAATTATTAACTCATAAAGAAACTAAATAATACATCAGTTAACTTAGTGCATGGACAGTTCAACAGAGACATGTGTTAGAGGTAAGTGAAAGGGTAAGTTGTGGCTATCAGTTGTGCATGAGTTTTGCACATGCATGGATTGAGTAATGACAATGAGGATTGTGTAGTGTGGGTCAATATCAAAGAAATTGTAGCCTGTGCTCACGTGATTTTCACTTGGCATTGTGCAGTGGAGGCATGCAAAGTAGCGGAGAAAATTTGAACCTGTGACTTGTTCGGATCTGAGCTAGTTTTGTGTGTAACAGGTGGAGATAGTACTGAGTACTTGTGAGGAGTATTGTACTACGTATTGTTACATGTTCTCAATCATTATAATATACAGATAGTGTGGGGTTTTCAGCTGTATGCTTTCCCCGGGTTACATACTGTGTTAATGTGCGCATGCGATTGATATTTCATTGTTTTTAATGCTGCTAAATTGATGATCAACGTAGAGGAGGTTATGCATTATGCATGTATTCCGCAATAGTGTATAATTGGGATAATCTCTGTGAATAAGTGTCATATTATTCAAAATTTCTACATATACAGAAAATACAGGGTGAAATTAGAAATTCTAACACCCTATATTTTCCATTTCCTTTCTAAAAAGGTGGTGACAAAAAACCACAATCACTCAACTTTCTGCAAAATTCATTGTCTCATTTCATTTCACTCTATTTTACTTTTACATCTTCACTTATTTCCATTGCCATATATCACTAATGAATTTTTCCTTTCCCAACATTTCTTTCATCTCCTTTTTCCATTTATCATCATGTCTTATTTTCACTTACACAGCTATTTCCATTTCATTCATTCATAAGCCATATTTTACTTTCTATTTCACATTCTGCAGCTATTTCTATGTTTTGCAGCTAGTTTTGTTCTGCAACTGATCCTGTTCTGTAGCTAATCTGATTCTGCAACAACAATTTGATTATTAGTCCAAGCACAAGTGACCAATTCATAATAAAATCTTGTATGAAGGTAATTGAAGAAAAATCATCTTTGAAGACCAATCATGCCTAAAGCACCTGTGGAGCAAACATCAAAATATTAGCAAGTGGAAGGTAAGGCTCCAAAGGTAAAATACAAAAATTTATTTCAAAAAGCAATTAAAAAACATAAGCTTGTATAACATGTATGATCACATGTCTCGTTGATTAATCATCATGTGATTTGACCGCAATGATGTCTCTGCCATATCTTCCATCTTCAATGCCAAACAGTCCAATGATTCCTTCATAACTGATCTCCATTTTAAACTCCATAACTTGTACTTAACCGGAATTCTACAGCTACACCTGTTAATGGTCAGATTAACGACATGAATTATCTATATACGACTCTTCAAACCCTGACTGTTCATTTATTACATGAAAACTCTTAAGTTTTTCTCTCATATTTACGCAACCACTTTGTGCATACAGTCATTCTGTTTCTATATTCTTTGTGCATACAGTCACTCTGTTTCCACACATTTTGTGTATATGATTACTCTGTTTCCATATATTCTGTATATACAGTCGTTTTGTTTCATATTCACAGTCATTATGTTCCCATATATCCTATCATCCTGTTTCCATCCATAATCATTCTGCTTTTGTATACACAGTGTTCTCATTACCATATACGCAGTCATTTCATTTCTCAATCAGTGAGAGTAGTTTTGAAGAGTAGTCGAGAACAGAGGTTATGGGGCTTATTGTTAGAACTGAACCCGTGGGGGTAAAATACATGGAGGGGTTTCTGTAGCTGAAAGGAATGTTACAGAAGGTTGGTTGGTTGTGTTTTATTAAAAAATTCAATGGTTACCATAAGAAAATCACTAAATCCATTGCTAGGTCATTTTATGGAATGGAAGTGGAAATAGGTGGCATCAAATTTGTAGTTACCGAGTCTTTCATAGCTGAAGCAATAGAAATCCCAGGGCTAGGAGAAAGGTGGTTTAAGAACAAAGAGTTTCATGATAAATCCTAGAAGGTGATTCTTAAAAATCCAGGTATGGAAGTTTCAGTTTTTAGAAAATGGATTCCAATTTCTGCACTCAAAAACAAATGGAGTAGCATGTTGTTAATACTGCAAAAATGCATCACATGTGAAGTGAGGTTTGGATCTATGTATATTTATCATATAAGATTGCTAATGAATTTTCTAGAGAATGGAACCCTCAATATTCCCTTTTTCCTTATGAATAGTCTGAGAAGAATGACAACCAATGTTCAAAAGAAAGTTGAATCAATAGAAACCACTCTATATCACCATGGACTAGTGAAGATTTTAGTTGAATTTCATTTAAGAAGTGTAGGGGATACATGGGAGGACTTCTTGGTAAGGAATTTCTTCCGATACGCTCTAGATTTGTTTGAGGCAAGTCATGTTAAAAGAAGTAGTAGAAATAAGACCAGTCTCACCATTCAAAGCACCCCTGAAACTTTAGCATAGAAAATGATGAAGAAGAACCAATCTCTGAAAAATTAATAGAGATCAGAAAGCAAACTAAGCAGAGCAGAAAAATGAAAGAAAGGGTTGAAGAAATCAACAAGGATATTCCTGAACCTTCATCACCTAAAGAGGATTAGCAACTTCTTTCTGAAAAACTAACCAAGATCAAGGAACAGATCAAGAAAGATAAAGAGAAAGAAAAGAGGAAAAAGGATACAAAAGAAGAAACCATAGGCTTCCAAAACTTGAGGAGGAGTTCTAGACTCTGAGGCAAAGTGAAGAAGGTGAAATCAAAAGAGGCCCATTTTATAAATTTAGAGGAAGAAACTCTAGCTCAGTCCCCTGACAGTATTCCATATGAGCAAAGTCCACAGAGCTCTCATCCAAAAAAGTTTGAAGGCAACCCAAGTAGAGCTTCTCCTGGCATTGATCCAATACAATAGAAAATATATGACTACATAGAGTCATTAGAGAAAAGGAGTACATCAGTAGACCCAGGGACTTCAGCTAATCTAGAGCAGCCTGTTACCTCACAAGAAACTCTAACTAGCTCCCTCAAACAGGAGATCTTTGAGCTAGAAATTTTGAATAGGCACATCCAAAGAGAAAATGAAACCTTAAAGGAATAGAATAAGATGGACAAAGCTATTCATGAAAACACTATGCTTAACTTGGGTTTATGGTACAAAAAGAACAGGAAACTAAAAAGGAAGCATAAGAAGTTGAACAAGGCACTTATTAACCTCATGTACAGATTTCCCATGAGGAAGCCAAGGGTGGGAATCAGTGCAAAGAAAAGTAAGAAGAGGAAGTTGGATGTGATGGCTAAAGTATCAAAACAAATGAAATAGGAGGAGGAGGTTCACAATTTTGAATGCATGGGGACATGCAATGGTTTTACAGTGGGGGTACGTTGAGCCTCAAAACTACCCTTTCCTTAGCAACTCTTCTCCTCCCTTTTCTTTATTTTTCCATGAAGAAAATGCATCCCTATCATCAATAACCAGTATACATTGCCTTAAGGAGAACATTTTAGGGATTTACATGTTATTCTTTTATGTTTTTGTTGTTTGAATAAGTTTTTGTCTTTTAGCTATGGAACACAGCCTATGCTACAGCTAATCGGCTGTTCCGTAGCTACTTCCATGCCTTTACAGGTTCCAGGTGTCAGAAAGAGAAAATAACTACATGGGCAGCTTGGAAAACATCATGACATGGATCATGTCCTATTTTCTTAGCCCAGGTCAACAAGGAAGATGGTACAAGACTTCGGTCAAAGGAGAAATCAAACATAGAGACCTAAGGCAAAGAGGACTCTGTTTTGTACACATTTCATAGTGATGGGATCCAAAACAACTTCCTGAACCCATGAAATTCAATAGCCATCTGTGCAATCGAATCCAACAATCATCACCTTAGATATATGTCTCGAACAACCAAGGAAGAGAATTCCGTGTGCCTGTTTGCTACATGTTTTTGGTTGTAGCTTATTTTTCTCCATAAACAGTTGTATAATTTTCTTATAAATACATGTGTAAAAGAACGCAGAAGAAGTTCGAATTTTCTCATGTATTTAAGCTCAGAATACTGTTCTGTAATTTTGAAAAACTCATTTCCTGTGTTTTTAATATGAAGACTGTGTGTTTCATGGATATCTGAAAGTGTTTCTTGGAGTTTTGATTGAGTACGCATAACCTAAGCAGTTGTAGAGGGCCCCTACACTGAATGAGGTTTCATTTCATTTTGTTTTATCTTTTCTATTTCAAACTATAAATTTACGATTTCTTCTCAAAGTGTTCATAATCATTTTCATACTAATGTATGAAAATGATTTTGTTTATAATGCATCATTTCTTCACTAATGTAGAATAGTTTCTTTCAATATAGAATAGTTTCTTTTTGCTTAATTTCTTTCTAGTTTCTTATCAGTATCTAGAAGTTGAATTCAATAGTGTAGAGTAGTTTGTTTCATTTGTTGTTTCATTAATCCTTAGGTTTTCAATTAAACTGATTAGTGCCATTACTGTTCTTGCCATTTTATTACTAGTTTAGTGACTCATGGTGTAGATGAATGTTTCTAAAAATCCCTTCTAGTTGATAATTCATCTTTAACTAAGTGGTTGAATACTTCATTCATGCAATGAGTCTTCATTTTTGCATTTATCTTCTCTTAGAATAATGAAGTAAAAAATTCCTCAAAATGTCATCCCAAGGAGGTTTGTCTTCCAAAATTGAGAGGCAAAGTAACTAAGTATTTCATTTAATTTTGTTGCAATTTCACTTTCAGTTTTTCATTGAGTTTTGTTTCTACAATAGGCTAAACAGTAGTTGTAATCTCACTTTCAGTTTTAGTATTTCATTTTAGTTTTGTTTCCATAATAGATAGTTGCAATTTCACTTTCATTTTTAGTATTTAATTTAGTTTTTTTCTTGTAACAGATTAGACAATAATTGCAATTTCACTTTCAGTTTTCAGTTTTCCATTTAGTCTTGTTTTTGTATTTTAATAGACAATAGTTGCAATTTTACTTTTTAGTTTGTAATGATTTGGAAATAATGATATGATTAGAAACAGAAACTCTGTTTTCATTTCTTGATTAAACTTTGCTTCCAGATCTTACTTAATTCTCATTTCGTTGGATTCTTAACAGTCTTTAAAGAAGTTAGATTTAATATTTTTGTTAGACTGTAAATCATTAGGGATTAAAGGATCAAAAACCCCCAAAACAACATAAAACTCAAAAACAATGAAGTAAGAAGGTTCATCTAGCACATATAGTGCACTACACTTCATCAATTTATGATACTCGGATTGATAATTTATGTAGAGCAATTCAGGACACTAAATTGACCAAACAGTACTCGAATACATGACAATTAAAGCATTTTATTTTCGACAAGTCTTTCTTCTTACCCCCTTGGTTGGATTCTAGATTGGTTTGAGATTTATTCCATTTTCCCTTCTTTCCCTTTCCATCCAATGCGAAGTTTTCTTCATCCTTTCCCTTTGATGAGGTTCCATATCTAGTATTCCACCTCATCTCCTCTTTACAAAATCAGACCATAAGCATTCCTAATTCAGTAATTTCTCCCTCCCATTCATGAATTCTTGGTAGTTGTGCCAAATTTTGGGAAGGCTTAGAAGAGCGAGGCTTACCAAGTCATTTTCTGCAAAATTAACACCAACCCCTCCAAACTCATCACAAAATTGTGTAAATCTGCTAATATACTATGAAATAGTGTCATTCTTCTACATCTTGATATTTCAAAGTTTATCCTTGAGTGCTAGTTTCCTGTGGCCATTGCTATTCTCAAACAATTTTTTTAGTGCTTTCCACATTGCGAAAGGATTTTATTTCCCACGGATATTTGAGACAATGTGGGCTTGCACTCCCTCTAAGATTATTCTCCTCGCCTTGGCTACACCTTTGTTCCATTAGGCTAGGTTTTGTGCATCGAATTCCTATGGTTTTGCAATATCTATCTTGACATATTCTAGCAATCTATTGTCATCCAACACTGTCTCCAAGAGATCCTTCCATGTAATGAAACTAGAGCTAACTTTCAATGCATATTCTATTCTCAACCCATTGGAGGTAATCTTATCAACTCTGAAGAGATCCTGCTACTATGAATTGCAAATTCGAACTTCCTGAGACACAACTTCAAAATTCTTGCTCTAATGTGAATCCTACTTTGATACCGTGTAGAAATTACGGTGTAAAACTGTAACTTCTCATGAAATTTTAATTTAAATCACAATACAAAATCCTACTCGATTTCTCTATGGAATTCAATTTATAATTTAGAACATCAATCAAAGACATGCAATAAGAAGCATCACACATGCACAATATTTTTCTAGCGGGAACCAATCTACTAAAAACCCTGTATTCCTTCTTGCATTAATTTGATGAATAGAGATGTATGACAATTGCTTGTTTAATCTAATCTCAACCTACAAGTGAATAAATTATATTTTTGCTCACTAAGAATATATGAACCAAACTTAATCAATTTTTGCCTCTGCTTGAGACCCTATTTCCTTGCGTAATTCCTAAGGAAATTAAACCCCTATTATTTAGGAATTTCCTCTAAAATGCTTGCGCAATTCCCAAGGTTGATCATCTGACTGCATGCAACACCTCTACACTCAAGACTAGTCTACGATTGATGTTACACTGCACTCGAATCTCCACTGTGGTTGGGGAACTCAAATTCTCTATATGCACTAGATATTTTGGGTTGATTGATCAATTAATTGGATAATAACTGATTTAAACTATTGTCCCACTGCATAACTGACCTTCTACTTGTTCCTCCAATAGTTAGAATGATGCAGGAGCATCTAGACCTAGCCAGCAATGTGATGGAATGGTCACATGTTGTGGCTAATACAAGTTGAAGATTTGGTTGTTAATCTTTTATTAATTTCAATTAAATGTATTTAGTTAAGAGTGGCTTAAATTTGAGCAGAAATTAGAAATAAATGGCAAAGGATCCTCCCTGCCTAGAGATCAAGCCAAGTAGTCTAGTTGTTTAGATTAGGATAGGATGTGAATTCTAAAAGTAGAATTTATTCCTCCAAATGTGGAGGAGATGGTTAACTTAGATATGTGCAATCTCCATTGTTTTAAAAAAAGAGAGTAGAGCGACAGTGTTAATAGGGGTGAGGAGTTTTTGAGCGAAAGCTCAGATTTGAGTGTGAATATAGCTGTGGATTAAAATTCATAATTCTGGAATAATTTAGAAAATAAATGAAGTTCTGTTTTATTTGGGTATTAGGAGCGTAATGGTATTCTGCGCAAATCAAATCACAATTGATGATATTGTGTGATAATGTCTGCGCAATTGATTTAAGAACTCGATCTATGTTTGTTTTGGAAATTGTATGCATTGTTATATACGAGCCTTTGTTATTCGATAATTGGCTTCTTTGGAAATTGGTTGGAATGATAGTTTTCCAGGTGTTATTTTGTTAATACAAACGTGGCATAGATTAAAGCTGCGAGCTGTAAAGGTTTTTAATACGGAAACTCGGCGCAAAGATACTTGGTGAATTCCTGAGTGGATTTAAAAACACATCTGATGTTTTATATTTCATACTGGATCCGATAACACCGTTGGATCGGATCGAAGAGGAGATTTCAATTATCACATTCAGTTAACAAAGGGTGTGGACGCAAGGTTTATAAAATTGTTTTGAATTGGAGTCGGATCTGTTTGTAATCATCGCCTCGACGCAGGAGTCGCAATTGACACTTGTAGTGGGCTGCCAATCGCAATTTATGAACACCGATTAATATCATTTTCTGCCACAGATTGCTGACTGATATCATTTTTCTGCACAGATTGCTTATGATACTGTGGAAAAAGTATTGGGTTCATTGATTCATGTTCTATGGGTCAATGGTTCTAGTGTCGGCCTGAACGTCTGCTTTCACCACAAACGCTCTTTGAATTCGGGCTTTTCTGCTCTGACATTCCATTTCAAGAAAGGAGATTACACTGTGATCGAGTGTAACTACTTATTGGATAATTTGCCTGACCATGGCATCAGATATGAAACCAAAGGTTGTGAGCTGAAAGGGCTACAAAGCACGAATTCTCTAGTTCAGAATTAGAGAAATCAAATATACTGAAGGTTTGACCAGTCGTTATGTGTCTGCAGGGTGATGTGTGATACCAAGAATTGTCAATCAAACTAATTGATTGTTGTTGTTAATTGAGTCTGGCAACCCAGCGTTAAGCGATGGCCCATTTGTCAGACGCTGCGTGCAGAAGGTAACTTTGTTCTAAATCTGTTATCGATGTTGTTTTGCAAGCAGAGTTGAAACGTTGTGTAAAGAATTGACATCGATTGGTTGCTGTGAGGGTTGATATAATTGTTACAGCATCAAATTCTTGCTGTGATATGTTTTCGTGAAAAGTTTAATCGAAGTCAGGTGCATTTTGTTTTATTGTATGATGGGCGCATTGTGTAATTGAAGCCATACAGAGATGGTGATTGCAAATATATTTGGTTTGTTCGATCTACTGGATCTGAGCATAAGAATCCTCATAAGATTCTGTTGGTAAGTGCATTCAACACAATTTATGAATACAGTTAAGGGTTGACTATTTGCAATTTAAATTAAGGGGCGGTTCAATCAGATTCGAAACTATTGTGATGAACTTGAAATGGGTATAAGCTGTTTAATGGAATCAGTGTGTAGACAACGAAATATAAGAAAGGGACAGTGGGGTAAGTTTAAAGCAAATTCCATGGTATTATTGCAAAAGGGTGACACGGTTACAATTTTGTTGAAATTGAAATATGATTTCAATGTATGTTGAATCATGAGTACCGAAGATTCAATTTAAGCTTCCAAATTAGTGTATGAAATTGCCAGCAATCAGAATTTTTATATGGACAGTTTTGATGTATTCATATTAAAGTGGAGAAGAATGCGATTCTGGGTATTGCAGGTTTAAGTCTGCGTCATTATTAGTATCAGAGCTTGGCTCTGGTAAATTGAAGAATGTTTGTTTTCTGAATGAAGATAGAAGGTTTTGTTGAAGAGCTGGAATTGCTCTGGGAAAGGATTCAAGTTTTTATTTTTTATTTTAGTTAATCGCATGTGGTGAATGAATGTCGGATTGTGAAACTGATAAAGATGGCAGCACAAGTATGCAAATGTAGTTAAGGAAAGAAGCAAGATCAACATGATCTTGAAGGTGAGTTTGTAGTCGATATTTAATTCTGGTTTGAAGAACTATTTGTGGGATTTGGTTGCAGGCATAGTGAAGAAAGTCTCAGCGGAAAGAACCAGATGCGTTCTTAAAAGCAGAAGTGGCAGTGAACCTGAAGATTCCAACCAGAGATTGGATAGAGAGGACAATTGAAGTGTCTTCGAAAGAGAGAGTGAGAGATTGCAGAAGCCTAGAGGGAGCAAAGGTGTTGCTCAGGAGAAGATTCCAGATAGGGGATCGTGCTTACCAAAAGACTGAGTGAGGAGAGCTTAGTGAGGTAAGATTGCAGTAAGAAGGACTTACTGTTGCAGAGGCTTGTTGCAGAGGTGCGAGGAGCTCATGGAAAGAGAGGAGCACAAAATGACTACAGATAGTCATAGCAGAAATTCACAAGGAAGCCACAGTAGAAGGGAAGATGCCAAAGCAAATGGCATGAGGATGAGTCAAGAATACTTTGACCGAGAGAAAGCTGAGATAGATTTCCAGATTGGAATATTGATGAAGATGCTGCAGAAAAGTGTTTGGACCATGAGGAAAAGAGTAAAGTGGGAAAGGCTACGAGAAAGGAGAAATCAGGAAGTGAAGTCAGAACTAGTAGAAGAATTGAGAAAGATTGAGCAGATATTGAGTGCTCAAGAGGAATCAGAGAAACTCAGAGAAGCAGAGGTAGAATTGGAAGTTTCCATTTGCAGACCAGAACAGGGTGAGATGTTGGGAGAAGAGGATAATGAGAGGTCAGCTGAAGATCTCATGGATTATTGGCAGAGTTCAGAACAATTCGAAGATATGTTGACCAAGGAAGCAGATGAAGCAATGAAGCCTTGTGATTTTGATTCTTACAGTTTGTGTATGTTTGCAGGATATACAGAGGATGATGCACAGTCGAATGAAATTGTCACAACCAAGAATGAAGCTCTTGAGGTAAAGTATGATGAAGAATCCTTTTTAGAGGAAGAAGGTGTTGATCATTTGCAACAAAAGGAGTTCATAGATGAAATCCTGTTTGGGGTAAAACAGTTAGATGAGGTTGACATAAACCAGCAGTCTGAAGACAATTCTATAGTGGGATTACAAGAAGGTAAACCAATAAATTTGTTTAATGGAATTGATGAAAGATGTTTGCAATATGATAATGTGGAAAACAGGTCAACTCAGGAGGATTGCCAAGAAAGGATTGAAGCCGAGAAGGAAAATTGTGATGATCTGCTGGAGAGATTTCACAAGGAGATAGAATTCTTGGAAAGATTACTCGAAGAACCCAAAGGAGAAACAAAGCTTACAAAACTTGATGGAGGAAAAGGTGCGGAAAACAACATTAATAAATATAATGCTGAAATCAGAGAAATCGAGCAGCGATTATTTGAAGGTGAGATGAAAGATCAGGAGCAACAAAGGAGTTATGTTCTCAGAGACATGAAGGAGACAGAAATATTAACTCAGCAATATGAAGATGAAAGTAACCCGAAATTTGGAAGGAATGATCAGCTACATGAGAATGAATTTGAGGAAGACATTAAATTGCAGGAGTATAGACGCTGGCAGCAGAATGAAGAACCAGAAATTGGTCCGGTAGTACAAGAAGGATCCGCTGAAATCCAAAAGAATTATGGTGGAGGATTGGTGCTTGAAGCATCAAAACAAAATGGAAGGTATTGTATTTTGAAAACTGAAGGTTGTGTTTGCATGTCATATCAACTTGAAGAAAGACAAACAGTTACTGGAGACTGTTGTATTAACAGATGAAGAGATGACTACTCATGGTCATATGCAGAATAAGGAGGATGGCCAAATAATTTTTGAATACACTGAGTCATTGAAGATCATTGATCTTGAAGAAAGCCAGAGTGAAGGAGGATTAAAGACAACTATTGCGAACAATGCAGTAAGTAAAGATGGTGCAGAACTTTTGAGAAAACTTCCAGATGAGATAGCACATTTGTATAAGTCGAATCTTTTGATGAGGAAGCCAGCAAGGAATGAAGGATTGCAAATTAAAGTGAGCAAAACAGCAGCAAGGTATGTGAAAAGGACAGCAACAGATAGTGATGCATTACCACATAATGGACAGAGACTTGAGGGACAAACAACAGCAACAATAATCAAGAACAGACTATCAAATCAAGTATGGGATCCAGGAGGACGCAAACCAGAAATGTATGATCAGGAGATCATGGTTAATTTAAACTTTGGGAGTCTGATGCAGGAGCATCTAGACCTAGCCAGCAATGTGATGGAATGGTCACATGTTGTGGCTAATACAAGTTGAAGATTTGGTTGTTAATCTTGTATTAATTTCAATTAAATGTATTTAGTTAAGAGTGGCTTAATTTTGAGCAGAAATTAGAAATAAATGGCAAAGGATCCTCCCTACCTAGAGATCAAGCCAAGTAGTCTAGTTGTTTAGATTAGGATAGGATGTGAATTCTAAAAGTAGAATTTATTCCTCCAAATGTGGAGGAGATGGTTAACTTAGATATGTGCAATCTCGATCGTTTAAAAAAAAAGAGAGTAGAGCGACAGTGTTAATAGGGGTGAGGAGTTTTTGAGCGAAAGCCCAGATTTGAGTGTGAATATAGCTGTGGATTAAAATTCATAATTTTGGAATAATTTAGAAAATAAATGAAGTTCTATTTTATTTGGGTATTAGGAGCGTAATGGTATTCTGCCCAAATCAAATCACAATTGATGATATTGTGTGATAATGTCTGCGCAATTGATTTAAGAACTCGATCTATGTTTGTTTTGGAAATTGTATGCATTGTTATATACGAGCCTGCGTTATTCGATAATTGGCTTCTTTGGAAATTGGTTGGAATGATAGTTTTCCAGGTGTTATTTTGTTAATACAAACGTGGCATAGATTAAAGCTGCGAGCTGTAAAGGTTTTTAATACGGAAACTCGGCGCAAAGATACTTGGTGAATTCCTGGGTGGATTTAAAAACACATCTGATGTTTTGTATTGCAAACTGGATCCGATAACACTGTTGGATCGGATCGAAGAGGAGATTTCAATTATCACATTTAGTTAACAAAGGATGTGGACGCAAGGTTTATAAAATTGTTTTGAATTGGAGTCAGATCTGTTTGTAATCATCGCCTCGGCGCAGGAGTCGCAATTGACACTTGTAGTGGGCTGCCAATCGCAATTTATGAACGCCGATTAATATCATTTTCTGCCACAGATTGCTGACTGATATCATTTTTCTGCACAGATTGCTTATGATACTGTGGAAAAAGTATTGGGTTCATTGATTCATGTTCTATGGGTCAATGGTTCTAGTGTCGGCCTGAACGTCTGCTTTCACCACAAACGCTCTTTGAATTCAAGCTTTTCTGCTCTGACATTCCATTTCAAGAAAGGAGATTACACTGTGATCGAATGTAACTACTTATTGGATAATTTGCCTGACCATGGCATCAGATATGAAACCAAACGTTGTGAGCTGAAAGGGCTGCAAAGCACAAATTCTCTGGTTCAGAATTAGAGAAATCAAATATACTGAAGGTTTGACCAGTCGTTATGTGTCTGCAGGGTGATGTGTGATACCAAGAATTGTCAATCAAATTAATTGATTGTTGTTGTTAATTGAGTCTGGCAACCCAGCGTTAAGCGATGGCCCATTTGTCAGATGCTGCGTGCAGAAGGTAACTTTGTTCTAAATCTGTTATCGATGTTGTTTTGCAAGCAGAGTTGAAACGTTGTGTAAAGAATTGACATCGATTGGTTGCTGTGAGGGTTGATATAATTGTTACAGCATCAAATTCTTGCTGTGATATGTTTGCGTGAAAGGTTTAATCGAAGTTAGGTGCATTTTGTTTCATTGTATGATGGGCGCATTGTGAAATTGAAGCCGTACAGAGATGGTGATTGCAAATATATTTGGTTTGTTCGATCTACTGGATCTGAGCGTAAGAATCCTCATAAGATTCTGTTGGTAAGTGCATTCAACACAATTTATTAATACGGTTAAGGGTTGACTATTTGCAATTTAAATTAAGGGGCGGTTCGATCAGATTCGAAACTATTGTGATGAACTTGAAATGGGTATAAGCTGTTTAATGGAATCAGTGTGTAGACAGCGAAATATAAGAAAGGGACAGTGGGGTAAGTTTAAAGCAAATTGCATGGTATTATTGCAAAAGGGTGACACGGTTAAAATTTTGTTGAAATTGAAATATAATTTCAATGTATGTTGAATCATGAGTACCGAAGATTCAATTTAAGCTTCCAAATTAGTGTATGAAATTGCCAGCAATCAAAATTTTTATATGGACAGTTTTGATGTATTCATATTAAAGTGGAGAAGAATGCGATTCTGGGTATTGCAGGTTTAAGTCTGCGTCATAGAACTAGCTTAACTAAAAACAACATGAAATATTTGACCTTGATTCACTACAAATTATCAATCACACATGCTTAACTAAATTCCAACTCCTCTAAATCAAAACTACATAGCTAACTAGGTGACAAGAGCCATGTCACACAAGTTAACTGCATCTAAGTTGTTTACTAATGTGGAAATTCAAATTTTCTCAATTTGACCAAGGAAAAATCAAATTGAGACTTTCTTGTTGAATTTTTCAACAGAATCTGATGGATAATAAGTGGTTTCTCACAGAAGCAGGCATCAACAACCATATGAGAATTAGTCAGACCATAGTTGAATGCGGATAAGAAATGGCTTCAGCGGAAATAAACATTGTCAGATAGATCAATGAACCAATCAATATCAGAGTCTTGCAAAGGATATCACCAGTTTCATGCCTCAAAAAGTAGCTCCCTCTTGCACAAAATTTCTCTACATAGCAAAAAAAATCAAGGGCTCATCTTTAGCATATCTAGATTAACATCGATCTTCAGTACTTCTAATCATCTTCATAGAATTTTTATTCAATTAGGCTAATCTTGTCTTCTCCCTCTTAGTACAGAGCCTATCACATTTGTTGAGATCTAGACCCACCTTTTTTACTCAAACTTCAAAGACATCATTTATTCCATTTTTAATATGGACGTCAATATCATTACCATTGAGAATTCTCACTCTGATGAGAAATCACGACGACTTTTATGGGATTATGTGAAATATGGGTCCGAAATCAGTCCCGGTGTTTATTATATACACTCTTTTCATATTCCAGGAATAGAATAAATTGCAGATTGTATTTGCAAGGTATGGCCATATCACTTTTACACTTGGTTGTATCAATTTTTCCATTTTCTAGTCAATTCCTGTAAGGAAATAATATTAGGTGCATTTTATAACCAACAAAAGAATAATATTACTTAGGACTCAAGAGACATCCGTGTAATATGTTTGATGTTTAACTCTTTTTAATATTCCCCTTCCCCTATAGGTACTCATATGTGTTAGAGACAAACATCTTGCGGGTAAATCCAAATTATGGTTTTCCAACCAGGAAGTATGATGAAGTTGTTCCTGCATTGACCAAAATGATTCAAACTGCTAAGCTGTTGCTAACTAAGCTTTCCTCTATAATATGATAAAGAAAATAATTTGACAAATTTTTAAACATTAGTATTTCTTAGGACTCAGGAGACACCCTTGTGTTTCTAGATAAATCCCTCTTGCTGACAAGAGCGATCTCCCTAGATCCTAAAGGAAACTAGAAACAAGTAGACAATTGAATATATATTTTCCTAAGCTTACTTCGTTTGGTTTATAAACACAAGAGAAGGAGAACAAGCCTCTTACCTATTTTCAAAATGATTGATGAAGATCCTTGCTCTGTCTTGATGTAGCTTCTCAATGGTCGAAAAGACCTGCAACCATAGACATAAGAAAGATCAAAGGAATATGCAACATAACAATTCAAACAAGCCTAATATAATGATCAAGGAGATTAGAAATTGAAATCATCTTAATGAATATCAAAAGAGACATAAATCATTCATCATTTTAGTAAGAAGTGATGCTCATGATAGCACGTCACGGCCTGTGCAATCATGCGCAAGAGATGAGTCCATCGTCTAGGCACACTAGTAGTATGTCGCTAGGGCACCCTAGCCTAGTGATGCTCATGATAGGGCACCATAGCCTAGTCCATTCATCACTAGGGCACCCTAGCCTAGTGATGCTCATGATAGCACGTCATGGCCTGTGCAATCATGCGCAAGAGACGAGTCCATCGTCTAGGCACACCAGTAGTATGTTGCTGCAACTGTAAAGGTAACTCATCAATCCTCACATCGGGAATGCCGAGAGTAAGGCTCTCAACCTGCTCCTGCACAGCTGTAAGGGTCTCGGCCACGTCAAGGTCACGGAGAATAACCCTCCCAGCAGTCTCCCCTGCTGGGGCAGCGACTGGCGCTCTCGGGCGAACTGCTGGACGAACAGGACCAACATCTGCATGCACACATGAGTTCGATTAAAGTCTTGATAGAATAAAGCACAAGGAAATTATAAAGAAAAATAGTAAACAGTAATATGGTCGAAGATTTTACCAATAGCGCCCCACTGTTCGCCATCCGGCAGTACCAAGTCCGGATCACCTCGGAAATCCATACCAACATATGGATACTCAGAATAGACCATCTCCTGACGCTCGAACCACCTGAAGAAGGTATCAGTGAAAGAAATATGAGATTGACCAGCATGCCTAGACATGTGATCAACCCATCTCTGCATGCGTGGCTCGGTAGGAGAAGGCAAGTCGAGTGCGATATACTGAGGCTGCATCAGTGGTATTTTCTCCATGGCAAAGGCAATCAGAATAGAACCAAATCCAAAGTTCTTCAACTTCCCGTCCTTTACCTTGTTCAACTGACTTTTCATCTGAAGAAGTACTGCATCACACCAGTTGAATACTTTCGGTTGGAGACACTCCAAGGCGTGCTGCACATAAGATCTGTTGGCAACATGAAGAGATGCGCTACCGGCCATCCTACCGATAGTATACAGAATGGACCTGAGAGACCTGTCAGTAATCTCACGGATAACAACCTTGTCGTCTCTACTCGGCTGGGATCCTTCCCTGCAATACTGGCGGACATAATCTCTCACGGAGTCATTCCCTCGGGCCGAACCTAACAAAGAAATGGGGGCACCCCGCCTCGACAGACCAGTCAAGAAGTAAATGTCTACCACAGTCAAAGGGATGGATTTGCTCCTGATCTGAAATACTTGGTTGATAGGATCCCAAGCATCAAGCATATACTGCAGTAAGGAGATCTGTGCTCTCATGCTAGAGATACGGAAGAACTTCAGCAGGCCACAGTTCCGCAGCGCGTTCACCGTGACAGGGTCATGGAGGGCAATCATGTCCTCTTCTTCATGTTCTCGTTCTCGCCATGTAAGGGTCATTTTGCTCAAAAGTCCCTGCAAAACAAACAAGAGAAAGAGTAAGATCCTGGATTTGATGAGAAACTGGCAAAATTTTCATCAAAAACTGTGCAATAGAACTGTTTTTCTATGCTCAACGCAACTGGCTAGTGTTCCACCTACGTTGAAGGTCAAACTGCCTTCATGCAGCTTGACATTCAATGCAGGTTTCGAATGGACTACCTGCGCTGATGGCAGAGCGCCCTAGCAAAACCCCAGGGGCTCAAGAGAACAGGAAAACAGGCACAAAATGGAAAAAGGAAACCATGAAAAGAAAGAGCTAGGGTTTAGCTCCTACCTGGTCCAGACGACGCCGAAAATTGTCCGCAGAATCTCCCAGAATCAGCTGATGAAAATCAAGGGGGAAGAGGCACCTCCAAAGCTCCAACAAACCAAGTTCAAATGAAATGGTAAAATGAGAGGTAAAAACACCTTTTAATTTCTTTTTACGTAGTTCAAAGCAAAATATTAGGGTGCTAATCTCATTTTCATGCAAATGTTATTCATTTCTAACTAGTTTGATGCAGCAATTGAGGATACAGTACTATCTTTGAAAAGGGCAAAGCTAGTCATGGTAAAAATAAAAAAATTGACCATATAATTTCGAGCAGTTTTAGCACACAGTTCATGCTCGTTAAAAAATAAACGCAAGATCCGAGCAGTTTTAGCACATAGTTCATGCTCGTTAAAAAATAAATATAAGATCGAGCAAATGTTTCCACCCGTGTTTAAGCTCGTTAAAAAATGAACTATCCCGGTAAATAACCACTGTGAATGAAATATCATCAGCCATTAAAACCTTGGTCGTGTTTGCACCGTCACCTCCACTTTTCCATTGGCCGATCGTTCACCTCCATATGATTGTTTACCCATTTTGAGGAACAATTGCGAAGAGTGATTTCACCTAGCCATCCTTGTGACACTGCCGTGATTGGAAAATTCCAACCTGTACCTGGAATCAGCTGCTAACCCTGTTTATCATTCGTTCCTCAAAAGACGAGTCTTCTTTAAGCTCTTTTCAGCTGACTCGTAAAATATGAAAAGATTGCCGAGTCCTTGGCCTTCCAGCTCGTTAAAGGGACAGGAAGAGCTATCCCTCCTCTAGATTTTAATCTTTTTGGACCTGAGGGATTATTGCACAAAAAGATCGAGCTCTTGTTTTGTTCGGCTCATTAAAACTATCGAAAACTCATCCCTTCTGTATTGTTTTATACTTTTTCGGACTTAAGGGATTAGATGACGAAAAAGGACTTTTGGAGTTAACTTAATGCACCTTTTCGGACTCTCTACAAATGAAAAGGACCGAGTTATCCTTGTCGTTAGACTCGTTAAAATCATTAAATAGCGACAAACTTGTCTTTAGACGAGAATGAGTTTCACTATCGCTAGGCTCGTTAAAACATAGCGATGGGCTTGCCCGAAGGGCAGGTTATAGAACAAGCATATGTTATCCTCCTCAAGCTTGACAAAAATAAAGAGGTACTGGTCAGCAATGACTGGGGAAAAATTGGGAGAAACTCAAGAAAACTTTGATGGTAGCAAGTCGCTCTTGAACATGACACTTTTCCTCCGTACCACAATCGGGTTGGGTTGTTTCACTCATCGGTCACATCCATGGTCTCGCCATACCATCCATATTTTGGGTGATGCTACCAATCCATCGCATCAGTGTCGCCATATGTTCAAGAGAAGTCGTTCAGAAAAGTCAACCGTGTCCCATCCACTGCCATACATTATCCTTCATGACCGCCACCCTGAATCATATATCACAGATCGTTTTCACCTCCATTAAAATCATTAGCTCCGTTCCGTGTCACTGGTGTGGGATTCATTAAGGCCCTCCTTTGACGGATCGCTTCTTGTCGACATCAGCTCATTATCCAAGAAGTTGATCTAGGAACAACCCCTTCAGTACTTTGAAGCTTGCATGCCTCAATGGAAAGTTTCTCACTTCCGGCGACAGGTATACATCAATGACCTTCGACCGAAAGATTTTGCGTGGTGTTCGACGCCAAGTCCTTTATTCACACCACGTGAATTGTACTACAGTACCTTGAGGGTCATTATCATTATCGGTGATTCCTCTCGCGCTTGTTAACGGTTTACATCATTGACCGGTAATCAAGCGATGTCTTTCCATGTTCGACTTCAGAACATTTCTCACATGGATCGACTTGTACTTAGAGTGAAGATCGAACAAGTTTGAAGACCCCAGATCTAGTTTCATCCATCCGGGCTGCGATATATATTCAGGAAAGATAAAGACATTGACATGTACATCATTGCAGCAGATAATCATCCTACTCAAAGGATGATAATTTCATCAAAATTATCAGTCTACCATCAGACGATTGTCTGTTCTATGTACAGAAAAATGAATTTATAAAGCTGAGCATGGGAATGCCCACCTCAGCTAGATCATGAAAGCAGTATGAAAAATAATGTATTGTATTGTATCTTATTACAGGTCTCCTCCCAGCATTGGATGAACTTCGGATCCCCCTGATAAAGAATTTCGCCCGATAAACAGCCTCATACTTTAGGGGGCAATTGTTATAGACATTTTTGTGCCTTACAACATTGAGCATGAAATGTCCATAATATAAGGGATCCAAAGTCCCTAAACATGTTGTTCCTACCCCTAGAGGAACAAGGCTAACAAACCACAGCAATTCACAGAAGTTCTCCACCAGAAACTGCTCAAGAACAAGTCAATTCAGGATCATTTCAGTGGCTACACTAGCTGTTTGCGTTGAATGTCAAAGCCAACACTGGCTACCTGCGTTGAATGTCAAAGGGAACACTGGCTACCTGCGCTGAACGAGAATGGACATGTGGCAGGCTCATTTCTCAAGGTGTCAAAACCCAGGAAGCTTCCAAAATGACACTTGCCTCAGGGAATTCGACTGGTGATGAGTAAGAGGTTCCAAATCTCCAAGTGGAAGCAAGAACCTCCAAGTGGACTCAAGAACTGACAGAGGGAGAGGACACTAGTCAGATCTCAAGCTGACTCATCCTCTCTCCAAACATCTATATATGGATCTCTCCTCCATGAGATCTAGAGGCTGGAATCTTGTTATTGCAAAGAATTGCTGTTGGTTTGAGATTGGAATCATTGGGTGCTTAATTCTTTGAAGGGGGTGAAGATAGGAATTCCATTTGCTGGGAAGGAGATGCTGGATTGGAGCCCTATGGGTTGTATCTCTTCCTGAACCTTGTTATTCATCAATAAATCTATCTTGGTTTCTCCTATATGCTGATGTATTTTTGATGTATGAATGCATTAGTGTATTTGGTTTATTTCCAATCCTAAACTAGTTATGAATGTGAATATCTGTCTTTGTGTAGTGTTCTTCTCTTGTCGCAAGTAGCTGTTCTCTTGTGATCTTGCAGGAACCTGTTGAAACTGGACAAGCAAGAAGGCAAGTAGGTGTCAACTCCCAAAGAGAAGAGAGACCTGATCGAGGGACAAACGGAAGACACCGGTAAGTCTCTTTATCTCTCTTCTTTCATATTTCATAAAGGAAGAAACTAGAATAGCTGTCTCTATTTGTTGCTAAGGCACTGTCACACCTTAGGTGGATAGGATCGTCCTGCATAGGCATTTTTCCCCACAACAAATGGATTTCCCAACCTGAACATAAACGTGACAGAGTTGTGTTCAAGAGCGGCATACTGCCTTTACAATTAATGTAACATTAATACCTTTTCCCAATTTCCCCCATCATTACTGGAAAGTACCTCTTTATTTTATACAAGCTTGAGGAGGATAACATGTGCTTGTCATATAAGCTCATCCTTCGAATGAGTCCTTCAAAGTATTTTCAAGGAACCCTAAGAAGGAGTGGTTAATTTTTACGAGTCTATTAAAGGGGTAAATCAATGTAGTTTTGATGTTTAATGAGTTTGAAAGACACAAAAAGAAAACTTGTTAAATTCTTTTACCGTAAAATTTTAATGAGCCCAGAGAAAGTAAAGCTCAGTGTTTTTCAGTTTTAGGGAGTCAACAAAAAAACATAAGTATACTTCGTCATGTTCTTTTTGGTAAGTTTAGTCTCTCAAGAACAAAAAAGGATAAAATAATACAGGAGAGAACTCTATTGACCATAAGTAGTCAACGTATACATTTTTTGTAAATAGTTCAGTTCAATTTGTAAAAGGGGTAAACTTATACTAAGTGAATGGTTATTCATTTAGTTTTATGAGTTTGAACAATCAAGTGCTCGACAATATTTTCATGTTTTGAGAGTTTGAAAAGGGCTTAAAAGAGGACTCTATGGTTTCAATTTTTCATGATTTTCAAGAGCTTGAAAAATTGGTAAAAGTCCACTAAGATTCAAAACGATCCATTTTTATGATGTAATCCATTATGCACATTAAACTCAATAAATTATCATAACTTCTCAATATTAGGGTTTAAAAGATTAAAATTTTGACTTTCAAGAGGGTCAAGGCATAGAAAATAATATTTTAATGATAATTTTTTTTATAAAAGTTTAAAAAAGTAATTTCATTTTTACCATTTGTTTTTAACCATTTTGAGAGCAGAAAGAGGGTTTTTTACTACCAAACATCCGAGGCTGATTCTAAGCAAACTGGTGGATGAAATCACAAACCGTTTTCTCCAGGAAAGAGATCTCCCCAATATCTACCTTTTGATCTATTTTTATTTCAATTTTAGACTTCCATTTGATTTTTTGGGGGTCGTTATATTTAAAAATCCAACCTCAGACCTCGGCCGATAATTTTTACTCTATAAAGACATGAAATCTAAGTAGTTTCTCTAAGTAGGGACTGCACAGCTACGCTCCTGTCTAGTAAAAATCGGTCGTACGAGTGCCAAGGAATTTTAAAAATGCAGAAATTTCGCCCCAAAAAATCCCAAACATGTTTTAAAAGTTATCCTAACTCCTTCTTGTTGGGTTGTGTGATCCGAATTGGATCCTTAAACACTCTTACAGTTTCTTGAACTCTGTAAAACTCATACCGAAGTTTCAAAGTGCTATGGATATCAAGCTTATCATAAATAACCTCTGAACAATGGCAATTTGTGGTCAGCACGGAGCAACGAGGACCCTCAGTCAAAGTGCGCAGACCATTGGCCCATGGTAACCACGTGCTGGTGCAAACTGGCAAAATGAGAAGTCAGATCCAGAAAAGGATGCAGTTTCTGATACGCAATCCCCCTCAGTGAAGGAAAGCCCTAAGCACTCAGTCATGAGGAAAAACACAAAACCATACGGAAATCACCAATTCCATCGGAAGGTGGGCCCTGCGCTAAAACTGGCAAGATATCGGAAGGCCCTCAAGCGGTAAGTGGGTTCGACCGAGTCTCGCCTGATTCCATACAACGGGTGACACACGTCCAATGGATGAGAGACAAAACCACTCTCATCACGCGGGTAAAGATCATGCTACTTACCCCCGTGATATGGACGGAGACCATAGGATCTGGAGGCCCCAGATCAACGGAGGAGAAGCAATCCGATGGGTGACCGGGTTCGACAGGGAAATAGGCTGAGGTAGATAAGATTTGAGATCCGGCATGACCGATGAGTTCGCAAAGGAACCATTTTTGTGGGCAATCTCGGAGCAATTGAAATAACGGCCGTTCAAAGAGGATTGACACTCAGTTCGTGAGGAAACAGGTGGCCACCTCTCCGTGAAGCATTACAGTGATGATGATGCAGAATAGGGGAATTCCAGTGGACAGAGGTAGGAGATCTAGAGAGTTGGGAAGAAAAATGAATAGTCAGGGAGCAGATTGGATTTAAGCCACCAACATATAGAGAAAGCAAGGGAAGGAGAGACAAAAAAAGAGAAAGTAAAGCAAATTGCAGAGAACAGAGAAGTCGAGCTGACTTGTAGAGCAAAGGCAACATCGAGTAGACAGACACAGATAGAGTCCGAGAGCCTGTGAACTCCACAGAAAGATTGAGAGGTTCAAGCAACTCCTTTATGTTTACCAAATTGGACTCATACCACTGAGACCAGCTGAGGTCAAGTTTCATTAAGGGGAGTCTGTGTACTCTAGAGACTTGGGGGATCCAAGTACAGTCCTACTGATCATTATCTGTTAAGTGAGACTCAATTTGAGCTCACTGTTGTAAAACTATGTTTTTTAAGACACAATAGAAAGGCCACCACTGTAGGCTAGACCAGGAGACGTAGCCCAGCAGGATTGGGTGAACTTGTTATTAAATTTGTTGTGTTTATGTGTTTGATTACTGTGTCCTCTTATTGTTTTAGTGTCTATATATTTCGCAATATTATCGATCCATTGCATAAAATAACATAGACACCCCCTAGCACATAAGTTTGTAATACCTTCATTAATTAACTGAGATCATTCACGAGTGATTTCAGATCAAGTGGTATCAGAGCTCCTAGGTTGTTTAAGGTTAGAAAAGCTTGTGCTGGATTTTGTTGTTGAATTCTAACTAGATCAAAGCTTAAATTAGGAGAAGGAGAGTTGGTCGAAACTAACCCAGAAATTGGAAGAGTCTGTCCTAAGAAGAAAATGTCAGAAGAAAGTCCCTTGGGACTAGACCCCCAATTCATATATAGTTTCTTGGCCATGAGGTCCATGGTAGAGGAAATGTATAGGGAGTTTAAGAAAGGTAAAGATGAAGATTCATCACACTCTAAAGAAAAAGAAGAAGAAGAATCTCTCCTCCATGACCACTGAAAAGGAAGAGGAAAAGAAGAAAACTTTCTCACACCTCCTAATAGCCCTGAACATAAAAAGAAGACATCTTTGATTAAATTAGATGTTAAATTTGATTTAACAATATATGATGGAGAGTTGAATGCAAAGAAGCTAGATAATTGGATCAGAAAATTGATGTTTATTACAGAGTGCAGAGTATCGACTCAGACAAGAGTAAGATTCAGCTGGGTAACCTATGCCTAGGAGGCACTTCCTTGGTATGGTGGGAAGGTAGGACCCAAGCTGACATGAAGAAACATGGGAAGATTCCTTTTGTCTAGAGTGAATTTGCTTCTGCAATCAAAAGCAGTTCTATCCCCTAGCTTACATGCAGTAAGCCTTGATGAGCTAGCAAACTCTTCGCCAATTGAAAGGGAAATGTGTACAAGGTTACACCAAAGAATTTATGAAAAGAGCTTTGATTCTAGGAATTTCATTAGACTCACCTGAGACTTTGTTGAAGTACGTAGGTGGTCTACACAGCTACATGAGGCACACTATCCTCATGTTTAATCCCACTAGTATAGATGAGGTATCTGTTCAAGCTACACATCTAGAAGCTAGAGGAAAGAATGGGAACCCAGAAGTTGGAGGATCATCCAAGCCCATTGCAAGCAAGAATAAGGAGAAAAGAAAACAGAAATGGAAAGAGAGGAAGGCCAACACTACACAGAAAGGCAAGTTTTCGTTCACTCACTGTAAGAAGGATGGGCATGATGATGAGCACTGTTGGATTCTACATCTGGAGCTGAGACCTAAGAAGTTCGAGGGCAAGAAGAAGAAGATTGTTGCAGCTATTAAGAAAGATTTGGGTCAGACTCAGGAGATGAAACAACCATTTCAACCATAGGTATAAAAGGTAAAAATTATGAAGCATCTACTAGTAATTCTACACAATCTATTAATGATGAAGAAAATGAGAGAAAAAGACATGAGCTTTTCCATATTTGAGTTATTTCTAAGCATCAAAAGATTGATATTTTGTTTGATAGTGGCTCACAAGTAAATTTAATTTTTGAAGCAATTGTAAAGAAGTTGGGATTACTGACTACACCTCACAAGAAACCATACCCATTAGGTTGGTTAAGTGATAAAGCACAACTACAAGTGACTAGACAATGTAAACTTAAGTTTTCTTTTGGGTCAACATTTGTAGATGAGGTTGAGTTAGATATAGTTCCTTTGGATATATGTGGAATTGCTTTGGGAAGTCCCTAATTGTATGATAGAAAAGCTATTTTCTATAGAGGTGAGAACAAGTATCTACTCGTTAAAGATGGAATCGAATACTTTGCAAGGCTCATAAGCTCAAGAATAATTATAATCTCATAAACTCAGGGCAGATGAAACGAATTTTAAATTCATGCAAACAAATTTTACTAATGGTTGTAAAGGAAAAGAAACCTGATAAAACCAACGTACTTGAGGGCTGTGATGCTAAACAACAAGCTGATTTAGAAAAAAATGTTTTAGAATATGATATCTTGTTTCAAGAACCTAAAGGTCTGCCACCCAAGAAGGAAATAGTGCATGATATTAATTTGTAGTAAGATGCCCCATTGCCTAACATCGGAATGTACAGGTTTTCCGCTTTAGAGAATGCAAAAATCAAGAAGTAGGTGTAGGAGTTGCTAAAGAAGGGCTTCATCAGAGCTAGCACATCACCATGTGGGTCTCCAATCATTTTGGTGAGAAAGAAAGATGGCTCGTGGAGAATGTGCATTGATTACCGAGCACTGAATAAGATAATGATAAAAAATCGTTATCCCATTCCTCGCATAGATGATCTATTAGATCAATTGAAAGAAGCTATTTATTTTTCCAAGTTAGACTTGCATAGTGGATATCATTAGGTCAGAGTTGTAGAACAAGATGCATGGAAGACTGCTTTCAAAACAAAGAAGGGATTGTATGAGTGGTTGGTTATGCCTTTTGTCTTAACTAATGCTCCTGCTACTTTCATGAGAATAATGAATGATGTACTTAGACCTTTTCTTGATGATTTTGTTATTGTATATCTGGATGACATTCTTATATTTAGAAAAACGTGGGAAGAACATTTAAAGCATGTTAAGCAGACACTAGATGTTTTGAAAGGAGAAAAACTTTATATTAAACTCTCAAAATGAGAATTTGGCAAAACATCTTTGAATTATTTAGGACATATATTAGGGGGTGGTGAATTGAAGATAGATCCCTCTAAAGTTGCCGTCATTGTAAACTGGCCCCAAATCTGCTATAGAAGTTAGAAGCTTCTTAGGAGAAACACAATATTGGAGAACGTCCATTTCTAACTTTTCCTTAATTGTAGCTCCCTTGCATGCTTTAACAAGATTGAACAAGGTGTTTCAGTGGGGAGGCGAACAACAGAAAGCCTTCGACACCTTGAAAGAAAATATTAGTACAACACCAGTACTAGCACTGCCTGATCTTCAAAGACCATTTGAGATCTAAACGGATGCCAGTGACTATACCATGGGAGAAGTGTTGATACAACACAGTAAACCCATATGATATCATTATGATACATTTAATTATGCAATAGTTAACTATCCCACATATGATAAAGAATTGTATGCATTAGTACAGAGTGTGAAAAAGTGGAAACATTACTTAATGGGCAAAGAGACAGTTATATATACTGATCATCAACCACTTCAATATCTATACTCCCAAACTAAGTTACAGCAATCAAGACACTATAGATGGATGGGTTTTCTACAATAGTTTCATTTGGTCATCAGATATAAAAAGGGCATACACAATAAATTGCAGATATGTTATCTAGACCTATTATAAATGCATCCACTATACTTAAGCATAATTTGGTACTGCATAAGAGCTACATTGAACAATATGCTCAAGATATAGATTTTAGAGATGTATATGCAACTTTAAGTCAAGGCAAACGAGTAGAAGAATTGGATTATCACATTAAGGACCAACTCTTGTATCATTGTGGGAAGCTATGCATTCCAGAAACTGAAAGGGTAAAGATAATTCGAGAATCACACACTTCTCTAATATCAGGTCACTTTAGGGTAAGTAAAACAGTTGCACAACTGCAATTATTTTTTTGCACTTCTCTAATATCAGGTCACTTTAGGGTAAGTAAAACAGCTGCACAACTGCAAAGATTTTGTTATTGGCCAAAAAATGAACGAGCCAAATACAAGGCAAGGCATGACAAGCATAGGATGGAGCATAGTTTCCAAGTTGGTGATCAAGTCTGGCTATATATCAGTAAAGACAGAATGCAAGGTGAAGGTGAAAAGGTAAAGCCGATAAGGTATGGACCTTTCAAGATACTCAAGAAGATTGGTGAGAATGCTTTTCACCTTGATTTACCAGCTTACATGCACATCTACTCAGTTGTTAATGCAGACAGCTTGAGACTATTTGAACCTTGATTAATTGAAGATCCTGAAGAGTAGAGTCAATTGCCTTCTATTGATGATTTCTTACCTGAATATCTCAATGAATTGTAGGAAGACACAGTTCTGGATAGGAAGGTGAGGACGATGCGCAGGGGAGACGTTGAGTAACTCAGGGTTGGACTCAAGGGTTCAAATCCAAGCAGTGCAAAATGGATGGAGATTGGACAAGTGAGACAACTATACCCTCACTTAGTCGATGCTTGAAAACCAACTTTTGGTGGTCCAAAAACATTTTTAGTGGGAAGGCCGTCATTCGAATTGGATCCTAAAACACTCTTACAGTTTCCTGAACTCTGTAAAACTCATACCAAAGTTTGAAAGTGCTATGGATATTAAGCTTATTAGAAATAACCCTGAACAATGGCAATTTGTGGTTAGCATGGAGCAACGAGGACCCTCGGTCAAAGCACGCAGATCGTTGGCCCATGATAATCGCGTGCTGGTGAAAACTGGCAAAACGGGAAGTCAGATTCAGAAATGGAGGTAGTTTCTGATACGTGATCCCCCTCAGTGAAGGAAAGCCCCTAGTGCTTGATCACGAGGAAAAACACAAAACCATACAGAAATCGCTGATTCCATTGGAAGGTGGGCCCCACACTAAAACTGGTAGGATATCGGAAGGCCCTCAAGCGGTAAGCAAGTTCCCGAGTCCTGCCCGATTCCATACAACAGGTGACATGCGTCCAGTGGATGAGAGAGAAAACCACTCTCATCGTGCAGGTAAAGATCATTCTACTTACCCACGCGATATGGACGGAGACCGTAGGATCTGGAGGCCCTAGATCAAAGGCGGAGAAGCAATCCGATGGGTGACCGGATTCGACAGGGAAATAGGCTGAGGCGGATAAGATATTTGAGATCTGGCATGACTGATGAGTTGGCAGAGGAATCAGTTTTGCGGGAAATCTTGGAGCAACAGAAATAACGACTGTTCAAAGAGGAATGACACTCAATTCATGAGGAAATAGGTGGCCACCTCTCTGTGAAGCGTTATAGTGATGATGACGCAGAATAGGGTAATTCCAGTGGACAAAGGTAGGAGATCCAGAGAGCTGGGAAGCATAAACGAATACTCAGGGAGCAGATTGGCTTTAAGCCACGAACATATAGAGAAAGTAGGGGGAGGAGAGATAGAAAAAAGAGAAAGTAAAGAAAATTGCAGAGAATAGAGAACCCGAGATGACATGCAGAGCAAACGCAACATCGAGAAGGCAGAGATAAAGATAGTCTGAGAGTCTGTGAACTCCATAGAAGGCTTGAGAGGTTCAAGCAACTCCTCTGTGTATACATGTCAAGTATTGAGTACCAAATTGGACTCATACCACTGGGACCAGTTGAGGTCGAGGTTTAGTAAGGGTAGTCTGTGTACTCTAGAGACTTGGGGGATTCAAGTACAGTCCTATTGATCTTTATCTGTTATGTGAGACTCAATTTGAGCTCACTATTGTAAAAATATGCTTTTTAAGACACAATAGAAAGGCCACCACTGTAGGCTGGACCAAGAGACGTAGCCCAGGAGGATTGGGTGAACTCCTTATTAAATTAGTTGTGTTTATGTGTTTGCTTACTGTGTCCTTTTACTATTTCAGTGTCTATATATTTCACAATCTTATCGATCAGTTGCATAAAATAACATAAACACCCCCTAGCACATAAGTTTGTAATACCTTCATTAATTATTTCAGATCATTGTATTATATTATTTCCATGACTAGCCTACGTAGTTTACAGGGGGTTTGAGGGGGCAGTTAGCTCCCCTCTGTGGGGTCCGGGGTAATGCCCCGGTGAAATTTTTTTTTGGAGCCTATATTAGGTGGGGCGAATCTACCTATGGTTTTGTGCATGGTTTTCACACATGGTTTTGGATGCGATGGTTTTCATTCCATGGTATTGGATGCTTCAGCATGTATATATATGTATTGTAACATTGAAAGGAACATAATGAAAAATCAATATGGTAGTCCTGGTTTTGGGATCCAGGGGAAGATCTATGTGTATATGTGTTTTATGTGTTATGCCCTCGCTTTGTTTATTTTTTGTGTTTTAGAATCCGTATGCAGGTAATTTCTGTACGAGGTTAAAACCTACATTTGGTATCAGAGCTATTTTGGCTTAGAGGGACGCCTTTGTTACTGAGGGGTTTCACTTGGGCCTGTGGTAGACCGTGTTCAGTGGGAGATCTGCGGGATCGATTCTAGTGGTGAAAGAAGATGGTGAGCAGTGGAAAGATAGATATCGAGAAATATAATGGTCAGAGTTTTGAGTTATGGAAACTCTAGATGGAGGACCTGTTGGTGGATAAAGATTAGTGGACTGCGGTAGATCCAAGTACTAAACCAACGGGAGTGTCTGATGAAGAATGGAAGAAGTTGGATCGGAAGGCTAAGAGAAAAATATGATTGTGTGTCTCAAATTTAGTATTGTTGAATGTATCAGGGGAAGCTATGACGAAGGCTTTGTGGGACAAGTTAGGGACTTTGTACCAATCTAAGTCTCTGGTGAATAAACTATTCCTACAGAAAATTTTGTATAATGTGAGGATGAAAGATGGATATTCGGTGACAGAAAATCTAAACGTCTTTAATATTGTGGTAATTCAATTATTATATGTTGATATTAAAATTTCATATGAAGATACGTGCATCAGTTTGTTGTGTTCTCTACCAGATTCGTGAGATAGTCTAGTTATTGCAATAGGTAGCAATGCAACTACCTTACAGTTTGATGAAATAGTTTCATCCTTGCTAATGGAGGAGATGAGATGGAAAAATATGGAGAGCCAGAATGGTGATGCCTTGTCTGTATGAGGACGGTCCTAGAACAGAAACAAAAGTAAGTCATCGAGTGGGAGATATAAATCTAGAGGGATATATAAATCTCTAGGAAAACCTGTAAAGGTGGTGTGCTGGAAATGCGGAAAGGAAGGGCACTACAAAAGGACTGTAAATATAAAGCTCCTGACAAAGGAAAGGGATCTAATGATGCTCCTTTTGTAGAGGTGAAAGCCACCTCAGATGAAGGTGGGGATGTGTACTTGGCTTCTTCAAGTACACATGTAGATCATGAGGCATGGTTGATTGACTTAGGTGCATCCTTTCACTTCACTCCCCATAGAGAGTGGTTCTATGAGTATGATAAATACGATGTTGTTGATGTATTCTTAGGGGATGATAGGAAGGTTAGAATTGTTGGTTGCGGAAAAGTAAAGTGGAAGTTGCAAGGTGGAAGGATTAGAACACTTTTGGGTGTTCTTCATATTCCTCCATTGCCGAGAAATCTGATTTTCGTAAGCAAGCTGGATGATGCAAGTGTAAAAACAGTGTTTGAGAAGGATACCTATAAGATGGTTTGGGGAGCATTGGTATTGATGCAGGGAGTTCGGATTGGAACTCTGTACAAGCTGCAAGATAGCACTGTTGTTGATGGGTGCAACAATTCTATGGTTCCTGAAAGTGAAGTAGAAAACCTAGTGGTCTCTAGAGAGAAGACCATGTTGTGGCATCAAAGGCTTGGACATATTGGAGAGAAGGGCCTTCAAATACTTCATGGTAAAGGTATAGTAGAAGGTATGAGTAATAGCTCTCTGGATTTTTATTTCTATGAAAATTGTGTATATGTGAAGTAGAATCGGGGAGTTTCCCGTCTGGTGGTAAGAGGGTGAAACAGATAATAGAGCTTGTGCATAGTGATGTGTTTGGATTTGTTAAGGTTCCATCCCTAGATAAGTATGTGTACTATGTATCATTTATAGATTACTTCTCAAGGAATACATGGATATATTTCGTTAAAAATAAATTTGAAGTCTTTGACAAGTTTAAATAATTTAAGCCTCTGGTGGAAAACCAATCAGAGATGAAGATAAAGGTGATGAGAACATATAACGAAGGAGAGTTTTGCAGTAAGGAATTTGAAGAATTCTGTAAGAAGTGTGCTATAGCACGACAAAAGGCTACTCCATATACACATGAGAAAAATTGAGCTGCAGAAAGAATGAACAAGATGTTGATGGAAAGGGAAATAAACATGCTCAGTGGTGTTGGGTTAGGACAGGAATTCTAGGCAGAGGCGGTGCAAACAACATGTTACCTGGTCAACGGATCACCTTCATCAGCGTTGGAGGATAAGACTCCACAAGAAGTATGGACTGGTAAGAAACCCTCTCTTTCACATCTGAGGGTATTTGGATGTGATGCATATGTAGATGTTCCAAAGGAGAAAAGAACCAAGTTGGATAGTAAATCTGAAAAGTGCATCATTATTGGGTATAAGGATGGTTTAAAGGGTTATAAGCTTTGGAACCCAGTGTTAAGGAAGGTTGTGTACAACCGAGATGTAGTGTTTAGAGAGGTGAAAGATGTTATTAAACATGAATTCCAACCAAAGGAACCTGAGAAGATAGAGTTTGAGCTTAAGGAGGAAGAATCAGGCTCTACAACAGAAGAGAAATCAGAAGATGAAGAGCCACAAACTCCCTGTGTGAGAAGAGCAGTTTAAGAAAGAAGGCAGCTAGAAAGGTATAGTCCATCTCCTTTCTGTTCAAATTTTGCTTTATCTATTGTTAATGATGATCCTAGAACTATGATGGAAGCAGTAGAGTCAGAGGATGGAAAACTCTGGAAAGAGGCTATGGTTGATGAAATGGCAGCTTTGCACAAAAATGAGGCTTGGGATCTGGTGGAGTTGCCAGCTGGAAGGAAAACCATTGGCAACACATGGGTGTTCAAGAAGAAGACAAATGTAGAAGGAAAGGTGGAGAAATACAAAGCTCGGTTGGTAGAAAAAGGTTATTCCCAAATGCCGAGAATTGATTTTGGTGATATTTTTTCTCCTGTTGCCAAGGTAGCTTCTATTAGATTACTTTTATCTGTTGCTTCTACTTTTGATTTTAAGGTAGAACAGATGGATGTGAAGACAATATTTCTTCATGGTATCTGGAAGAAGAGATCTACATGAAGAAACCTGAAGGCTTTGCGGTGAAGGGTGAGAAAGAAATGGTATGCAAGTTAAAGAAGTCTTTGTATGGCTTAAAACAGTCACCAAGGATGTGGTATTAGAAATTTGATACATTTATATGGGGACTTGGCTTCACCAGAAGCAAAGCAGATCACTGTGTGTATTTTAAATTAATTGGTGACCGTGTTATTTTTTTGGTCTTGTGTGTGGATGATATGTTGTTGGTTAGAAATGACAAAGAAATTATCTAGGATTTGAAGACCCAATTGTCCTCCAAATTTGACACGAAAGATCTTGGTGCTGAAAACTATATTTTGGGTATGGAAATTAAAAGAGACCAGGCAAAGACGAAGCTCTGATTAAACCAAAGGAAGTATGTCGATACAATACTACAGAGGTTTCATATGCAGGATAATAAACCGGTGAAGGTTCCTATTCTTGTAGGTGTGAAGTTATCTATTGAACAGTGTCCCAAGACACAAGAAGAGGAAGAGAACATGTCCCATGTTCCATATGCAAGTGCAGTCGGTAGCCTGATGTATGTGATGGTATGTACTAGACCAGACATTGCACATGCAGTGGGAGTATTGAGCAGGTTTATGTCAAAACTAGGAAAGGAGCATTCGAAAACATTGAAGCGAGTTTTCAGGTATTTGCGTGGCACTAGTGATTATGGTTTGTGCTACCAAGGAAGACCAGGATTGGGTAGAGTTTTGGATATCCATGGCTTTGTTGATGTAGACTGGGTTGTAGATGTGGATCAGAGAAGATCTACAAGTGGATATGTTTTTAACCTATTTGGAGGTGCAGTCAGCTGGATGAGTAAGATACAATCTGTAATGGCATTATTAACTACGGAGGTAGAATACATCACAACCACTCATGCAAGCAAGGAAGTAGTTTGGTTGCAGAGATTGTGTTCAAGTATGGGGTTAGTACAGGGAGCTATAAGGATAGACTGTGACAACAAAAGTGCAATTTTCTTGAAAAAAACCCTACTTATCATTCAAAGACAAAGCACATTGATGTTCAGTATCACTTTGTGAGGGATATGATAGAAGACAAAAAGGTATTGTTGGTAATGGTGGACACTTTGAATAATATTGCAGATGCATTGAAAAAAATTGTGAGCTTTGAGAAGTTCTCTTGGTGTAGAGAAATAATGGGAATTTCAGGGTTGGATAAATGACTAAGCTCTCCTATGGGCCCCTGTGGAAAGAAAACAACAAGTGGGAGAATGTTGGGTTGTGTTATATTCTTTCCACGACTACCCTACATAGTTTATGGGGGGGCAGAGCCCCCCCTTTGTTGGGGTCTGGGGCAATACCCCGGGGAATTTTTTTTGGACCCTATATTACGTTGGGCAAACCTACCTATGGTTTTGTGCATGGTATTCACACATGGTTTTGGACGCGATGATTTTCATTTCATGGTATTTTATGCTTTGGTATGTATATATATGTATTGTAACATTGAAAGGAACATAATGAAAAATCAATATGGTAGTCTCGGTTTTGGGATCCAATGGAAAATCTCTGTGTATATGTGTTTTATGTGTTATGCTATTGCATTGTTTATTTTATGTGTTTTAGAATTCGTATGCAGGTAATTTTTGTACAGGGTTAAAACCTACACTTCTAAATGTCATTTTTAGAGTAATTGATCATTCAAATGGAATGGAGGGAGAAAGAACATGAAAAACAAGATGCAACAACTTTGGATAATCCAGCAACCTTGCAGGCCTTAAGAAACTATGGCCTCCATAAATACTGGATAATATGAGGGATGAAAGTTCATCTGGAGCTAATGACATGGTTGGTGAGAACCTGTGATGTCCAGAATCACTGTTTTGTAATCGCACATCATCGTCTCTCCATTGATGCTCATGACATCTATTTTTTGACTGGGCTCCCCCACAAAGGGATTGATGTTTCTTTATATCAACAAAGACTGGGTGGAGATACTATTGTTGGATATCTATGATGATACTATGGGAATGCACAGGTCAAGGATGACATGATTGATATTCAAACTATTAGGCACCTAGCCTTGAGAACCATAAGTTTTACTGCTAGAAAATTGTGTAGTAGCGCAACTCTTCATTTGGCCACAAATGCACAGATGCAGACTGGCAAGGAATGTTGGCAGTCCATGATCTTTAACTAGTGTGAGGTAGTGGTTGTCAATATCAGAGGACAATTGGCTAGAGCTCAAAATGGTAAACTGAATAATTTTGTTTATTCTACCATTCTTGTTTCTTTTTCTCCAGAAAGGATTCCACTCGTTAGGCCACAACAGATTTTGGTGGATGAGGGAGGGAGTCGAGATCCATGGATGTTGAGGTGGGTTTCTCTTATGGCTCATCATGGAGGTGATGGTCAGTGGCCAGCTATACTCCTGAGTTTTTTGTATGGTTGGGTCAACAAATCATCTCGATTGAGGATTTCACATATGCTGGGATGGATTACAGGGCTCACCCAAGTATCCCACTTCCAGCAAGGATGTAGTGGGGTGACCTAGGTAAAAACTTCTCATTTTCATGTTTACTTTTGTTTTCAAATTTTTATATGTTTTTGTCTTCCAAGGCTAATTATTCGAAATACTTACACAAATGTAGGCCCAATTCGACTGGTAGGGCTATGATGTTTTGATAGGTAGGGTGACCAGCCTATAGCAGTTGCAGCACTACATGCATATGCAACAGAGGTGTTGATCGAGTTGGAACACAACTTGGAGGGGCTGACTATAGATATCCCAGAGATTGGGATTGATGATTTGCCTCTCCAGTACTAAAGGTATGTGTTTGGGGTTCCTAGACCACTCATTTTATTGTTGCGATGAGTTGCTCATGCTATAGTCTACTATCATGATCATCATCATGCTTAGCTTCTTAGCCTTCTAGGGCTACATTTTTATTTTTTTATCAACATATTTAGATAATAAAGGCCACGAGGCCTTATGTCCTTGGATGACTTGTTTTTGTATAACACACTCTCTACAGACTTTATCTTAATGGAGACTACTACTTTTGATTTTAGATTATTTTGTTCAATATGTGGATGGATATTGTTTTTACTTACAAATGATGGAAATTTCTATTTAGCACATGATTGGCTAATGCATCAGTTAATGTGTTTAAATTTCTTGGATTGTGTGGATATTCAATATAATCAAACTCCCTTTCCAAAATACAGGCCTGTAGAAACATTATTAACATTGATGGACTTCATACTGTGTAGACAATGTTTAAATGTAATACTATGAGTTGTGAATCTAACCTAACAATCAAACGTCGAATTCCAAATGAGATGGTGTCAAATAATAGTTCAATAACTGCACTATATTCTGCTATGTTGTTCTTTTTTTGACCAAGGCATATCCCATGAATGGAAACAAAGTCATCACTGGGTGAATAAATGACCCAAGTTGGAGAAGACAAGTTCTGAGTACTATGACTACCGTCATCACCAAATCCAATGTAAGTTTGAGGGGATATTGACATTTGCAAATTAAGTGTAAAACAAGATAAGCAGGAGAAGTAGTAGTGATTTGTATAAAATGCTAAAACTACCACACACACCTATAAAAACATAATACAAGTAATGTACAAGTCTTCACGAAATAATTTATGCACAATATCTCTTTAGGTAAAGGCAATTTCTAGGCTTTCCTAAAGAAACACCATCATAATTGACTAGCTTGTTAGGGTCTTATATTTCATAGGATGAGTTGTTTTTACCCGTTGATTTATGTTTGAAAAGAATGTAAATAATGTTTCATGTTTGAAATTTATTTCCCATATGTATATGTATATGTATATGTATATGTATATGTATATGTATATGTATATGTATATGTATATGTATATGTGTATATATATATAGATATATATATATATATATACACATATACATATACATATACATATACATATACATATACATATACATATACATATACATATACATATATACATATATATATATATATATATATATATATATAGAAAAAGAAAAAAATAAATTGTATGGGACATAAAAAATATAATAAAGAAAAAAATGAAAAGAAAGAAAAGGAAAAATAAAAGGAGAAAAAATTATATAAAAATGTCCCCTAGGTGAGCAAGTCTAAATGCCACCAAGAAAAATCAAAATTGCATGAAAGCATACTACAAGAGTTTTTGTAAATAAAGTGTGTAGCTTGTTTAAATGCCACATTGTAAATAGGAGAATTAGAAATAGTTAGTCTAATCACTATTTAAACATGATTAGTCCGAAAATAAATTTAATTAGGTGAGTGAATAAATCAATCACACATTTTAATCATGATTGATCTTGATTAGTGAAGTTAATCACACCATTTAATCATGGTTAAGTGATAAATAAAAAATAATAAAAAAACCTTAGAAAAATGAATAAATGGGCTTGCAAAATAAAATGCGCCCTAGATTTGATTAATTTGGTTTAAATTAGTTAATTTGATTTGGAATAAATTAATCATGAGGTTAAACATGATTAATTTTTTGTAATAGTGTATATTATTCCTTAACATTTCAAAGGTTGTAATAAAAGTTTGAGTGTCGACATACAATTTCTACTGACGGGATTATGAACTATAACAAATCAATAGTCGATATCTTCCCTGCTCGAGTCAATGGCGGGGAAGTGTTTTCGAGCCCGCCCAATCTCCATCCCACTTTATCAACAGGGGGGTATCCAAAAGGCCTACTATGTGTCACTCCCACAACATTTCATAACCCCCCCCCGCCTTTTCACTCATCGCGCCCCACCCCCTATGAAACGTCTTGCAGCATTGACCACTGACCCATCCACCTATCCCTATCTGCCATGACAACCTTCCCTAACCCCACTCACCATCCATCAACTCAACCTTTCATACCCCACTCCCACAACCTCCCCTTCCATTTAACCTATCCCGAGGATTCGTCTCACTCCCAATCAAAGGCTTCCATTTGGCACTCCCCTGCCCACGTCAGCAAACCGTCATGCTAATTAATTTCTCCCACTCCCTTTGCAGCAAACCTACTCTTGGTAACAATAAAAACCAAACGATAATTTAAAAATTACCTTATTAAGCACAGTTAAACCATAAATTCCCTTCTTTCGCCTGTTTTTCATTACATGTAGAAGCTTTCTATCTTCCACACTGTCGCAATAACTAGATAATTTCTCAACGACAATGATCCAATCGATATCGAAGACCGCACTCCAACATTCTGTAGTCAGCTTCCCCTTTCAGGCAATCTTAGTTTCATCCTCCCTCTAAGTTTTTTCTTTAAATATCTATAATGCCTTCTAAGAGTAGAACCCCTAAGGACAGGGGAAAGACACCATAGGAAAATCCCATGCTACCTCCTCATATTGATCTAGATCATCTACCCTTAGTTGATCTGTAGTATGAAATCGTTGAAACAAACCATGAATTCGATTTGTTCAAACTTCAGAGTTGGTTGAAGCAGAAATTATTAGATCAGAGTGATGAATAGAATCTATGGGAGTGTACCCTCCCTCGATTCATGTTCCCACAAGCCCATCGCTTCCCTCAGCTACTCTTCTGGTGTCAATTGAGCTATGTACCTTCCAAAAGAACAGTTATGAGTCGAAATGGTGAAATTTTGATCACCATCATAGCTGAAGCGATATCTCAAATGCTCCAAGTGAAAATTCTAGAGCCTTCCAAGCCGTTGTCAGTAGAGTCTCTCACAGAGCTTTACAAGAATTTAACCTTCCCTCAGAGAGCAAAAATATTTGAAATCTTTCTTCCTGAAGATGCCCAATTACCTAAAAAAATCCCTCCATACTAATCTCCTATGTTCCCCGAGGTAACCAAATAGATCATCAACATGATCTCATACCTACTTGGTTATCACTCTGATCAGTGGGATTATGAGGCCATTATTTTCTTCCTTAATTTTTACCACTGGTGAGAAACTTTTGTGTTTAATTATAGTGAATATATTGTAGAGGCAATGCATGTGCAATTCATGAAGTTTCCTACATAGGGAGCTTTCAAATATTATTTTGTGTTATTTTATATGTTTATTTATCATCAAAAATTCATGTTTCCCTATACTTTGTAGAATATGGATGAGTAGGGTAGTTCTCAATCAGTAATACATTGGACTTATATTGTTAGGAAAAACTCCACAAAAGTCACTTTCACAAGCTATGTTGATTAGTTTTTGTATAAAGTTATTTGTATGCTACATAGTGATTTGGATGCTAGAGTAGGAGTAGATATTAAGAATGTTTTGCATATTAGTGAATAGGTGAAAACAGGTTACTGGCTTTTATACCAGAACTACACTGAGATCAGAGTCTATGCGTGTGAATTTCCACCCTATAGGCTACCAAAATTTGTTCCCATGAGACTGTTCTCATTCGAATAGATCAGAAAAATGATACATATGGATGACCTTCATTTTATGGCAGTTAAGAAGAAGGCACAATTTAAAATCAAAGAACTGATAGGACCTTTTGTATGCAATACCATAATAGTTGGTGACGAAGCAGATTTTTTGTTGAAGCAAGTAAATTTCCAACTGAGCTTCACTAGGTCTTATGACCCTTTTGGTATGATTTCAAAGCTGAGGGTGGAGAAAAAGACTACTCCCTACACACATACTCCTTGGACAGAGATCGTGAATAAATGGACCAAGACCAGAGAGAGGAGAACACACTCCAAGAGGTTGAAGAACAAGACATATCAACAACATCCTCTTAGACTCCTACACCTCAAGAAAGGCATGATAAAATCCCAGAGAAGAAGAGTCATCTCTAGTGACATAGATTGTAGCCATGTAGTTTTTAATATATACTAAGAAGCCTAAAAAGAGTCCACCATCGGTTTTTATATAGGAGGATGAAAGGCAGACTACAATCGTCATGTCAGGTAAACATGTTCAACAACATCAGAAGACATCTTTGTGGGTATAAGATAGGAGGACACTTTTATAACCTCTCCCTCTTCCAATGTTTCACCAGATCCTTCAAAAACACCACAAACAGGTGACTTGGCTCAAGACACTGCTGAGCCTAATATTTTTTCCAATACAGGGCAATCAAAAAGAGAAATGAGATGTTGGAAGCCACAACCTACACACAATTTTGGAAGCAGACAACTACATCACAACATAAGCTCCTTTCAACATTCGACATAGAGAAAGGTAAAATGCAAATTACATTTTGTTGGTGTCCAAGTGTGAATACCTATTCAACTCTTTTCCACATTAATTTATCAATCCAAGTGCGTAATTTGTTTCAAGGAAATGCATAAAATAAATGTAGGTAGCAATTCCACAATGTATCACTAATCTTAGATTCAAAAACAGACTTAATGAAAGAGTCACTATGACAGCAATTAAGAATGAATTGCAAAACTATAAAAAACATTCACAACAATTAACTAAAATACTGTAACAACAATCAAATTAGCTCACACATATAAAATATCAACACATGAAAATAACACAACACTTGATCAAAAGAGTGGGCCCAACTCTCTGACAAGGGCTACGATGGATTCACAACTTATAGAAAGAACAACAAAATAACTTACATTCAATTAACTTAAACAATCTTCTATTACAATCTCAATCTCTTGCATGGCTAACCTTGATTCACAACATTGAAACCCTTCTTATACAATACATAGAGAAAAATGTTTCTCAAGATGGCAACTAATGTTCTATCATTATACAATTGTTACAACGACCAATTAGTTACCAAGAGAAAGAGAAGAAAGGTATGGAAGACACCTTTAGTCCGTTATTTTTTTACAACGCTTGCTGATATGATAGTGGAAACTCGGAATTTGCTTGTTTTTTGCACTCGTAACCTTTGACCACCAGATCTGCGGAAATGGAAAGATTAATAACTCGCATAGGCAAATTCTCCATAACTATTACTTCATTAATTAAACATTTCGTGAAAGCAATCAAAGAGGATTTAACTTATGCATTTCAAGTGATTAGTGAATATAAATGATACAAAGGAGTGAGAGAGAGAGAGTAAAAATGGAGGAAAAAGTATGCAAGTTTGGCACCCAACATCTCTCCCCAACTAGTCTTTCTGCATGTCCTCATGCAGCTAGTCGTCTCTTCAGATCTGGGTTGGACCAACTGTGGTCAACGTGCAGCTGAGCAAGGTCATATTCTTCGGCCATCTCTATCCCTGGAGGTTTGTATCCTTATGTCATAAGAACATTCTTCCACCAATCATTACTCACATTGTATGATGGAGTGTAATTCTTTGTTGACAACCAAATGAGAGGAAATTGAAACGTTAGCCCCATCCACCAGACCCCATAGGTCTGAATGCATGCAACAAAATGTGGCACCCTTTCTAATGCTTGTGCAAAATTGGGTACCCCAAAAGGCTTCTGGTTTCTGATAGTTGATGACGACATCATCCATCTTCTTTAGCAACTATCAAGGGATTCATCTTGAAAAGTGACTATCTATCTGACATAGAGGTCAGTACACCATCTCTGTGTTGCCAACATTCGTTCCTTAGACCCCTCAATATCTAGAAAGTTAAAGTGCTTATTATAAATAGTCACTGATTGGTCATTCTCCCTCCTTATTATCAGTGGCTTTGTAGCTTGATTTCCTTCAAAAGTATCACAAGCCTGCCTCCATTTAACCTTGTTAATGGTGTAGGAGGTAAAAGCTCTCAGGTGCACATCTCCCACGAATGGAACCGGGTTGAAGCTCTCATCATCCTTGAAGAAATAACCATGCATGTAGAGCTCACACATCAAATGCTGGTTCACGATATCATGGATTCTTATAATACATAGGAATTTTATCGGGTCCTCGATCTTGTGGCTGATATCTTTGTCGATGCTTTCTAGGTAGAATAAAAATATTTTCTCATGAAGAAACAACAAGTAACTATGGATAGAAGGGCGACATGCTGTTACCTATTGTGCTAGGGTAAAAGTCTGTTCTTTATCTGCCTTCAATGCTTATATCTACCCTTTTAAATCCCTTATATTTTTCTGTTGTTTCTCCTGCCTCTACTTTTATTTATCTAGTTGGTCTATATTCTCGGTGACAATTTCAGTAGCCTATTCTCAAACCCTTGATGTCTTCTTCTTTTGTGCATTCATGGTAGATTTCCATCTCTGAATTTCTGCCACTAAGAAGAATTCTCAGGCCTCAAACAAATATTCTATAGGACCAGTCTGTGTAGCAACAGAAGTTGTGGGAACATCTTCGGTCTGTACAACTGTTGATGATACCTCAACCTTGGGCCTTACTTTCTTCCATTTATATTTCTCTACCTTCTTTTTTAGCCAAGATACCTGCTTTCTCAGCTTCTGAACCTCCATTTTTAATCGCATAGTCTCTCTAAACTGAAGTTGATACCTCTCCTTGAGAGGTGGTCTTCTCCTCTCACACTATTCCACCCACTCTTGTTTAACAATAAATTCATTTCCCAGCCCCGTAGCTGATTCAGAAGGTAGTGGATTATCTTTCGAGGCATCAACTGGTTCCCTCATCAAGTCTTCATTACTTGGTTTCCTATCCTTGGGAGCACTTTCCTCCTCAACTCTGGAATTTATGTCGCTTGGACAGTGCCTTCGGCGATCACCCCTTGCTCTAATCTTGCTGTCAAAATTCCTTCCTCAACCTGTTCTTCAGGAGGTCCCTGTTGGAAATCCTCAAGTAATGAGCCAACAATGGTTGTGTCCTCCTTTAGGTCGATGTACTTCAATATGGGAGGAACAACAATTTCCTCTATGGAATCTTGGGAGGAACGAATGTTCCTTGCTCCTCTTGGCATTGTGGCCTGAAACAGAGAGTGGGGAATATCCTCTGCTTCGTTGATAATGGTCCTACCTACTACTTTTAATTTTCTTTCTTCTTCACCTTCATCTCTCAATTAGGCCAAGCCTTCTTCATGTGGTGCCTCTTGTCCTTTGTCGACGTTGGTTCTTATGGAACATCGTCAACCTTAGGATCCACCTCTTCCACATTTTCCTGTCTTGATTGGGTTGGTGGTGGTTCTTGTGTAGCACCCCCACTTATTTCAACATCCATGTTTAATTGGGAAAGTGGTGCTAGTCCTAATGTAATAGCATCACTTGCCAGCTCTTTGACTCAAAATTCCTCTCCTTGCACTTCATTAATAAAAGAAGATTCCTGCAAAACAACATCAAATTCATCCATTGCCTTCATAGCCCCATCGATAGATTCCACAGGCGAGGCTGGTTCTTGTGTGATAGCCTTGAATGTATCACCAATCGTCTCCTCAACTTCCATTTCTGCAATAATAAGTTCCATAGACGAGGCTAGTTCTTGTGTGACAGCCTCGACTGTGTCACCAACTGCTTCTTCCACTTATACTTCCATTTCTACAATAACAGATTCCACAATTTCTTCCACTTCCATCTCTGTACTAACGGGTTCCATAGCTTCTTCCACTTCCATTTGCGTATTAACCGATTCCATATCCCGGGATGGTTCTTGTGTGATAGCCTCGATTGTGTTACCAACCGCTTCTTCCACTTCCATTTCCATTTCTACATTAACAGGTTCCACAGCTGGGGCTAGTTCTTGTGTGACAACCTAGATTGTGTTACCAACCGCTTCTTCCTCTTCCATTTCCATTTCTTCTGGTTCCTCTTCTTCTTTCTCTATTTCCTTGGGCTCCTCTTCTTCTTCTCATATTGTACCTGCAGGAGATGCTAGTTCTTTGTTGGGCTCTTCTTCCTCTCCTACTATACTAGCAAGAGATGCTAGTTCTTCCTCAGGCTCTTCTTACTCTCTTGATGCACCAACAGGAGATGTTGATTCTTGCTCCTCCAATTCCTCGGGCTCTTCCTCTCTAGCAGCTATAACATCTACCACTTCTTGCTCCGTCATCTTGAGGAATTGCGTCCAAGGTACTTGCAATTCAGTCACTGCATGCATGACCAATAGTCGAACCATTCCATGATTTGTGAGGACCACTAGCACTTGGCGTGAGCACCAAGCGGACTACGTCATAAGTTCAAGACTCTTCATCAAGAAGAAATGCATGTTCAGATAATGAACTTGTCCCTGTGGAAATTGAAGGTGGGCTAGAATTTTGAAGTGGTATTTGAACAGGGTGGTAAGTTGCCCCACCCAGGTTATATATTTGATAACAAAGCCTGCTACTTCACCCCATGGATGCAGCAAGGAATTTTAGTCATACCCCCTTCCCTTCAAAACAACGCTTTCTCTAGCCTGCAAAAATAATTCTGGGAACTCGAGTAGTGGAGCCTTCCTAGAGAACAACTTCTACCCCTGCCGTGTTTACCCACCGACTTCTGCAATGGCCTCCTCTATGACAGGGATTTCTAATCCTCTAACCCGTGAGCAATTCTCCTCCAAATTCATTGCAAATTCCACCGTGATCTCCTCATCGAACCCCTACAATCTGTTGAAATAAACATCCCATCTTGCCTCTACAAAGACCCGCTACACATATACATTGTTGCAGACCAGGGTTGTATACTTGGTTTCATGATGCACAGCCAGTCCACCCATCTTGTAGAAACTGTAACAACACTTCGGACGTAGGATATCATTGGGAGGAGTGACAACGACTAACTTCTTGTAGTAAAAACATGGTAAAGAAATGAATAAGGTGGAACGATGGTAAAAAGGTGGGTAATTTCTCAGGAAACGAAGAGAATCATGGTGGATTCAGTGAATGGTATGGTAATTACTATGTATTAAATGAAAATGTACATATGCATACCAATGATTACGAGGAATAATGATGGAGATCATGGAGTGTACTATCGCACAAGTTTTAATGATGGTAGTGGTTCAATCATTAGTGTGTTTTTAATTATGTCGTTGTTTAATTATGATGGCACCCACCACCCCCCCGCACCCCCCCCCCCCCCCCCCCCCCCCCTCCAAACTTATAAATAGCCATCCTTGGCATGTCAATGTCTTGTCCACAAAATATTTAATTAAATCTATAAAATTCAATGGAGATGTACCTGGCGACCTACTTGATAGTTGGTAGAGTAACAACTGAGTAACAACAATGATGGCGTAACAGCAACGGCATAGTAACATCATTGGTGGAGGAACAACAATGGCAGAGTAACAACATCGGCGGAGTAACAACATCGGTGGAGTAACATCATTGGTTGAGTAACAACATCGATGGAGTCACAACATTGGCAGAGTAACAACAACGGTGGAGTAACAACATCAACGGAGTAACAAAATTGAGGAGTAATAACAACTGAGGAGTAACAACACCCAACGAGTAACAACACCCAATGAGTAAAAACAACCAAGGAGTAATGACACCCGAGGAGTAACAACACCAAATACTTAGAAAATTTTCAGGAGTAGCAACAAAAATGAGTAACAACACCCAATACTTAGAAAATTTCTCAAGAAGATAAGTATTAGTGGAGTGACTCTCCCAATTACTCACGAAATTTTTTAGCTCCTCCATTATTGCACCTTGATAGTAGCTCCTGAAAAAAGACAACAAGTGAGTAGTAACAACATTATATCTATATATACATATATATATTTTAGTTGGAGGGTGCAGAGGAGGTATGTTCTGCACCAACAACCTTCAATCCAGATTTTTCAGAGAGATGTTTGATGAAGGATTCTCTGGAGGCTGGGTGATGGTAGAGTCTATTTCAATATCCATTTACAATGAAAGAAACATGGGAATCATCGATTGTAACCAATCCGACAGTCCCATTTTCAAATACCGCATAAATCTCTTATGGTCCTAGCCATCACGAGCGAAGATTTCCTTTAAAATCCTTAAAGCAGGAACCATACAGTAATTCCCAATCCCCTCTGTGAAACACCTTATTTTTAATAAATTTATCATGCCATTTTTCTCTCTGCTGCTGTATGACAGTAGTTCTATGGACAACCATTAAACGAATTTCATCCAGCTCATTCAACTATTCCAGTTAGTGTTTTTGGACTTTTGAAAGATCCAATCCAACTTTCAGAGCTATTCTAAACATACTGATTTTCAATTCTACCGAGAACAATGGGGGTTTTCCATAGACAAGTTCAAATGGTGAAAATATTATCATGTTCTGCCATGTTGTTCTATACACCCAAAGAGCTTCAGGAAGTTTTTTAGCTCAATCCCAGTGATGATTTGACATGGTCTTGTTGATAATGTTTTCCAATACTTTGATTGTGCTCTCTACTTGACAATTCGCTTGAGGATGATATGGGGTTGTTATCCTATGTTTGATCCCATATTTTTCCATAAGCTTTGCTATCATGTGTGATGTGAACTGTGCTCCTCCATCTGAAATTATCTCTCTCGGAGTACCATACCTGGCAAAGATTTCTTCAAATAGAAAGTCCGAGACAACCTGCTCTGTTGCTTTTGCTATAGCCTTGGCTTCCACCCACTTTGTCACATAATCTATGCAGACTAAAATTTAGACTTTTTGATGTGAAGGTGGGTTAAATGGACCCACAAAATCAATGTCCTTCTTTAAAAAGGCTCAAGAACTACATGTGGCTATAATGGCATTTCATCTGAGCGACTAGGAAGACCCATCCGTTGGCAGCTATCGCATCTTCGAACATAGTTTTGTGCATCATTGAAGATAAATGGCCAATAATATCCCATCTGTAACACCTTGTGGCTGGTTCATTTGTCTACAAAATCCCCCCCACAAGGGCCATCATGAGTAGCTAACAAAACCTCATAGATGTCACTTTCTGCTACACAATGACGAATCTGTTGATCACCAACTGTATAAAAGAAATATCTTGCTATCCATGAGCAATGGGCACTATGATGAATAATCCTTCGTTGTTCCTTGTATGAAAAATGATGAGGTACTTTTCCTGCAGCCAAATAGCTAGCAATATCTGCATACCAAGGGGTATTAGTAGAAATTGCAAACAAATGTTCATCCGGAAAGCTATCTTCTATAGGTTCTCCTTCATTATCAACATTTAATCTAGATAGAAAATCAGCAACTACGTTATCCTTGCCTGGTTTATCTACAATGGTGATATCAAATTCTTGAAGTAATAACAACCACATTGTTATATGCCCAGGAGTTACAGGTTTGTTCATCAAATACCTGATTGTTGTGTGGTTAGTGTGCACAAAAGTAGGATACCCAATAATATAGTGTCGAAATTTATTAACAACATAGATAACAACCAAGAACTATTTCTCCGTAATCGTATATTTTAACTCAGCAGACGTTAAATTCTTGGTGATGTAATAGATCGCATACGGGTTCTTCTCCTCTTGCTATCCCGAAACTACCCCCACGGCCGTTTGAGAGGTATTTGCATGGATATGAAACAGATGTTCCTAGTTGGGACAATGTAAGATTGGAGCCTGGAAGATTAGTTCCTTAATCTTTTCAAAGGCTACTTCACAATTGTTTGTCCATAAAAATTCTACATCTTTAGTTAACAACTGAAAAAGTGGAAATGAAATTTTAGAAAAAAATTCTATAAAACACTTATAGTAGCCAGCACAACCAATAAAACTACATACCTAGGTCAGTGTCTTAGGTATAGGAAAATGTGGAATTACCTTTACCTTGGCAGGATCAACTTGTATCCCAGTAGCTGAAAGTAAATGTCCCATCACTACTCCCTCTTCTCTCATCACATGACGTTTTATTGTACTCAAAGAAACATGAATTTGTTTACACCTTTTAAGAACTTCTCCAAGATACCAATCCTTCTTTGAATGACCCCCCATATGGCATGAAATCATCCATGTAAATTTCAACACTGTCATTGAGTAAATCAGAAAAAACCCCAATATTTCCCTCTGAAAGGTGGTAGGCACATTGCAAAGACCAAACGGAAGGACTCAGTAAGAGAATGTCCCCCAAGGGCATGTAAGGGTAGCCTTGTCCTAATCCTTATGAGCTATTTGGATTTGGTTATACCCAGTAAACCCGTCCAAGAAAGTGAAGAACTTCTTTCCAGCCAGAGTATCAAGGACTTGGTCGATAAATGGAAGAGGAAAATGATCTTTCATGGTTTATTTATTCATCTCCCTATACTCCACACAAATCCTCCATTTACCATTTTTTTTAGGAACAATGACCAACGGGGATACCCACTGGCTTTCCGAGATTGGGTAAATAAATCCTGCATCCAATAACTTCTAAAGCTCCTCCTTGACAATGTTCTTCAAAGCAGGGTTCATCCTTCTTTGAGGTTTTCTTACAGTTTGACAATATTCTTTGATGTAAATATGATGAGTACACAAATCGATAGGGATATATTAGTATAATCCCAGTCAAAAGCTTATTTCTGTTCTCGAAGGAACTTAAGGAGTTGTTCCGTCTGGGCTGGTGAAAGATTTGGGTTGATATTCAATGTCTTCCTTGGTTCAATCTCCCCCTTATGATGTCAGAAAGTGTTGTTACAGGTATGTCTTCACCTTCGGTTTCTGATCCAATAGTTTCCTGTATCTCACAGCTCATGACTGATTCCAAAACAACCGAGTTGGATCTGCAAAAGCATGAGGGCTGCTAATAAAAGCACTGATAGTATCATCGTCTGTCTCATTTTTAAGGTAGAGGGCTTGCCCCATAGTAAGCACTAGCTGAAGTTCCTGCTGTTCAACTTCGATGCCATCCAACGACAAAGAGTTCTGCTTTGGATTTTTCTGCGAGCTAGTTTTTGTAGGGGGATAAAGAATAATATTTTTCGTATTTTCCACATTAGAAATTATCACGTTTCCTTATCAACATCCAATATAGGCATCAGCAGTTACAAGCCATGATCATCCTAAAATAAGGGGATGACCACAAGTTAGGGACTACGTATGCAAGACTAGAAGATCAACAGGGTAGCGCCAAGAGTCCACTAAAATCGTTATGTATTTCAATTTTCCTATCGGTGTGATTGTAGATCTGTCAACTAATTATAAGATTGTAGGGGTTCACTTGAGATCACGCAATCCTAGTGTAAGCATGGTTTCAGAAGTGATTACATTAATTGCAGCGCCCAAATCTACCGGTGCATTCAGAATATCTACCTCATTAATCTGAGTTGTTAGAATTGGGTTCCCAGGATACCAATATATTACAGGCATAGCCTTTCCTAGCATAATGTCTGATAATATCCGCATAACATTAATTGTAAGTGGATCTTTTGTTTTCTTCCCAGGTCTCTTGGAACAATATTCTCTGATAGTTTTAGCATAAATAGGTACATATTTCATAGCCCGAAGCAAGGCGATTTTGACAAACAAATTTTGCAATTCTCCTAAAAGATCGAATTCTAGTTAAGGGACTGGTTTACTCAATGCTAATCATTCTGGATAAGGAGGATTGGTTTGACAGGACTGAGTAACAATCAAATGAGAAGGAGAATGTTCCACAGATGGTTGGGTTGTCTCATCCTTGACTGCTTGAGACTCTGGATTCTCATCATCAATATATTCAGTTTTAATGGGCGATGTTGGAGCATTTACTACCCAACGAGATCGCAGATTTATCTCATTAAACCTTGTAGTAGAAATGTTGTATGAAGGAAGGTTGAGGGTGTCTGCTTGCTGAGCACCCTCATTATTTGGATTTGGGTTTGGTTGAATAGGAAGTTGAGGCCGGAGAGGAGGATTATTCAAGGGGACATTAGAGGGCAGTTGTAATTGTTGTTGCTGTGTAGGTTGAGGAAATTGAGCAGCAAGGGGAACAGGACTACGCCAAATTTGAGACCATGAAGAAATTGAATTAGTTTGAGGACACCATGGTTGCCAAAGTGGGTATTGATAATACTGAGGCTAAAAGGGAATTGACTGAGGATTCATGTTATAATACTAAAAAGGATCCTAAGGCGTACCTAGATTTAGGCTTGATGATCGTGTCTGCCATGGTTTCTTGGACCCCATAAAGCATAGATGATATGGTTCTTCATTTCTTTCCTGAAATATTGCTTTTAGAGCTAGAAGTGATGGAAATGCACAGATGGAGTGGTTCTACTCACAGATAGCAGATGTTTCTATAGTGTCTAGTGGACACTCCTTCAGTGGGTGTTTCTTTCTACACAATGGGCAGAAAATAGCCATCATTGTTTCCAACTCCATCTGCTTCTGATTTGTCTGTAATTTGTCCATCTAGGAGGATAATGTACTTAGGATATCAGTTTTCAAATTATACAGTAGATTCCTAATTTCTACTTTTGTGATTCCCCCACTTGATTCTTTGAAAGTTCAGATTCCTTTTTTATTCTTTGTAGCTCCTCTTAAGAATTGAATACATAGTTTACAGATGGTGTCAAAGTCTTCCTTAGATATATCTCATTTGCCTACTATGTTTAACAGCTCCAAAGACTCTTCCCTCAGGGCCCAGAGAAAAATAATTTCCAAAATATCCTTATCCAGGTCACTGTGGCCAGACCTCTGGAGAGTGTACCTAAAGCACTCCACATAGTCCTCCATATTTTCATCCTCCTTTTGCATAAACTTGAAAATTTCTTCCTTAATGTCCTAGGATTTACAATAATCCTGATATTTCTCCAAGAGGGTCTCCTTCATCTCATCCAAGGTAGAAATGGTTTTCCCTCCTAAACCCATGAACCATCGCAACGCTGTCCCTTTTAGTGTAGCAAGAAAAATTTTCAAATTTTTAGCATCATTGACATAGTCATACCCTCTGGAAACGATACCAAACTCAAACATGAAAGTGTTTGGATCCTTCTTGGAAAGCCCATTGAAGTTTGGTAGTGTGGTCAGTGGAATAGGCTTCATTGGTGCATTACCCGTAATTTCCCCATTTGGGAAATCAATTGAAGATATTGCTAGTGCCATAATTATCCTCTAATACTTGCTTGGAACTTCAACAAGTTCTTGCTATGTAACAATTTGTGGTTGTGAAGATTTGACAACACTCCCCTGATCATGAGGTGAAGAGAATACTCTAAAGCTTCCTTCTTCAATCCTTGAGTGGATTTCTTCTTCTGACCCTTTGCTGGCTACCTCCTCCCTATCTGATACTAGAGGAAGTGTCTCTGCTTTCTCTGATGCCCTGTTTCATGTTTCTCCTACAGCTGTTGAAAGGGATACTTCCACCTCTGGAGGCTATATAGGTTGTTGCATAGAATGTCCTTCGGATCTTATGGGAACCCTCACCCTAGCAGTAGCTCGTGAAGAGGCTTCTAATGCAGCTTTTGTAATAATTTCCTAGATATAGGTATTCCTCCCCAAATACTTCCTTCCTTGCCTTTAGGGTCCTCCTCTACCCCTCTTATTCAAACCCTTGTTCATACATTTATTGGAAAGAAAACATTAAAAATTTCACAGCTCAAGACTTGGAGTAGGGTGAGGAATCTCTTTTCCATCCCCACGATGAGGGGATGATTTAAAAACAATAAATAAGAAGAAAAAACTAGAGCTCAGGAACTGGAGTAGCATGAGGAAAATCTTTCCCTCCCAGGACGAGAGAGTGGCTCCTATATAAAAATAAAAAAAAAAATGAAAGAAAACCCAAAGAAGACAACTAAGGCTCAGGATCTGGAGCAGGGTAATAATTCCCTCCCTAGAACGAAAGAATCATTTCTACAGAATCATCAAGATAAAAAATAAACAAAAACACAAGAAAACAAAACAGTACGCTTAAGACTCAGAGTAGGGCAATAAATTCCCTCCCTAAGACAAGATATTGATCCAAAGATTAGTGTAGATCATGTTCTTGCACCATGTTAACCTCCCTGACAACAACGCCAAAATTTTGGTGTCTGAGTGTGAATATCTATTCAACTCTTTTCCACATTAATTTATCAATCTGGGTGCGTAATTTGTTTCAAGGCAACACGAAAAATATATGCAGGTAGCAATGCCACAATCAATCACTAATCTTAGATTCAGTAAGATAGTTAATGAAAGAGTCATTGTGACAACAATTAAGAATGAATTTTAGAACTATAAAAAGCATTAAGAGAAATTAACTAAAATACTGTGACAATAATCAATTAGCTCACACATATAAAATATCAACACACGAAAATAATGCAACACCTAATTAGAAGAGTGGGCCCAACTCTCTGACCAGGGTTGCGATGGATTCACATCTTATAGAAAGAACAACAAAATAACTTGAATTCAATTAACTTAAACAATATTCTGTTACAATCTTAATCTCTTGCATGGCTAACCTCGATTGACAACATTAAAACCCTTCTTATACAATACAAAGAGAAAACTATTTCTCAAGATGGAAGCTAATGTTCTATCATTATACAATTATTACAACAGCTAATTAGTTGTCGAGAGAAAGACAATAAAGGTCTGGAACAGGCCTTGAATCAATTATGCTTTTACAACGCTCACCGATATGATATTGGAAAATTGGAATTTTCTTCTGTGTTTTGCACCCATAACCTTTGACCACTAGATCTACGGAAATGGAAAGATTAGTAACTCGCATATGAAAAATCTCCATAACTATTACTTCATTAATTAAACATTCTGTGAAATAAATCAAAGAGGGTTTATCTTATGCATTTAGGGTGATTAGTGAATATAAATGATACAAATGAGTGAGAGAGAGAGTAAAAATGGAGGGAAAAAGTATGCAAGTTTGGCACCCAACGCCTTCCTTGAAGCTAAAGCCTAGCCCTAAGGACACTAACAGATTAAAAATAATTTGTGTTTAGTTTTGATACACAATAAATTCATCCAATAGATCAAATTTACATGCACAAACAAACTAGTGAAATGATGTATTCTACACTAAATAATGCTACCATGTCCACTTCTAGATTGCATATATCATTAAACAACACACATCCACAACTAAAGTTGGAAAGGATTTCATCCTTAGCCAAGGATACCAAGCAAAAAATCATTTGGAGACTTCATGATCAAACTGGGATATAATCCTAAAGATGTAAAGGGAGCATAAGAGATGGTGAAAAGAAAGGATGTTGATATAGCAACATTGAGGAAGTAGTTAAAATTGCCTACGACAGAAGATCCACATGCTAAGGAAGTTAGAGAAATGGAAAAGGATAAAGCGGATATATTTTGAATAATTATTGAACAAAACAATCAGATCAGGGACATGGAAGTAGAACTGGAGAAACTGATGAAAGAGAAAGCGCAGTTGGCCATAGTTCCACTTACAGTAGTTCCAATTTCAGTGACCACAACCCTAGGAGCATCTACATCAATTTTAGCACCAACACAGACATTAGATTCTACAAGTGAACTTGTTAAAGCCATGGATGTCCGATCCATTTAGGAACAAGAAATTGTTAAGTTAAAATATCAACTCAAAACACTGTCAAAATAGAAATTAAAAATTGATAAGTTTTATGTGGAGGAGTTGTAGAAAACCCATCAACTTAATATTAAGCTGAGCAGTTTCAGAGTGAATCAGTTATGGGTCAAACTTTGGCCCAAGCCAAAGAAAATATATGAATAGAAATTAGTGAAGCCATCACAGAAATATGGCCTTCCATATAGATTATTTTTTAGCAACAAGAATTGGTACAAAGGTCCAAAGAGGTAATAAGACAAATCAAAATAGACTTAAGACAGAAACCTGGGGAAGAAACAACACTTATCAAATTCTTGAATTCCAAAAATAGAGAAGAATTAGAGTAGCTGGGAATTCAAGATAGGACAGAGACTATTTTAGAGGTGAGGAGGATGCACACCAAGAGGAACCTTATGCTATATCTTGAAAATACGTTTCAAAGTCTAGAAACTAGCATACAGAGATTTCACAAGCAGATGCATGTGTTGAATAGGAAAGTTCTACCAAGACTAGTTGGTAGGGAAGATAAACATATGAGCTTGAGAAATTACCAGGAGAAAATATCCACTATTTCCCAAGATAAGTCAAGATTTGCAAATATAAAGGGGTAAATAACAAGGAAAGCATTCCTAGAGGCCTTATATTTCGACTTGCTCATCAGTCATGGGCGGAGAAATTTGTTCATCATCAAACCAAATTTCCAGAAGTACACAGATATCGATTAGGCCTATAGAAAATTAGTTAAATTTTCTATCCCTACTAAAGGCATATGGGACAAATTGTGTGAATTACTTGAGTAATTTTTATCTTCAATACTAAGGAAAATAACATAGAAAATTTGGAGTCTCAGTCATTAGAAATCATCCTAAAAAAAAGGGCCAGTAGTTCCAGTAGTTCAAAAATTCATAAATTTTTGTACTACTTTAGTAATCAGTTGTTAGATATTTTTAGGATCCTATCTTGATCTCCAGAATCAAGATATTTTGTAATATTTTCTATAAGTACGTCATAATTCGAATTATGAAGGGTTGGGACTTGTTTGAACAAAAGGACTTGTATTGTAAAGTAGCTCAAAGAGCCGTCATTGATTAGATTTTCAGTAATACAGTGCAATCATTATGGGATTCTTGTGTCATTTTTATTGGTGAAATGCATCTCTCTTTGTCAATTTGTTTTCATTTTATTATCAAGTGTGATTCTAAAATCTAAATTATTTTAAGAAGATAAAGAACCGGATTTTTTTGAATGTACACTCTCTCTCTGACTTAAGAATAATTTTTATGTTTTCCACTAAAGATTAAAATCAGAATTCTTAACTGCTTTGTTTTTAATTGGATTTCTAAATATTTTCCTGTCTTTTACACCATAGACCTTAAAGTATCCAGTGAATTTTCCTGACCTGCCCTATAAGTTTAGCATGTAAACTTTGTATTTGATCATTCCAAACATGTGACTCCATTGTCCCAATGACCTTTCTTCCTAGTTTCAACCCAACAACACAAAAAACCCAAACCTGAACTTAATAGATAGCATAATACCTTCAGCCAAATAAAGTTAAATAATAAAGAGAGATCCCTCTCTGAAACTGGAAGGGATATATTCCCAATTTCCAAAGTGGTTATGTGGTTACCTCTGTGATTTTTTCTACAACCTCAAAAATTACAAAGTAATAACATCCTGGCGACCATACTAGGGATGAACATACCTAAATTTGAAATTTTATTTCCCTGGTTCAAAAATATTAGTTTAAGAACATTTCAGATTTATATTTCAGAAATAAATGTTTTGAGATTGTAAAATTTGTGCATAGTTTAAATTGTGTGTTTGATACTATATAGATCTGGCTCCTAAAATAATTCATACCAGAGAAACTCCAGATCTAAATCCTCCTAATATCCTAGATAATCCTAATAAATTGATAAGGAAGAAAAGCTTGATAGAAAGTTAAGGGAGTAATAGTCCTCTGCCAAGAGATAATTCTTTTCCAGAGAATTTTGTTACCATAAAAAATATTCAACTTGATCTACCCTTTGAACTTAGTTTGTTTAGATCTAAATCTGAAATCATTAAAGCGAAAACTGTCATTGATGAGTCTATGTTAATACCATACATATCTGAACATCAGTCTATAGACTAGGATTATGACAAACTATCTCTCCAACAATTTGAAAAATTAGAAGACCTAGTGATAGACCTAGACCAAGCTATCTATAAAGCCTACATCCAGCAATCAGTTGAGCTTTCATCCCTATCATTATCTGTATCCTCTCACATTACACAATCTTGACATCATGTTTCCACTATCTCCTCAACAATTTCCACTACCTCCCCATCAACATCACAAGCCATATGTTAGCTTGATGGGGCCTAACCCAGGTTCAACTTTAACTGCATCAACCAACAAAACCCTAAATTTTTGTCCCTTTTGGAAACAACCTACGTAGCACAGGTTGCAGTCTCACCTGAAGTAGTATTGGGGGATGCTAGAACCAGGTTTCTGCATCCAGAGGCTTGTATGATGGTTTCCTGAAGTTCTTACGGATTAGATCTTCCTTCACATAGATCTAATCCTTTTGATGGATATCTATTGAAAATTTAACTAAATGATGTCCAGATATTGGCAAAGGTACTTAGTTATACTTATTATGCATAAATATGATAAATCTACCAGGTTTGTGCATCAAATAAGCATTAATTCATATAAAACATATTATAGTGTGAAGATACATAAACTTAGCATAAGTAAATAAGAGAACATAGATGCATAATATGTGGCTCAAAACAATCTTTATTAGATATAAAAGTTCAAATACATACTTCTTATCACTGCGCAGTCAGCTGCAAGGGCCCACGAACTTAGCTTGCGGACTTACCAAGGTCTCTGTGCACTCAGCTGCAACAGCCTTCCCCTATCACCTAAGTACAGGAAACAAACCTTTCCTACTTAGCACCTTTCCCTTACTATGATTCTGATTTTTCTACCTAATTGATCCTTAGACTCGCTATGAATCATCTATTTATAACATCTTCTTTACAATACCATGGTCCGCGGACCATGGGCGGGTCTCAAAACAACTCTATCACCTACCGAACTAAGGGACTCAAGCCCCTTTGACTTCTACTAGCTTCGCACTCTTCTTTTCAACATTTCATAAAGATTTTACATTCACTACAAAAGATAATACAAAATTGACTCAAAACTTAACATAATTGACCCCAGGGACTCCATCCCAATAGGCACCCAATGAAAATTGGGTGACTTGCCCTCGAGTCACTCAACTGGCACCTCTATCTTGTTGTATAGGTCATTGAACTCCATCTGCAACACAACTATGTCAGCAAAACTCTACACTCTGGTCTGCTGCACATCCTATACTAGCTTTTCTGTAGTTGGGCCTTCCACCACCTGGCGCATTGTTTATTGCATTTGTTGGAGTGTCTTCAAATTTTCCTAGACTGACGGAGTAAGATGACTTTCTTCATATGTCCAAGGCTATATTCTGGCCTTTAAGATAACCTCTTTCCTTTACAACTCCTTAATATGCGTTTGAAGTTGTTTTCCTTCTGTTAGGCGAACGAAGTGCTGGATTGGCGCCAAAGTGCACTTAGTCACCCCGAGTTCATAAAACTTTTGCTGCAGCTCCCTGATATCTATGCCAAGTTTTTGTAGGTTTGGGTACTCCTACAGATTCATCCATAATTCCATCACCTTCTTGAAGATCAGTGTGCATCCTGTGACGCTTGCATCCAAAGTGACCATACTTTCTCTAATAGCTACTCTGCGTTATTCTCAGACTTCTGGAAAAGTTGTTGTCTGCAATTTCAACTTGAGCTATGAGATCTTAATTTGGATCTCAAATGTTACTCTTCTAACCTCATCCTTTGATTCTATAACTGTTGCAACCAACTTCTGAATCTTTGTTGCTACTACTACATCTTCTAGAATGTGAAGTTTTGGCAACGTTTAACAAGCCTGTGTAATTTCTGCCTTCCTGTTTTGGCTTCACGCGTCCAGTTCTTCCTTTTATTTTAGCGCCTAAGATGTTTTTGCTAAAATATGCTCACCGTTCATATTCACTTCACTGATAACTGATAGTGTGCACTGCTCCCTGATCCTGAGCTCATTTGATACCCCCTGATGGAGGATGTGGAGTGTTTGAATAGGCAACGCGACTAAGTTGAAACCCACATCTTTTATTTGTCCGAGATGGATGTTTTCTTCATCTGATTTTGCGTGCAGTGATCCTTCTAGTAATGGAATAGCTCTGAGGTCCAAATTCCTATTTCTGTCCAATACCAACATGTTGGCTTGTTGCAGGCTCACTTGAATCCCGCTCGCTTGTCCCATACTCGCTTGAATTTGAATTGTTTTAATCTACAACTCACGCAGTTCCTTTTGCACGCTCCCTAGTGTTTGCATGTATTGTTTCTCAATATATGTCCACAACTCCGTTATTGTGTCACATACCTTATCTACGATCTCATCCAAGTCCCCCTTAGTGAGGAACATTGGATCCACATGTGCATGCTTATTCAACTTTTGCTTCTTCCTGGGCCCAAAAGTCATCTCCTTGGTTCACTTTTGCAATTTAAAGGGACTTCTCTTCTCCTTGCCACATCCTCCATCCTCCTTGGACCCTTCCTTGTCCATAGTATGTAGAGAAGTAGACTCCTCACCTTCCAATGTGGCCTCCTTCGTAGTGCGCTCCTTGTCAGCGACTGCCTTAGCAACAACATCCTTATTTTCCTATGCTAGTTTTTCTTGGGTTGCAGCCTACTCAGCCTATTTCTTTTTCTACACTGATTTCTCTCAAGCAGAAACCTGCACAACTTCCATTTTCTTTTGCATTTTTGTGGCCTACGCAGAGGAACCTTCCTCTAGTCACTTGGTCATTTTCCCACGACTTCTTGTACATCTACATAAGTGACTAGGTATGGCGACTTGTACCATACATTCTTAGGATCTCGCCTCATGCCTATGGACACATTGTGAAAATCCACTTTAAGCTCTGTGTAGGCCTCCAATTTCCAAAATAATGTTGGCGATAGCCTTGGCCTCTAGTTGGTCATGGTGCGAAGGTCCATCTTAACCATCACTTAGAACACTTTTGTCTCCATGACCCTCTCTGGGTCCTTCATTTCCCATAGCGAAGCAAACTTCGTGGACTCCGGTAAAACATCATCCTTTTTAGGGAACTCAATGTCCTTTGGGAGCCTCCACGTGACGAGGGAAATCAAGAAACAGGAGCCAGGCATAATGGAATGCCTTGTCATCGCCTTGTGCTTCGCTACAATTCAAAAAGAACTCTTTTCAGAGGTACAATGCCAAGTTGTATTGGACCCCCTTCGCGCATTGTGCAACCAAGGAAATGATTGGTGCTAACACCTCATCCGTGCGACACTTTCTCATAATCCTATAAGACAAAATCTGGGTGTAAAACTGCATTGTCCTATTGGTGATGGAACATATAGAGTATTTGTGTTACTTCTTCACTAATCCATACTCGTGCTTCATTTTTTCCGTGATTTTTTGCTCTTGACTCTTGCCTCTGAACTCCTTAGAGAGATCCACCCCTCGGTAGGGAAAACTTATGATATGGTGGATCAGCATATATGTGATGGGGATGGGCTCTCCCAAATAGAGACACCCATCATGCATCAGCATAAGCAATCAGTGTACACACACCATGGCCATTTTTAGACTCATCTACACAACACCATCCTCCATGGTGCAACCCTCTTGGTGTAGCTCCACTTAGCACACTTCTGGCTTCCTTTGCGCAACCCCATTACTGCATATTTTTACTCTGTGGGAAGTGTAATTTAGAGTCCCATACTCCCTCGCAGTTTCTTGGAGTACTAAGGTTGTCCTACCATCATGTATTCATTTTGCAGGGGTAGGATCCCCTTGATATAACTTTAGTCGACTCCCATTAAGTCTTCCCAGAAATATTTCCCCATTTAGCTTCATGAGCTGAACCATACCACCATCTGTAATTTTCGTAAATTCATAGGGCCCCAACCAGTGCATTTGAAAATTCCCAGGGAACTTCGTGAACTTTCTATCATATAATAACATTAAATCATTTACCTAGAAGGTGCACAACTTAATATTTCGATCATGCCAAGTCTTCTCGCACTCCTTCTGCACCAGCTGGTGAAATCCTGCTAGAAATTGGTCTTCTTCTAATTCCATCAAATGCATGAGGTGTTCCTCCATAGTTTCACGATCCACCATATCATTCAATGCTACAATTCACAAGCTCGGGACAATATATTCCATAGGCACCACAACCTCTATCCCATAGACTAATTTGAACAGGGCTTGTCTAGTCAAATTTTTAACCGTCGTCCTATATGCCCATAGGACCGCTCATATGTGCACATCCCCATCATTTTTCTATGCGTTCCAGTCCTTCTTCAATGAGTTCTCCAAGATTTTATTGCATGCTTCAACCATACCATTTTCATGAGGATGATAGGGCGTACTCTTTTGATGATAAACTTGAAATTATTCGAGCATCACAACAATAGTTTCATTCAGAAAGTGTGAACCCCTGCCACTCATCTGTATCTTAGGACACCCAAACCTTGTCAAGACATACTCAGATAGGAACTTCACAGCTATACTGGTGCTACAGTCCTTCATTGGTTGTGCTTTTTCCCACCGCATCATGTATTCGGTCACATTAATAATGGACCACGCGCTAGTCCTTTTACCTAGGGGTTGTATTGAACCCACAAAGTCAATAACTCATTTATCAAACACCTGTAATGAAATATGAGGATTTGAGGGAAATTCATCCCTTCGTTATGGCTTTCATGTCCTCGGACATGTATCACATGCCTTGCAATATGCCTTAGAATCCTTATGTAGCATTGGCCACCATAATCGTGCATGCAAAATTTTTTGTGCAGTTGCTCTACTTGCATAGTGTCCTCCCGCCACTCCTTCATGTGCTTCGATGAGGATACTAGATCGTTCAAACTATGGAACGTCTCGGTGCAATATTTCATCATTAACCATCTTATATAAGTGTCCCACAATCATGGAAAAGTCGGTAGCGTGAAACACCAATTCCTTTTTCTGTTGAGTAGAATAACCTTCTAGGGTTGTTCCAGTAGTTAGAAATTGAATTATATCAGCAAAGTGATCATTTGTGACCTTTACACCAAAGAGTTGCGGATTTGACAACCCTTCCTCCAAACTAGTTGGTTCTTCACCTATCTCAATCCGGGATAAAATGATCTGGTCCTACATTCAACTGCCTAGGCTTTCCAATCACTTCAAAATCATATTCTTGAAACAACAATAACCATCTACAGATCTTCCCCCCCAACATAGGCTTGTCAACCAAGTATTTGAGAGCGGATTTATTTGTATACATTTTGAAATGTGTGGCCAAGAAATAATGTCGAAAATCCTATAGCGCATAGACCATCACTAATCCTTTGCACTCAGTAGTGGAATAGTTATTCTCGGCCTTTGACAATTTCTGACTCCCGAGGGCTATAGGGTGATCTATCTCACCTTTGCCTGGTTGGGTGAATGCCACACCCAACACAATACAAGAGCCATCCACATGCACATGAAATTCTTTCTTCCAGTCGGGAAACACCAAAATGGGTGCAATCACTATCCTTTCCCTTAACACATCTAGACTATGCTGACACTCTTTATCCCAGCAGAAGGTCGCGTCTTTCTTCAATATTTTTTCCATAGGCTAGTTATATGTGCATAGGATTTGATGAACTTTCTATAGTAACTAGTGCTACCCAACGTTGCACGCAAATGCTTTACATTATTTGGCACTTCTAAATTGACAATCATTGTTATCTTCTCAAGATATACCATTAATCAGTGCTTGTAGACCACATGACCTAATAGTATCCCATAAGGCACGTAAAAGATACACTTCTTCAAATTTAGAGAAATTTGGTATCTGCGACAAGTATCCAACATGAGACCCAAACTTGCAATATGGCATTTTACCAACCCATACACAATCCAGTCATCAAAATACACTTCTAAGAATTTATGGATGAATTCTTTGATCGCTACAGTTACCACTCATGAAAAGATATTGTGTGCATTCTTCAGCCCAAATGGCATCACTGTGTATTGGAAGCATGCCCATTCTATCGGGAAGGTTGTCTTTCTGTGATCCTCTTGCGTGATATTAATCTGATGGTACCCTGAGAAGCCATCAGTGAATGAATAAGCTCCATGCCCTCCAACATTCTCCAAAACTTCGTCTGTAAATGGTGTTGGAAATGGGCCATGAATGCATGCATCATTGATCTTACTCAAGGCTATGCATATTCTAATTTCACCCTAGTACTTCTTCTCTTGAACTACCATAGGGCTCACCCAATCATATTCTTCTACTGGCTCAATAATTCCTACTTCCAACATTTTGTCTATCTCTTTCCACACCTTTTCCTTATACTTGGGATTCAACTGGTAAGTTCTCTATTTCACAGGCTTTGCATCAGGCTTTAAAGTGATATTCATCACTCCTAGATCCCCTACTATTCCCTTTAGGTTCGAGAACTTGGTAGGAAACAAGTCCTGGTATTTGCGCAGCATCTCCATAACTTTATCAATGGTGTCTTCATCCCAATAATATCCTATCTTTGAAAACTTAGGCTGCACGTCAGATCCAATGTTTACTTGCCTAATATTCAAAGGTTCTAATATATCAACGTTCTCTGCTTTAGGTCCTTCAACCTCACGTTGTACTTCTGTCTCTGGAATATTGATTTTTCATGGATCATCATCTTCTTCTTATACAGTCACATTGTAGCATTCCGACGCATGGTGTAGATGTGTACTCAAGTCCAGTTGAATCCATTCTATCGGCTCTTCACGTTTTCTAAAGATAGGGACCTTAATTTCCTGGAGCGCTTCCTCATTTCATTCAAATCCATCCTCAAAGTTGAAGTTAATAAGAATCTCTCCCTCAAGATGTCCCACTCGGGCGTCCCATGGCGTAGCTCTATTTCCAAATACCAATTCATGGGGATAGTATCGAGAGTATGATAGAAGATATGCACCCATTCTAGTTGTGACTCTTCTCCCCAAGCTTTAGTCCACTGAGGAAAGTGCTCGCGTGGATCATCCTTTCTACTATATTTCTCAGTCATCTGGGTATTAGCGTATCCAAACCATAGCTTCAACATCCACTTGTATTCCCTCCAGTCAGAAAAGCTTTCCTTATGCATACCCCACTGTTGTAGTGGCTACAACCACCCTCCAAAATTTTTCCTTAGCCTATTTTGGAGCTAGTCTATACCAACCTTACACAACACTTTGTCTTGCTTCATCAAGTACTCAAGCTTTAGTGTTTTGCTAACACAAAGGCAGCCCATCGATCATAGTTGATCCATTCCCCTCATAGGAAGCTCATGCGGACTTGGTCCAACTACAGGCTGAGCAAATTCTTCTTGAAAATTGGGCATTTCTGGAAGGCAACCAACCTTCCCTCCAGGAATTGCGCAATCCTCTCTGGGAGCCTGCTGGGCTCTAGGATTGCACAATCCTTCCAGCCAACTCTCCCGATAGGATTTGCACAAATTTTCCCAGCAACAGGCTATTCAGCCCAAGATTTGTGCAAATCTAGGCAGTAGTCAGCTGCTCTACCTAGAAATTATGCAAATCTCTTGGGAAGCCAACTCAGCTCCCACCCAAAAATGCACATTTTTCTCCTGCAGTTGAGCAGTCCTTTGCATGTGCAGTTGAGTTGATCGGTTCCCTCTGGGATTGACCAAGACAGATTTGCATGCATGGGCTACTTCTCCTCAGGTAGAATGTAAAGGCATCCCTTGTTTTAGGGATCTATGTTTAGTAATTGGAGGTTACATGCAAGGAGAAATTTTGAAACCTCCAACCAAGTATTGCTTCCCCTAGATTCGTGTCATGCACGTCACAACCTTAATGTTATCAAAAATCATCAACCAAATGCTACAGAGCTCATTCCTCACATCAACCTTGTAGCTCTAACATCCCACATCACATCTAGGAGCAGTCGGCACATTCAACTTAGTTGTTTTCGGGTAATCACGCTTCCCATGCCTTGTGCTGCATTTTTGTCACTTTTTGTGTTTTCACTTGTGGGAGTATTGTTTTCTTCATTTCTTTTAATGCTTGCTGTTGTTTACATGTATACTAGATTGCCCTAGCACTGTTTTAGTTTTTGCTGCTATCTCACTGCTGTTGCATGAATGAAACTATTTTTCACGGACGTTCGCCCAACCAGCGAACATGCATGTTGATCTGTTTGTTGAATATTTCATTCATGTTTTTCATGCACTGTTAAGTACTTCTGCTATCACTTAGTGTTGCAATGAATTCACCGACTTACTTTCTTTCAATCGCTCATCAGTGAGTTGTGCCAACCTTGGCCTAGGCTCTTCCTTCGCCAAGGCTGCATTGCGCAATATGGGAAAGGAAGGCTCACCTTCCTCTCTAGATTTGCGCATTCCTACCTAGCACTGGCCTCCAAGACTATTTTGCACATTTCTAGAGGACAGTGGCTACTTGGCCCAAGAAATTACGCAGATTTGTCCCTAGTCCAGCCATCCTTCCCAGCTGGAATTGTGCATTATGTAATCCTAGCAGTCAGTAGCTAGACTAGGCTGTGCATTGCACAGTTTGAGCAGTTAGCTAGTCTCCCTGTAGCCGATATTGTGCCTTGATTAGTCTTGGCAGTCAGTCTTCCGACCTCCCACTAAAAATTACGAAACCTTCATGATCATTCAGCCAGGTATGTTGCAAGTCAATTATCATGTTCATTTTGGTTTTCAACTGATAGATTGCTTGCTATGAGTGTTTCCACGTCTCCATCTATCACAAGTGTTCATCTACCTCTCAACAATATAGGTACAATGGTTTCCAGGAGGGTAGAGACGAGGAAACCATTCAGAGCACGCTTGGGGATGCAGTCGATCAAGTGTCTATGAGATTTCCTATTCACGAAGACATCAAGTTTTTTGTAGACAAGGACATCAAGCGGTAGAATCACAATGAGTATCATCATGAACACCAGCTGAAGACAACATACCAAATGTAGCGAATGCAAGAGAAGCGTTGTTGACAACATGGAGGTGGAACAAGGTTGCAACCTCAAGCAAGTCCATTGATGATGAAAGAAACTTTGGAGACTCCAGATATGGAGTGACGGCGTGACATGAAGATCGTGTGAAGGTAGAAGATGTAACAAATAAGGAGTTGCATGTGCTGAAGTAGCAACTCAAGAAGAACACGAATCTATGAAGACAGATGAATGAGTTACAGCAGGATCAGGAACAACAGTGGGTGCAACATGCGCTCACAGATGAAAATGCGCCTAGACAAGTTAAAGATCCATCCTAGCAGCTAACACTAAGCAGACATGGTGAGAAGGGTGGTTGATCGCATGTAAGGGATTCAACAACATGCATGTCATTGTGCGCACACATGCAATCCAACCCATTCAACGCACTCACCAAGGCGAAGACAAGGAGCAAGTCCAATTGGAGCCGAACGGGTACTTCAGCAAGTTGATGCACATGACCACCAACACACACTTGAAGATTAACACATACAATATGCATTAGTGTGCTGTCGGTTCATCCATACCCAAGAAGACCATGCACATGTTAGCAGACGAGTTGGATGAAGGGGCCGAACGAATGCATTGGCTGCAACAAAAGCAAGAGTTCGCTTCAGCAAGATGTCACCATGAGGTGCATGCACACCATCACAGATGACCAAGCTTGGCATCAACTCACCCGCTTCACCATCATAAGCATGCCAAAAATTTGGTCTCACCACAGTGGACTGATTGTTAGTGATGTCTTGCAAGGCTTGCTCAAGCCATGTTTTCTCACATGAGTACATGTGCATTGCAATGTTGATTCATGTCAAGTGTAAGTCAAGTGTCAAAAGATGGATGTAATAGTCATAGAGTAGGTGAAGAGTCATGAGGGTATTTGAACTATCACAAAGGGGAATGTCAAGGGTCACCACACCCTTTGCTATAAATAGTCCCTCATAACTCATTGTATATGCTTTTGGTCAGCCAAGATTCTACTAAGACTATCTTGAAGAAGGCTTGGACAAATGCACCTTGGCTTCTCCACTGCACAGAGCTAGTACATCTATTTGGAGGAGCAGGAAGATGTGGCTGTAATGTTCCACTGTTGGGGCTAGCAGGTTTACATGGATGTATTGTATGATTGTGACTTACACTTCTTTATATAATAAGAGCCAACACATTTTCATGCATATGTTGTTATTGTAGTTGGATTGCTCCGGTTTCTTTAATGATATATGTTGTTTAACTTACGTACTTGTGTATGAATTGATTCACATGCAATTATATGAATCTTGTTGTTAATGTATTTCTTATGTTGTTAATGCTGTCACCATCCGTGTCGACTTCTCTACTGGGCATCAGACAAATATTTCACTTGAACCTTGCTATAACAACCGTCACACTCGTCTCAGACAGATCCGTAAGTGTTGTACATGTTATCTTACCTTGTATGATCTGGCTGTCTCATCCGAGTGGACTGCTCCACCGGAAGCTATGCATGTCCTTCATTTTCTGTGTTCTCAGCTGAGTTGGGACTAATTCCTTTCAACCCGGAACTCATGTTCACATCCTTCCCCCTTCGAAGTGTTATAACCTCTCATACACCTTCCTTGACTCACTGCATTAGTCACACCCTTGCTATTGACAAAGTTATTTACTTCCCTCTATGCGACATAGCAGTCAAGGCATTACCTTACGACCCACTGCTGGGACTCCTACACCAAATGGTCTAAGGTTTTATTGGGACTTCTTACTGTGGAGATCCCCTTGACATGTTGGCGGGTCCAAAACCAACAACATTTTTGGTGCTAGAAGGAGGGCCTGATGACAAGCAATGTCCTTTCATCCATTTTTTAACCTTTGCATATCTTTCATGGAGTCTTGCACTCTTCTTCCCCCGAGGTGTTTTTCGAATCATGAAGATGTATCCATCCTGGGGAAGCTTTTCAATCTCTTTTCCACTCACACATATGATGGTGAAGGTGAGGTGGCCTGGCCTGAGCACTTATATAACTTCCTTTTCATGATTTAGAGGAAGATGAGTTTTCTGATGAATAGGCTAATTTGTTGCTTGCATACACACTTCGTGAATCTCCATTTTGTTGGGTGCTCAGCCTACCGGCTGACATCATGCACTCATTTGAGCACTTAGGTGATCTCATTGAAGACACGTTCTATCATTTTGATCCAGACTACCTTGACCAAAAACTATTACAGCAATGTAGGGCTTCGCATGAATTTGTTATTTATTTTTGGCAGCCCTTCTGTGACTTGTAGTTTCAAGATCCGAAGACCCAGATGAAATTTACTTATCTTTGGGACCGGTTCGAATATTGCCTTAAGAAATCCACCCATCCCAAGAGGATGCTTGATATTAAACCTCGCTAAACATTCTTCATTGATGGAGCTGTGTAATCTCATGTGGGAGCGCGCACTCCCTCAATTGATTATATACCTCCCTCTTATTCAGAAGCTCCACCACTGCCTAGTGATGTTGAGGATCACACTCACACACTTGTTCATCCTTCACACTCTCCCAACATCACTCTAGTCGATTTTCGTGCAGATTTGGTTGTGAGTCCTTCGAGTTCTGATATGAATTCTTTTCTTCAACCTTCGTATTCGCACTCAAGTGTTCCTTCAGATGATGATGTCTTGTGTTCATACATTCTGGACTCTCCACTTGTTGTGAATGAGGAAAAATCCACTGACGGAGTCGGTGTTGCACAACCAACATGCACTATCATTCATGAAGAGTATGAGTGGGAGTTTGAACATCAACGCTTGGCGAAGGATGAATCCCTTCTATTTGAGTCCCCTTCGTTCTTTCCTAACCTCTCTAGTGAACCTGCCATCCATGATTTTTCATGTGTATCATCATCCATGGATGCACCCATTATTGATCACTCACAAGACTCACCAGATGTTAGTCCATCATTCGACAATGGAGAGGATAAGTTACTCATTGAAGATCCACTTGATCCTTCATCTATCTTTTTTAGAAACACAAAGGATGAGTTTGTTCACTTTTCATCTACCTCTCTGTGTGATTCATCCAACCACGAGGATGTCGACCAATATCCTGAATTTTTCTGATCTTGGTTGTCATGATCTCTTCACCTCATCATCCAATCATGATATTGATTCACTCATTGTTAATCCGTCTAAGCCACTGGTCTACAAAGATCCATCTATCAACAAAGTCGAAACCCCACAGACTGTTGAGGCAGTTCAGCCCGAATTGATGGTTATGCCAGGCCCTCACTGTCTTGAGGTTGGTTTCGCTTCTGATCAGGAAATTATTCAAACACTCAAGGCTCCCCATCACTCATTTGTATTCACTCAAGATCAATCCAACACTCAAATTTTACTTCCTCGACTTGAACTACACGATCCCATTTTGAATGCATTGGAGGAGTCTTACATTGCAAGCACTCGTGCGTGATGCAAGTTATCTTTGTTCCTTTTGTTTGCTTGCATGTCACAATCAAGATTGTGCTTATGCTTCAAAGTTGCACGTAGTGTCACAAAACACCATGATATCTCCACAGACTACCCGTCATGCACATGCACTCACTTATGTCCCATGGGAACTTTGATCATGAAGTGTGGTTGTCTTCATTGTTATATATTTCTTTCTTGCTGGTTCACACAATTGGGTTGCTTGCAGACCAAGCCTTCACCAACATGGGTCTACCAATGCACCAGTGGCTGCATTGGAAGTATCACTTCATGTGATTAGGCCCATGTACCATTAGTGTAGGAGTAGGAGTAGTGTTTACTTTTAATTGTATGCATGCATGCTTGTTTTCTTACGTGCTTTGTTCGCTTGTTTGTTCGCTTGCTTGTTTGTTTAATTGCTTCACTATCATTTTTTCTTTTGCTCTTTCTTTGCTTTGTTGATTGTTAGTCCATTCGCTTGTTTCATTCATAGGCTATTTTTGCATGAAACCATGTATGACTCTTAAAGCGAGCTGGGTAAACTACAAGAGGGCTTGTATAGCTATCACTACTTGGTTATCTATCATATTGCCTCTATATGATGAGCTTGTTACTTTTAGTCCATGATATCTCAAAGGAAAATACATACTGTTCTAAGTAAACCTTGGTGAAAACACAATTCTTGCGCGCTAACTAGTGTCACCTTCTCTAGTCGGTTGTTTTTGGGTTGACCATTGTCAGCTCAGTCAAGTAGAGTAAGGTGAGGGGGAAAACATTAATAGGCACATCAGAGATACAATAAACTACTTCTCTATTGGAACAACCTCCTCTGCTCTCAATAAGTCGGGATCCCTCTTCCACCTCTTAAATGAATAAGTGATATGCACAGTGAAAATGAAAAAATGAAAAATAAAAAATTCAAAATGAAAAATGAATAAGGCGAAAGAAGAGAAAGGCTTCCCATTCAAGAAGGTGATGCAAGTAACTTTGTCGGGGTATTGACCAGGCTCACTGGCAGCGGAGCCATGCTTGTGTTCCTATGTGACTCCACCAAGGTACTGCCCAGGTCTACTGGCAGTGGAGCAACACCATAGATGAAAATAAGACTCTGATGACTATATTGCTTATGCACCTATATACCCCTCAACCCCAATCGAAACAAGTATGTTTCCTTGGCTTGGAATGTGTGTCAATCAACCAAGAGTCTGGCAGATGCTACAACTTACATCAAGCTAGTGTGAAGCCAAGATTAGTTGAGAACTGAACAATACTTCTGGAGGTGTTAGACTTGCTTTTCACGAACAAGGTCTATGCAGAGAGCTGGAGTTCTACCAGTGTGTCGCCAAGTGTTGTAGTAGCTACAACTAGCCTCCAAAATATTTCCTTAGCCATTTTGGGAGCCTCCTTACAAACCTTAGGCAACACTTTGTCTTGCTTCATCAAGTACTCGAGCTTCAGTTTTTTCCTCACACAAAGGTACCCTGTCCATAGGGTGATCAACTAGACTTGGCCTAGGTGCGGGCTAAGCAACTTCCCCTTGAAAATTGCACATTTCTAGAGGGAAACCAGCCTTCCCTCCAGGAATTGCGCAATTCTCTCTAACAATTTGCTGGGCTCCAGGATTCCACAATCCTGCCAGCTAACCCTCCCAATAGGATTTGCACAAATTTTCCTCGCAACAGGTTGTTCAGCCTAGGATTTGCGCAAATCTGGGTAGCATTCAGCTCCTCTACCCAGAAATTGCGCAAATATCCTAGGCAACCAACCCAGCTCCCAGCCATAAATGCGCATTTTTATCCAGCAGTCAAGCAGTATCTTGCATGTGAAACTGAGTTGAACGGTTCCCTTCGGGACTGAGCAAGACAGACTTGCATGCATGGGTTGCTTCTCCCAAGGTAGCATGCAAAGGCATCCCTTGTTTCATGGATCTATGTTTAGCAGTTGGAGGTTACATGCAAGGAGCAATTCCGAAACCTCCCACCAAGTGTCACTTCCCCTAGATTCGTGGCATGCACGTCACAACCTCAATGTTATCAAAAATCATCAACTGGATGCTAAAGATCTCATTCCTCACATCAACCTTGCAGCTCTGACATCCCACATCACATTTAGGAGCAGTCAGCACTTTCAACTTAGCTGTTTTTGGGTAAGCCCTCATCTAATGCCTTGTGCTGCATTTCTGTCGCTTTTTGTGTTTTTGCTTGTGGGAGTACTATTTTCTTGATTTATTTAAATTCTTGCTATTGTTTACATGTATACTAGCTTGTCATAGCTCTATTTTAGTAATTGTTGCTATCTCTCTGCTGTCGCATGCATGAAACTGTTTTGTACAGACATTCTCCCAATAGACAAACTGCCTCAGCCACATGCATGTTGATATGTTTGTTTAATCCTTCATTCATGTTTTGGATGTAATGTTAATCACTTCTTCTACACTTAGTGTCGCCATGCATTCAATGACTTACTTGCTTTCAGTCGCCCGTCGGCGAGTCAAGCTAACCTTGGCCTAGCCTCTCCCTTCACCAAGGCTGCATTGCGCAATTTGAGAAAGGAAGGCTCACCTTCCTCTCTAGATTTGTGCATTCCTACTCAACACTGGCCTCCAGGAATGTTTTGCACATTTCTAGAGGACAGTGGTTGCTTGGCCCAAGAAATTGTGCAGATTTGTCCCTAGGCTAGTAGTCCTTCCCACTTGGAATTGCACATTGCGCAATCACAACAGTTAGAAGCCAGACCGAATATGCATTGCACAGCTCCATTAGTCAACTAGTCTCCCAACAGTCGAGACTGTGACTTGAGCAGTCTTAGGAGTCGGTCTTCCGCCCTCCTGGTCGAAATTGCGCAACCTTTGTGTTCATTCACCCAGGTATGTTGCAAGTCAGTTCTCATGTTCATTTTGGTTTTCAACTAACAGATTTCTTACTATGAGTGTTGCCATGTCTCCAGGTATCGTAGGTGTTCATCTTCCTCTCAGTAGTATAGGTACAATGGTTTACAAGAGGGAAGAGACGAGGACACCATCAGAGCACGCTTGGGGATGCAGTCGATCAAGTGTCTATGAGCTTGCCTACTCATGAAGACATCAAGTTGTTCGTAGACAAGGACATCAAGCGGAAGCATCACAATGAGAAACATCATGAACAATAGTTGAAGACAACATAAAAATTGCAATGAATGCAAGAGGAGGGTTGTTGACAACATGGAGGTAGAACAAGGTTGCAAGCTCAAGCAAGTCCATTGATGATGAAAGCAACTTTGGAGACTCCAGCTATGGAGTGATAGCGCGACATGAAGATTTGACGAAGGAAGGAGATGTAACAAAGAAGGATTTAGATGTCCTGAAGTAGCAACTTAGGAAGAACATGAAGTTGTGTATACAGACAAATGAGTTACAACAGGATCAGGAACAGCAGTGAGCGCAATGTGCACTCACAGATTAAACTGTGCCCGGACAAGTTAACGATCCATCCCAGTAGCTAACATAGAGCAGACATGGTGAGAAAGGTGGTTGATCGCATGCCAGGGATTTAGCAACATGCATGTCATTATGCGCATGCATGCAATCCAACCCATTCATCACACTCACCAAGGCGAAGACAAGAAGCAAGTCCATATGGAGCCGAATGGGTACTTCGGCAAGTTGATGCGCATGCCCACCAACACACACTTGAATATCATCACGGACACTATGCATTAGTGTGCTTCTAGTTTAGCTGCACCCAAGAAGACCATGCACATGGTAGCAGACGAGTTGGATGAAGGGGCCAAACCAATGCACTGGTTGCAACAAAAAGAAGAGTTCGCTTCAACAAGATGTCACCGTGAGTGCATGCACACCAATATGGACAACCAAGCTTGGCATCAACTCACCAGCTTCACCATTAGAAGCATGTCAAAGATTTGGTCTCACCACAGTGGACCGAGTGTTACTGATGTCTTGCAAGGCTTGCTCAAGCCATGTTTTCTCACATGAGTACATGTGCATTATAATGTTGAGTCATGTCAAGTGCAAGTCAAGTGTCAATTGTTGGATGTAATAGTCATAGAGTAGGTGTAAAGTCATGATGGTAGTTGAACTGTCACAAAGGGGAATGTCAAGGGTCACCCTAGCCTTTGCTATAAATGGTCTCTCATAACTCATTGTATAGGCTTTTGGTCACCCAAGATTCTACTAAGATTATCTTGAAGAAGGCTTGGATAGTATTGTAACGCGCCTTGGCTTCTCCACTCCAAAAGTTAGTACATCTCTTTGGAGGAATAGGCGGATGTGGTTGTAACGTTCCACTGTTGGGGCTACCAGGTTTACATGGATGTATTGTATGACTGTGACTTACACTTCTTTATATAGTAAGAGCCAACACATTTTCATCCATATGTTGTTATTGTAGTTGGACTGCTCTGGTTTCTTTAATGATATATGTTGTTTAACTTACATACTTGTGTATGAACTGATTCACATGCAATTATATGAATCTTTTTGTTAATGTGTTGCTTATGTTGTTAACGTTTTCACCATTTGTGTCAATTGCTCTGTCAGGCATCAGGCAGATCTTTCAGTTGATCCTTGCTATAACAACCATCACACTCGTCTCTGATTGATCTGTGACTGCTTTACATGTTATCTTACCTTGTATGATGTGACTGTCGCAATCCACGTGGACTACTCCACTAAAAGTTGTGCATGTCCTTTATGTTGTGTGTTCCTAGCCAAGTTGGGATTGATCCCTTTCAACCTAGAACTCACCTTGACCTCCTTCCCCCTTTGAAGTGTTAGAACATATCGTACACCTTCCTTGACTCACTACATCAGTCACACCCTTGCTACTGACAGAGTTATCCTAATTTCCTTCGTGTGACATCGTGGTCAAGGCATTACCTTATGACCCACTGCTGGGACTGCTACACCAAACAATCTAAGGTTTGATTGGGATTTCTTACCAGGGTGATCCTCTTGACATGTTGGCAGGCCCAACACTGTCAACAGCCACCAACGAGAAGGCGTAGCATGCAGTGCCAATTCAAGTGCTTGGAATCGATGTTCCTCGGGCAACTCCATTTAAAAGTCATCCAAAAAGAGATTAACATCATTCAAACCATCATAATGTGGGAGATTTATTACCTCTGTAGATATGCACCAAAATGATTTGGTCATCATATTATAGCGTAGCGTAGAGACTTCATGCAACTAATTCTGCCAGTGTTTGAGCTCTTCATATGAATCTGAGGTACAAGAGCTATCTCTATCCCATGTGATCCACCCATCTGCAGTGGGATTGATCAAATCTTCATCGTGCACATTTATCTTGTATATCTGATCTAGATCATCATCTTCCACATAATCGTGGACCAGTGTAGCGTGCTCCTTCAGCAAGGTCTAGTGGCACAATAACTCTGAGCACCTTCTTCTCAAATTTCACCCTTTTCTTATTCAGATTAATCAAAATATCCATGTTGAAGGCCCAATAAATTGCTAGTAGCACAAGGTAAGGATTGTTGTCATCCACTATTTCAATTACCTCAAAGTCATCCAACGCACTCTCTCCTTCAATCTACATTGTTACCCCATATAGGTGCCCATGTATGATTAGGAAATACATTAACATCAGAACCCAAATCCAGGATGACTTGGTCCATTTCATACTCTTTGTTTTGTGCAGTTAACCTTATCTCACACCCAATCTGGTTATTGTGTTTACCTAGTTTCCTCATAGCGCGTTGTTTTGAAGGAAACTTAATTTTTCCTGTACAATTGTCAATCAGTTCCTCGAGCCCTTCTACCACCTTATAATCCATCAACAACTTCACACAAGTTTTGAGAAAAGTTGCTAACAACGAAGGATTGACATCTTGCACTTCATTGTTCCCAACTGATTTCTTTTGACTCCTGGACATAGAAGCTTCAACAAAAATTTTCTTGGCCTCCATAAAAGTTTCTTTAGCTTCGTTGAGGTCAAACCTAACTTCCCTTTTAGCAGCTTGTTGGTGCGTCGAAATTTGCGGCACCAACATGGGGGAAAACCACCCAGTTTAGACCTTAAAGTAGCTCCTTTTCCCTTTAAGGTAGTGGCTCCAACTGGTTAAATGAGGTCCATTTACCTTTTCCCAATCACTAACAACTTTAAATCTTCCTTTAATTGCTAATACCTAGGGGCATCAAATCAATTCTTCTAGCTCATTAGGTAAGAATAATGATCCTTAAGTTGTTTTTGTGGAACAACCAAACAAATCTAAAGCTTTTCCTCGAAGAGAGGACTTCCAAGATAACACATGCATGATTTAAATAGTATGAAATTAATATATCCTATCTTGATTGAAGGAAAGAAGAATCCTTCTCCCAATCAAGAGCTGATTTATTAAAAGAAAACATTAAGGAATTGAAGTAAAAATGAAGGAATTAGATCAAGGAGATAGCTCTTGAGATCTGACTCCTTGTTAATATAAATACTAACAATCAAGCACTTAGTAAATAGTTACATAAGTGTTTTATGGAAGTATATCCAATCCCTAAGGTATATGCATATAAAAACTATTCATTACCTGGGTTTTACTTATTTATTTTGAGTGCGATCTAAAATGATTGTCTTTTGGTAGATGATAATGAAGATTAATCATTTACAAAAAGAAATGAAAACATTAAAGACAATTCTTTTAATTAAATAGTTAACTAAAAGAATAATTTCAAGCTCATATCACAATAAAAAATAAATAAACAATTTGATTGATACATGTACTAATGATTTACAGCAATAGCATATTCAAAAGTGATATGGTGTTAAATTGTACTTAGAGTATACATATGACAAACAAACTTAAAGAAACATTGACTGAAAATTATACAAAAAGAACACAAAAATATTGATAAAAGTACTAGACTTATCATGCCCCTTTTGTAAAATATGCAGTCTCGGTCCTTTTCCTTTATTCCAAAGCTTCCAAAAAGTACAAAAATGTGACTCTTTCAAGCCTCTTTAAAGAAAAAATAAGAACCTTGATTCAATCATTTTATTAAGATGAGCTTTTGAAAATACAAAATTGTAATATCCACTCAGCTTTCTTCGCAAAGTTCAAGACTTGATCCAGTGTATTAAGATAGAATTGGAGATACAAAAGTGCAAACCCCAAAGGCTTTCTTTCTTAGATTCCAAACCCTTTATTTGTTAACATAAATGAGTTTTACAGTGAATAAAAGATTGCAGAAATAAGAAAAACTCCACAAAGCATTGGGGAAGTTTTAAAAAATCCCTTTTTGTTTTTGAAGATAATGCAGAAAATAGAAATGGTTATGATAATTATCTCTGGGTAATCCCACTCTTGTCTCATCTGTGCAGCTGTTCTTTATCGAAATATCTTAACACTAGCCAATTTTGTGGAACGATCTGTCTCTATCTCCGTAGTTGTCTCCTTCCTTGTGAATCTAAAAACGAGAAACAAAGAGTGGATAAGCAATGAGATATATTTCAAACTGTAAAATAAATCCATGAGTTGTGTTTCAGATAAACAATATGATTAGAAGAAGATATATGGGCTTTTGATTCAGAATCGCATATAATTGGGGAGTCATAATAATAACAAATCACAATTAATCGGGATCGTATCGCTATTGCATTGCAAATGTATATAGTATGGTGGAAATTCATTTGATTTATCGAAATCAAAGAGATCATTGATCAAAATCGCAACCGCATCAGAATCGAGGACATAACTTAGCATTATTGCAATTGAATTTAATCTGGGTGGATGAATGGCTTAAGTCCTGTGGCTTTTGCAATTGTGATATCACAATTGCAGAGGAGAAGGAATGGGTCAATCATATCAAGAATTATGGAGCGGTGGATAGCAAGCAGTGCCCCAAAGATTTGCAATTATGTTGTCTCAGGGGTGACGTGGAAGGTGATGTAATGGATGTCATCATAGATGACATGGCATTTGACTACGTGGCAGAGGAATGAGTCCCATTGCAGATCGCAATCACATTTGATAAGGTCTTTTGGAGTGGGTAACATGGCTAATAGAACTGCGATAGCCATGGATGCGATATCTTTTAAACTATGATTAATAACCCTCTTGGGTCTAGAGCTGGTCGCAAATTTCGTTACATAGGGGCAGAGAGGGATCAGGCCTGTGGTTCTTGCAATTGCGCAAATGTGGGGGAACTATGAAATGGAGTGAATGACTCGTCAGGTCCCGACAATCGCAATCACAAGAGGGATAGGCCATGGGACTTGGGCTATAGGATTTATGATCTCCACGGATGCGAGATCTCTATGAAGTGGAGTTCATGACCCCATTGGGTCTGGGTGATCGCTAAATCGCATCACAATGTGCTATGGGAAAAGGACTATGTATATTTGCAGATGCGATATTTTTAGATTATCGTTTAATTATGCCATCAGGTTTGATATCAAATTGCAATGAGGTCAAGGTTGGGACTTAAGTCTGCAGATGTTGCAATCCTTAGGATGTGAAAAATTATGAAATGACATTAATATTGACGGCGGGTCCGACTTTGAATATTGCAATCACAATGGGCTAGAGGAGGGGCGTTATCCATGGTGTTATGCTTATTTGTGATGTGGGAAAGATAGGTTGGGTTTTAGTGCCAATAGTTGGACTTTGGAAAACTCCAAATAAAACTCCAATATTTTGTTATTTTTTTTTTTTATTCTAATAACCCATACGTGTTTAATAATTAAGGATTTCAAAGCCTAAGTATAATCTTGGTCTTAGGGGCTACTAAAATTTGGTTTTTCTATGAAATAAAAAAAAAATATGTTTCATTCAAAACAGGAAAATGTTTTTTTTTTGTGTTTTAAAACTTAAAAAGGGTCCCCTATTTTTAAACAATTAATTTCATAGGAAATTATTATATAAAAATTGGGGGTTGTTGAATAGTACAACACAGCCTTGCGCACCCATCCTTCAAATTCTGGATGATTTCCCTTATATTCTCGTGTAGCCATACCACTATGCGTTATGATATTGGTGTTATGATCCTCTTCACTAGGCTCCACCCTGATCATTTGGATTTTTTGTGTAGGCTCTTGTGTCTTCTTTTCCTGCATCTTGGCAATCATCATTAGGCAGTCTTCTATCACATGATCAAATTGTCTGTAATATTGACAAGATGGATGTGTTGGGTTCTAAAAGTCACGCACAAAATGTCTAGCTTCGCCACATTTATAACAAATAATTTATCCACGACCTTTGCCAGCCCCTCCTCCTTTTCCTCTTTCACAACCTTGGAATCCTCCATGCTCTACAACTGCGCCTTGATCCTAAATTTTATTTTCCACATGCATTCGATAGGTAGGGGTCCTTTCCATCACCAATTCGCAACTTCAACATTTTCGCTCATTGTGTCCAGCCAATTTACAGAAGGTGAAAAAAATTGATGCGCTGTTTGAACAATCTTTTGCAAGAGATGACAATTTTCAGTTGTGTACTTCCCATATATCTGGCAGATAGCACACCATAATGGTACTCCCGCACTCGGTCGTGTGATATTTTCATGCTTCAGAAGCACAAGACCTCCCCCAATAAGGTAATTTTGATAAATAGGGCAATGATCCTTATAATGTCCCTTGTCCTTGTATTTTATACACCAGACTTCGGCACACACCTCTGGCTGGCTTCATTTCCTACTTTCAAGCTCTGCAACTCCATGTGCATACTTTCCAACTACAAGTGAATTTGTTGTATTCCAACATTTGTATCTTGTACTGGCGAGGCTTCCAACCTCATCGCGGGTTCCATGGCCTCTGCTTGCATTCCTATCTTCTACTGCAATAGTTGTAATCTTAGCTAAGGCGACAATGAAGCAATGTACCAGTCTTTGTGTTGATCATCCGTGATGTTCATATTAGCTTGTCAGATCAGGAATTTTAGGCTTTGATCAAAATCCCATGATGAATCATTTGCCATTTGTTGTATCTCCTTAAATTCTGTTACAAACTATGCCTGAGACTTAGGCTTCTTAAAATCACTATTCAACACTTGCTGAGTCTCTTCCAATGTCGCATCAAGTCTGTCCTGACATAACTAATATACCAAGTCAATGCCCTATCCTGCAGTGCTATGACCAGTTGTGCTTTCTTCATATTATCATTAGTGATATGTTGCACTATCCACACAACATTTGCAACAAACTAGAATTGCTTGGGGTCTTTGCTCCCTACACCTTTAAATATCGACATGTTCATTGCATTTTCCATTTTGAATGGTTGAGGCAGAGGTGGAGGTGGAGGTGAAGGTGCAGGTATAAGCAGTGGAGGTGGAGACAGAGGTGGAGTGGATGGATGAGGTATCCTTGGCATACCCTAACTTACCAACTATGACACACTTCATGGTGTATTTATAATAGTTCCTTTCTCATCGCTTGAAGAGGATCCCAATAGTGGACTATATTCAGAGCCCAATTCTTCATTCCTTCTAAATGGTTTTCCACCTCGCATAGTCCCAAACATCAAGGTAATGTCATAACCCATTTTTCACACAACAACATACTAATCCAAGTTTTTAGAGATTTGAAGTACTTACCTTGTGGCCTCTTGAATATCATGCGCTCTGCTTCTCTATAGCTCATGGTCGTATCAATCACGAGCTTAGTGACGAATCCTCCTATGATACGATCAATTCGGTGATCAAAAACCTATGCGATGTTATTTTCTGAAGCTTCCAAGCACCTCACCAACTCTGGAGTCCACACAATAGGGTCTTCAAGTCTCGACATACCCTGATTGTTTGCTAATCTAGACAGCCACATGAAATTCATAGGGGAAGAAACCGAAGAAGGATTCGGTTACATCTATGTACAGGTATCTATTCAACCATTATTTCTTGGATAACCATAGGTTTCTATTCTCCTGAGCTGCAAATGCATGTATCTCCCGATTAAGCCACTTCTCAATTTCTTTCTTAGTAGGGAACCACTTATTCAACATCACATATTCCCCAGATAGATATCAGTCCAGGAAACAGAACCATTTGTTGGCTTGATGGGGCCTGACCTAGGTTTAGTTTTATCTGTGCCAACCAACAAAACCCTAACTGATGGCCCTTTCGGTAAAAACTTGCATAGTGCAAACTACAATCTCACCTGAAGCAATATTGGGGGATGCTAGAACTAGGTTTTTGCATCCAGAGGCCTGTGATGGTTTCCTGAAGTTCTTATGGTTTAGATCTGCCTTCGTGTAGATCTAATCCTTTTGACAGATAACTACTGCAAATCTATATAAATGGCTTCCAGATCTTCACGAAGGTACTTAGATGTACTTGTCAAGCATAAATATTACAGATCTACCAGCTTCGAGTAGTAAATAAGCTTTAATTCATATTAAACAAATTACGGTTTGCAATAGGTTATCTGGGGCCACGTGGCGGCATACGATTAATCCTCATAGTTGACATGTGCTGGGTAAAATTATTTGCTTAATAAATAAATAAAACAACTAATCACTTGAACATTAATTATCAACCCGAGGAGCATCTTTTTATTTCAAGACAATCAGAAAAATATATGCATAACAAATACCAACAGCTAACAATGGTTTTAGATGATTGTGTCCTATACTATCAAGCTCATTCCATAGGAAATAAAATGTAAGGCTTGAATAATAAAACTAAAATTAAAAAGAAGAAAGTAAATGACAAGAAAAACAATTTTTCTAATCACACAACTTGAATCATTGCTAAATTAAATCACACCTTGCTGAATTGGAAATTCAAGCTATTTCACTCAACCGCATTCAAATGATAATCTAGAGCGACAAATCAAATGAAATCTAGAAGTTGCAGGAAATAACAAATCTGGAAATGCAACAACTTAATAAATTACTTGATTAAAATGGAAATTTATTTTAAAGATAAATGATTGAAATTCAAAGAAACAAGCACATGAATAAACTACTGTATATGTTCATGGTAGCACCTAATCCAAGGTAGTGGGCCCAACTTCCCAAGACTCAGTTCCACCTTGATAAATGACTCAGATCAGATTACAAATAACAGATGTAGAACTCAATGGATAAATTCCTTCATTAAAACATATGAGAGAAATAATTACAGCATAATGACGCTCTTAGCTTTGCCTCAAATTCAACAATTGTTCATCCTCTCATCTCTCATCTCTTATCTCTTCTCCTACATCCTATCTAAACATTTCCATCTCCTATCTCCTAATTATCCTTCAATTATTCCCCCAATTATCCTCTAATTCTCCCCTCTATTTCATCTCTGTTTTCATTTAAATACACAGAGAGAAAAGGGAAGTTACAACAAAGTTGATTACAAAATGATTTCCATTACAATTTGGAATTAATTACATAATCTTAATAAACAAGATCAGATAAGAAATATCTTCCCATCATGTTTCAGTTGGAACAAGTCAAATCTGGTATTGCAATTGGAAGAATTTGGAAAATGGTCGCAACAACAAATATAAGAAAAACATCTTTGAAGAACCTTCATTTTCTCTTAATACAGACCTAATTTTGGGAAATTTCTTTCCACAAAACTAACTTGGTCTGTTCTCGACAAAACCCATTTTTGGATTTTCTAGATTCTCCTTCATTTGTCCGAAACATCCAATGCAAAATTGTCACTTCTTATTCCACTGAATTTCTGAGTTGGAATATTTTATTATGAGCTGGAGACCAAATTTGCAACCTGGAAAAGATCTTGGAGGCTAAAATCGTGAGTGATGTTACAACAAATCCATTAATAAACTATCATTGGTAAAATCATGCATAATAATCATCAATTTATTAAAGATAAAGGAGAAGAAATAATATTTATCCATAAGAGCATAAATAATTATAAAATGGAATTATATGATAAATTATGATAAATGATGTGATAAAGAAGGGTAGAAATGGATGAAATAGGCATTAAAAAGTGATATAATAATGAAAAATTAGTGGCCCAACAACATGGTAGCTAATGTCATCAATGATGTGGCAATACAAAGGACATGTGGCAGTACAGATGCTAATGTGGTAGATAACACATGTCACTCAGTTTCAGTGTTTTTAGCGGTGAAATGGGGCCATTTCCGGGTGACACATGTCACCACTCACAGGGTGACATATGGCAGTGATTACATCACCCCGCGGATTGGTGATTGTATCTGTTAAGGGAAAAAGCTAATGGTAAAAGGCCACCAAGCTCTGGGATGATGGATTCCAAGTAACAAAGGAAACTCGCTTGAGATGTGATAAGTTATTACGACACGATCTATAAACGTTTCATGTTTGCGATATTAGTCAATGCGGTGTAAGGGGAAAACAAAGGGATTGCTGTGTTATAAAGGAAAAAGGCTCCTGGACACTAGTCTGAAGGCCTTAGTACCTAAAGGTTAAGCCCTTGGTCTTAGCCCTTGGTTACATGAAAATAACAGCATAAGAGGGGCTATACTAAAGGGGGCTTAAGGGGAGGGCGGAATTCACCTATTTCACATTATTCTTAAAGGATAAGGTCCCGTGGCCATGGTGCTCCGGTAGTGTTTTGCAGAGATTTAAATGGGCGGATGGGTAGGTAGCTATGGTCTTAAGAAGAATAGGCGGTGCATTCAAAGCACGGGATGGGCTGATCTAGAAGAAGCCCACTGTGACACAGGTCTGGGAGTCAATACCAAATGAAATAAAGGTTGAAATGATAGAGTTGGTCCCAATAACAGCTTTGATAGTAAATCATGGGGGATGGCGCATTCAAACCAGGTGTGGTCACATTCATGAGAAAATTATTTTGCTACATGCTTCTAGAGTCAGCACAAAAGGCATTTAAGGGAGAATAGACAGTAAACGGGCCAAGCATCATGGGAAGCACACTATGACAGATACAGGCCTAATTTGAAGCTTTCACGGGAACAACAAAGGACCCCTTCCTCCACTCTTCCTCCTTTTTCTTTTGACTTTCTATAGTTTTCTATTTCGAGGAAGGGATTCGATCCCAATTGTAATATTTACGTAGCAGAGCCTTACACTGGATGAGACAACTAGTATAGCAGATAGTTGGTGCTCTAGCTTAGAGATTTTTGTGATTATAACTGAAGCTCTCCCCCTTTTCTTATACAGAGGGGGAAGAAATATTATAGAGAGGTTCCAGAATTTCTCACCCGAGCGATCTGAATTCTAAGAAGCCATTTTGGTCCTATTTTCTTATTCATGGGGGACCTCACTGATATCGCATTGAATGTATGAACTGGTTATTTGGAACCTTTGAGATAAATTTAATTTCCCTCCTCATTCCAAGCATGATTAACGTGCAGCATCTTCCTCTTGGTAATCTCATTTCATATGTGTTTTTCTTCCTTTGACATAGTAAAATGAATGTAGTTGGTTCCTCTTCAATCTATGGATTTATCTTAGCTGCTAATAGAAGATAGTACTTGTGCTTATCACAAACCTATATGTGTTATTCACTAGCATTGCAATATCTGTAAACTTATAGATTTACTTGTGCATTTGATTAACCTGTAGGAACTGTATTAGTCCATATCTACGTTAGCTTTTGGTAAAGAATGATACCCATGTCATGTTTGATCTGAAACCTTCTTTTTCACTCCTCTATTTTTATCATTTTAACAAAAAACCATGGTTTAGGATTCTACCTTGTTTACAACCCTATCCATAAAATTCCACTTTATGCTAGAACATTACTTCTTAGGATTCTATTGTTACAACCCTATGCATCTACTTCCCTCCTTCCTCTCCTCCTCTCCACCATTCCTACAACTTCAGTTTTATGTTGTCTCGTTTCCATGTGTCGGCCACCAAAGGAAGAAGCCATTCTCTTTGAGATTTCCCCAATATAGCCCCAACGTGTGGATCCATGAATTGACTTGAATGTACCTAATTAAATACTTATTGAGCCAAACCCATACTATAACCTTTTTACATGACAATTGGAGTGTTGAAAACCCCTCACATATAACCTTTCATGCACTCCTTTATTTAAGATATCCTAGGCACTGGTCTACAATCAACCCAGAGGCTGTCTCTAGGGAGCTTCCTTTGTCTCCTGCTTCACTTGTGCTGCAAGTGTAAGATTTAGCGAAAACATCTTTCTGGCATCGTTTTTAAGGAAGGAATTATAGTATATTTTCCCGGGTGTGAAAAAGTATTACATTATCTATGTTAGGTGAGCAGGGGAAGTGTGGGTTGAATATCTCACACCTTGACGACTCCACTGTCCATGCGTCTATTTTATCATCCTAGCTTTCAAATGGTCTCATACTCACTCTGATGCTACAACAACTGAAAAATCTCCCTACTTTTGAAGCTGAAATCAATCATATAGGGAGGTTTTCAAGATGTCCGTCCGTGCATTTCTGGCCAACAAATTTTCCCCACTCGATTCTTCTTTAATTGCTGGTTATCTAAACCATGTTCCTTTAGTTCATGAATGGGATACCTACTTGCCTAAATTCATTGGGAACACAGAGAGAAGGCCTGATCAACACCTTAAATATTTTCATGAATGCATGGAGCAATAAGGTATTTCTCTTGAAGATGTACAAATGAAGTTGTTCATGTATTCTTTAGAGGAAGGTGCTAGAGTCTGGTACAGAACACTACCCCATGGCAGCATATCTTCCCTAAGAATTTTTCATAAATATTTCAATCATTATTGAAAAGAATTATACCCACTGAATTCTTTATTTGAATATTTCTCCACACCTCCTAATGATGAATACATTCCCGAGGTTAATGACCTTGCTAAAGATGTATGTGAGAACCCATTCCAAGAAGATATCCACTCACATCAAGATGCATCACCCCATGAGAAAGAAAGAGAAGAAGGAAACACCATTGAGCTACAAATAAACTCTCAAAGGGTTTATTCAGTTGATTCTGATGTTTCCCCTTCTTCTGATGAATATGACTCTGACGGAGAGTCAAGTGAGGCAGAGCTACCACACTCTCAGTTATGGGAAGCTGAACAAGAAGAAGAGGCCCATCAAGAGGTCAGCAAAGAGGCTCTAGTCCATGATGCATATCTTTCATATGGAGAGTAGGATCAAGGATCTCCTCTATTTTGTGATTCATATTATTCAAAGGAGAAGGAAATGGTCTGTTAGGCCCCAATACTACTAGTGTAAACCCTTATTTTTATTAGTACAACCCACTTATTATATTAATGTACCCATGTAGTGCCCATATTGTTACTATTGTGCCACATAGAAGCCCACTATTGTTATTATTGTGCCCTTACATTATTATTGTTATGTCGGCTCTGATTATGTTATGACCCTTTAGACTCCTATATATAGAAAGGAGATCTTTTCATTTGTATCATTCAAGAATTGTTCATTTATGTAATGTAAAGGAGGTTTACCCCTCTAAGAGGCTGAATTCTAAGGTGTTGATCTATCTTTTATATCTTTTCTTGCGCTGGTTTCATAACATTTGGTATCAAAGGTTTGGATTCTAGGGTTTCACTGCCCCAAATAGGTCATCGTGGCATTTTCGCTATAACTTTTCTTTCTGCAACGTTTCAGAAGCTAAAAAAAAACCCATTTGCAAAGTCATCGCACTGAAGCTAGGGTCTGAATTTCAGAGTCTTTCGCACTATATTTGCGGAGATAAGATCTGAGGAAGTTGGTCTTTTTGCAGACTCCTGAATTACATTCCAAACAAGTGACTTGGGGAAAATCATCATAACTTTCCCTTTGAGCATCGGTTTGAAATTTTGTAAGAAGGTACAGAAAGAGGACGGACTGTAGTTTCTTGTATATATTTTTCAGAGCCAAAGGTTGAAACAGTGACACGTGGCACTTCATACAAGTTCGCTCTTCTGGAAAGGTCTATAATCAGGTCATCTTGGGAGATTGTGCATAACTCTTTCTTGGAGAATCCAATTTGGATCAGACTGGTGGCATTAGAAAGAGGACGCAGAGGGCTACTATAGGTCGTAATTTCACAACTTAAAGATCTGAAAGTATAGAGTTACAGCCATTTCAAGATCGAGCTCCTAAAATCAAGAAAAAGCAAGATGAGGAAGTTTGATGGCAAGGATTCGTAAATTGGATACTTCAGATGGAGAAATATTTTGATCTACATGGTGTACCACTGTTACAAAAGGTATGTATTACATCTTCATATTTAGAACCGGATCAATTTTTATGGTATGAAGGGATTTGTTCTCGTAAACAACTTGTTACGTGGTCAATTTTCATGGAGGAAATGATAGCACATTATGAGGATACAAAGAGCAACACCTTCTTTAGAGCAACACCACAACAATTGGAAAGAGTAAAAGGCCTTTGTGACATAGTGGAAAGAAAGATTATGGAAACCAGGAAGCATACCCCTCACAACTATAAAGATGGAAGTGTTGTTTCTCCCAGACTTCCACAACCTATAATGGTTACACCACAACAATTGGAAGAAAAAAGAGAAAAAGGGCTTTGTTACAATTGTGATAGCAAATGCACTAAAGGTCATAAGTGTGCTGAAAAGAAATTATTTTACATAGAATATGAAGAGGAGGAAGAAAAGGATCAAGAAACATCAAAAGAAGAGGATATACGCCAGGACCCCACCCCAGAGAAAGAAGAAATGAATCAGACCAGATCTTGTAAAGCATTGGCAAGAATTACCACTCCTCAAAATCTCAATATAGAAGGACATATCAAGAAGAAAAAGGTGCAAGAAGTGAAAGATCACATTGAGAAAGAAGAAATGGATCCAACCATATCTTTTAATTCATTGGTTGAAATTACCACTCCTAAAACCGTCCAAGATAGAAGGACATATCAAGAAGAAAAAAGTTCAAGAAGTGAAAGATCACATCGAGCATCAAGAAATGAATCCGACCATATCTTGTAAAGGATTGGAAGAAATTACCACTCCTCAAACTCTAGAGATAGAAGGACATATCAAGAAGAAAAAGGTTCAAGCAGAGAAAGATCACATCGAGCATCAACAACAAGTTCTCCAACTTTTAAAGGATAACGCCACTTTGGTGCAAAATCAAACAAAACAACAGGTAGATCAACATCGTAGTGAAAAATGTTTTGATGTAGGTGATTGGGTATTTTTACTGCTACATCTCAAGCAAGCTATTTATGAGAAGGAAATGTTGGCAATACTACATGCACTTAAAAAATGGCGACCTTACCGAATGGGAAGACTCTTCAAGGACGAGGATGTGGAAGAATTTTGTGCCATTTCTATTATCCAACCAGATTGGATAAACGAAGCAAGGGATGAATGGAAGGTGGACGAAGAAGTATGGCCACTTTATTCAAAAGTTGCAAAAGATCCCAATTCAAACAATATTGCCAGAAATTGAAGAGGAAGGAAAAATCATATTGGAACCTGGAGCAGTCACAGAAACAAGAACCCGATAGCTACGAAATTGATCAATTTCAGAGTATCTCATCAAGTGGAAGAACTTACCCGCTGAAGATTCCACATTGGAGGACAAGAATTTTATATAGAAGCATCAAGAACTACTCAAGCGTTGAGGACAACGCTTTTTGAAGGAGAGGGGCATGTTAGGCCCCTATACTACTAGTGTAACTCCTTATTGTTATTAGTAAAACCCACTTATTATATTAATGTACCCATGTAGTGCCCATATTGTTACTATTGTGCCACATAGAAGCCCACTATTGTTATTATTGTGCCCTTACATTATTATTGTTATGTCGGCTCTAATTATGTTATGACCCTTTAGACTCCTATATAGAAAGGAGGTCCTTTCATTTGTATCATCCAAGAATTGTTCATTTATGTAATGTAAAGGAGGTTGCCCCCTCGAAGAGACTAAATTCTAAGGCGTTGATCTATCTTTTCTATCTTTTCTTGAGCTGGTTTCATAACATGGTCATGGAGGTGCAGAAGGAGTTGTTTACCAGCAAGTGGGGAGCTCCCAATATAAAGTTTTTCAAAAAGAACTTAAAGTTGAAGTTGAGGGGATGAATATTGTTTGTGGTTGCCATGACCAAAAAGACCTTGGTCAGTAGGCTATATGTGAAGAAGGGGCTGCTACAAACATTAATTGTATATTCCAAGACCCTGTGGCTGAGTACATGAGACTATTCTTAAGTCAGCACCAAAGGTCATTCCAAGATCATGTATCAGGTTCCTTGTTTGAAAATTTTCATGGTGCATGCTCATTTTAATTTTTATTTTTGTTATGAAACCAGCTCACAAAAAGATAGAAAAGAGATATCCACGCCTTATAATTCAGCCTCTTCGAGGGGGCAACCTCCTTTACATTACATAAATGAACAATTCTTCGATGATACAAATGAAAATACCTCCTTTCTATATATAGGAGTCTAAGTGGTCCCAATACAATCAAAGCCTACATAACAATAATATTGTAGGGCACAACAATAACAATAGTGGGCTTTTATGTGGCACAATAGTAACAATATGGGCACTACATGGGTACATCAATATAAATAAGGGGTATAACTACAATAGTAATGGGGTAATCACTAGTATTATAGGGACCCAACATGCCCCTCTCCAAAAAAGTGTTGTCCTCAACGCTTGAGTAGTTCAGGATACTTCTGCATAAAATTCTCATCCTCCCATGTGGAATCTTCAGCGGATAAGTTCTTCCACTTGATAAGGTACTCTGAAATTGATCGATTTCGTAGCTGTCGAGTTCTTGTTTCTATAACTGCTTCCGGTTCCAATATAATTTTTCCTTCTTCGTCAAGTTCTGGCAATATTGTTTGAACTGGGAGCTTGTTGCCTATAACCTTCTTAAAGCATGAAACATGGAAAACTGGGTGCAATCGAGAAGCTGCAGGAAGCTCCAATTTGTATGCCATAGTACCAATCTTTTGCAACACCTTGTACGGACCATAATACTTTGGTGATAATTTATTATCCTTCTTAGCTTGCTTGAGGGACATTTGCTTATATGGTTGTATCCGTAGGAATACCCAATCACCTACATCAAAACTTCTTTCACTGCGATGCTGATCTGCCTGTTGTTTCATTCTATTCTGTGCCAACACAAGGTTATCCTTTAAGAGTTGGAGGACTTGTTGTTGATGTTCGATGTGATGTTCCACTGCCTGAACCTTAGAATTTTCTCTTAAATATGATGTGATGGATGGTGGTTGATACCCATAAAGTTCCATAAATGGGGTCATTTTTTTTGCTGTATGAAAGGAAGTGTTATACCACCATTCAGCCAGAGGCAACCATTTGACCCATTGTGTCTGTTTATCAGATACAAAGCAACGAAGATATCCTTCCAAACATTTGTTTACTATCTCAGTTTGCCCATCAGATTGAGGATGATAAGATGAGCTATGAGCTAACTGAGTACCAAGACAAGAAAATAATTCTGTCCAAAAATTTCCAGTGAAAATGGGATCTCTGTCACTTACAATAATCTTTGGGTTTCCATGTAGCTTTTGAATTGTTTCCATAAATGCAGTAGAAACTGTACTGGCTTTAAATGGATGTGATAATGCACAAAAATGTGCATACTTGGTAAGTTTGTCAACTACCACCATGATGACACTCTTTCCCTCAGACTTGGGTAAACCTGTGATAAAATCCATTGATACCTCCTCCCAACGTTGGCTTGGAATGGGTAAAGGTTGTAATAGACCCGGTGTCTTAATTGTTTCAACTTTATTTTGTTGGCAAACCAAACATTCTGCCACAAACTTTTGAATATCTGATTTAAGGCCATCCCAAAAAAATTCCTTCTTAACCCTGTGGTAAGTTTTTAAAAATCCTGAGTGCCCTCCTAAGGGAGAAGTGTGCAATTCCATAAGAATCTTTTGTTTTAGCTGGGAATTCTTACAGAGGTATAAGCGATCTTTGTACCATAACGAATCATTTTTCCAGCTAAATGTATCAGACGTACTGGAATCTTGTTGTAGCTTTCGAATAAGTGCCCACACTTCTTCGTCATTCTTCCATTCCTCCCTTGCTTCATTTATCCAATCTGGTTGGATGATAGAAATAGCACACAACAATGCTTCCACATCCTCATCCTTCCTTGAGAGTGCATCTGCCACCACATTTTGCTTCCCTTTTTTGTATATGATTATAAAGTCATAACCCAACATCTTTGTGACCCACTTTTGTTGCTCTTCAGAGGATAATCTTTGTTCTAAAAAATATTTAAGGCTATCATGATCTGTTTTTACCTTGAAGTGTCTTCCCATTAGGTAGGGTCGCCATTTCTTAAGTGCATGGAGTATTGCCAACATTTCCTTCTCATAAATAGCTTTGCTTAGAAACTTTCCCTTGATTGGACGACTTTCAAAAGCAATGGGTCTTTCATCTTGCATTAGAACAGCACCAATTCCATTTCCTGAAGCATCACATTCCACAATAAAGGTTTTTGTGAAGTCCGGTGTAGCTAAGACCGGTGCTTGGCACATTGCCTCTTTAAGATGTTCAAAGGCCTTTGTTGCTTCCGGAGTCCATGAAAATGCATCTTTCTTCAATAATGTCGTTAGAGGTGCTGCTATTCTCCCATAATTCTTAACAAACTTGCGATAATACCCTGTCAACCCAAGAAATCCGCGCAAATACTTTATGGATGTGGGGATTTTCCATTCCTTAATGGCTTTAATTTTGGTAGGGTCTACCTTAACTCCTTCATGAGATACAATATGACCCAAATATTCCACTCCTGGACTCCAAAGAAACATTTGGATCTTTTGGCATATAATTGTTTCTCTTCCAATAGTTGTAGCACCCTGTCAACATGTTCAACATGATCCTTCCAAGACTTGCTGTAGATAAGTATATCATCAAAAAATACTAACACAAATTTTCTAAGGAATGGTTTGAAAATTGAATTCATCAAACCTTGAAATGTTGAAGGTGCATTGGTAAGGCCAAAAGGCATGACCAAAAATTCATAATGACCCTCATGAGTTCTAAATGCCGTTTTCGGAATGTCTTCAATCTTCATTCTGATTTGATGATATCCTGAACGAAGATCCAACTTGGTGAAGTAAATTGATCCATGCAATTCATCCAGTAATTCATCAATGACAGGAATGGGGAACTTATCTTTAATAGTGAGCTTGTTGAGCTCCCTATAATCCGGACACATGCGCCATGATCCATCCTTCTTGTGCACCAATACTACTGGAGCAGAGAAAGAACTTTGACTCGGTTGAATTATACCCGCCTCTAGCATTTCTGCAACCATACGTTCAATTTCACTTTTTTGGACATAGGGATATCTGTACGGCCTGATGTTTGGAGGAACACTTCCTGGAATCAGATGAATAGCATGATCATGATCACGCATAGGTGGGAGACCTTTGGGAGTCTCAAATACCTTGGAATGATTGTCCAGGACTTTTTGGAGATCTGGAGAAATAGATGATTCTAATGTGGAAACATCTAGCGAACATAATTGTGCAATTACACCCCTTTGCTCCTTTTTTAGAAGCTTTGTCATACCATTAGAGCTGATTATCTTTCCTGGTTTCCCTGCAATACCCCTTAATTCAACTTCCTTTCCTTCCACAGAAAATTTCATGAAAAGTTATTGAAAATTAAAAGCTATTGTACCCAAGGATTGTAGCCATTGGACTCCTAGTACAACATCAGCACCTCCCATTGGAATGGAAAGCATTGGGCTAGTCAATACATATTCTCCCATGGATAGCTTGATATTATGGCACTTTCCAGAGCAATTTATTGTTCCTCCATTTGCAATCATCACTTGACACTCTGGTGCTGGATATAGGAAGCAATTCAATTCTTTTGCTACCCTACAATGAATAAAATTGTGGGTGCTTCCTGAATCAATCAACACTATCACCTTTTTCTTCTTGATTTGTCCTTCTATCTTGATGGTTTGAGGAGTGGTAATTCCCGCCAATGCATTACAAGATATGGTTGGATTTATTTGTTCTTCATCTAGGCTTTGTTCCTGGAGTATATCTTCTTTTGACCTTTCTTGCTCCTTTTCTTCTTCCTCTTCACAATCTATGTAGAATAATTTCTTCTCACCACACTTATGACCCTTTGTGTATTTGCTATCACAATTGTAACAAAGCCCTTTTGCTCTTTTTTCTTCCAATTGTTGTGGTGTCAACCTTGTAGGTTGTGGAAGACTATGGGCAACAATGCCTCCATCTTTATAGTTGTGAATGGTATGCTTCCTAGTTGCCATAATTTTGCTTTCCATTTTTCTTGCTAACCTGAATGCCTTCTCTAATGAATCAGGTTCCCAAAGGCGAACATCATGTTGGATATTATCCTTTAAAGACCCTATGAACACATCAATCCTATGCTGCTCTGGAATATCTTTTACCCTTATGTTCAATTTTTGGAACTCTTCAATGTGCTCCATTATTGAATCCTTTTGTTTGAGACTTATCAATTGGCTAAAAAAAGTGTTGTTTTTTGTATCCTCATAATGTGCTATCAATTCTTCCGTAAAAATTGCCCAAATGATAAATTGTTTACGAGAGCAAAGCCATTGATACCATACAAATTGATTTGGTTCCAAATATAAAGTTGCCATACGTACCTTTTGTGTGTTTTGCACATTATTGAGATCAAAGAATTGCTCCATCTGTAATATCCATGTGGCGGGATCCTTCCCATCAAACTTCCTCATATCGATTTTTGGAATATGGTGGGTCTTCGATCCAACATTAGAATCTATGGAATCATGATTAACATTACTTTTGTTCACATCATGAGTTTCCTTTACAACCTTTTCACCATTAGTAAGTATCTCTTATAGAAAATTTGTCAAATCTGTCTTCAAATCTGCCATGTCTATCTTCAAATCTGTCTTCAAACTTGCCATGTCTTTCTTCAAATCTGTCTTCAAATCAGTCTTCAAATCATCCATCTTAGCTTCCATGCCCTTTATCTTAGCATATGTTAGCTTTTGTGAGCGTGACATTTGTTGCACTTGTTCTTGTAATTTTGATATAACATGTAGCATTTCTTCCTCTTCTTCATGAGTCATGCTAGAGCTTTCAGGTTCCTTACTAGGCGTTTGCATTTTCTTTCCTCGGGGCATCAGTTACCGATAATAATGCTTTACTAGGCACTTTGAATTCCTTCAAACCAAGCTTATGCAAAAAAAAAATAAAAACTACACACCTTTTTTTACTTTGTAGAAGCCTGATATTGAATCTGATGTACCTCTGAAATTTCGAATCATCCAATTCTGAAATTGTGATCTGTAGTAGCTATCTTTGTCCTCTTTCCAATGCCACTAGTCTGAACCAAATTGGATTCTCCAAGAAAGAGTTATGCACAATCTCCCGCAGTGACCTGATTATAGACTGTTTCAGTAGAGCGAACTTGTATGAAGTGCCACGTGTCACTGTTTCAACCCTTGACTCTGAAAAATATATAAACAAAAACTACAGTTTGTCCTCTTTTTGTAACTTCTTACGAAATTTCAATCCGATGCTCAGAAAGAAAGTTATGACGATTTTCCCCAGGTCACCTGTTTTGAGTGTAATTCAGGAGTCTGCAAAAAGACCAACTTCCGCAGATCATATCTCCTAAAGTATTGTGCTAAAAGATCTGAAATTCGGACCCAAGGTTCAGCGCCAATTCTTCTCAAATGGGTTTTGTTTGCGACTTCTGAAACATCACAGAAAAAATGTTATAGCGAAAATGCCACGATGACCTGTTTGGAGCAGCGAAACCCTAGAATCCAAAGCTCTGATACCAAATGTTATGAAACCAGCTCACAAAAAGATAGAAAAGAGAGATCCACGCCTATAATTCAGCCTCTTCGAGGGGTCAACCTCCTTTACATTACATAAATGAACAATTCTTCGATGATACAAATGAAAATACCTCCTTTCTATATATAGGAGTCTAAGTGGTCCCAATACAATCAAAGCCTACATAACAATAATATTGTAGGGCACAACAATAACAATAGTGGGCTTTTATGTGGCACAATAGTAACAATATGGGCACTACATGGGTACATCAATATAAATAAGGGGTATAACTACAATAGTAATGGGGTAATCACTAGTATTATAGGGACCCAACAATTTTTCAAAAGTGTTAAGACATATGGTCCAATACTCTAATACTCGACCGGCTCCATGGGAGGGTTGAACACACTTAGCTGAATTAACTTATGTGCATAAGTAGGAATGCACATAAATAAGCTCACCAGATGAGCATTTACTTTTTAGTTGTTAGAATTTTTATTTCTTCATTTTAGATTGAGGAGGAAAGTCCCATGGATATTTTGATGATTACAAAGATTCTTTTATTACTAAATCTATGCCCAATGGTGAAGGATATTGGTCTACTGGTTCTCATCACCTTTCCAGCAAGGCATTGTCCCCAGTAGGAGCCAATGTTGTCACGCACTACTTTATCAGTCATCAATTGCTTCAAATTCCAAATAGAAGTGATGTTTGATGATAATTTTTGAGCCATAGAAGCTATTAGAGCTTAATTAGACCTCTCCATTGCCTAGTTCTTGGAAAGATATTTCCAACGGTATATGGAAGTCCAAAAATGGACTCCTGGAGGAGAAGTTAAAGCATTTTGAAGATTACCCTTGGAAAGCCTAGAAAGAAAAGGAAAAAACACCAAAGAAGCAAGGAAAATCGCAGTCACGGAGTTCTGCAGTATCGGAGTCCCGTGATCCCACAGTCCTATGATCCCGTAGGTCCTAGGGCATACACTTAAGGTTGTCGGTGTTTTGTAGTGTTGAACGTCGATATTGCAGCCTGCAGTCCCGCGTTCATGTAGTCCCATGGTCCGCAGTCCCATGATCCCACAGTCCCGCATTTCGCAGGTCCCAAGGAAAACACTTAAGGTTATCAGTGGTTCATGGTGCTAAACTTCAATATTGCAACTTGGCAAGGTTCTGAGCTTAAAAGACCTAGAAATCGTTGATCTTGTGATATAGTTGTACATTGTCAGGGAGGCCAGAAAAACATTTACAAAGGAAAAGCATGAAAAAACCAAGGTCAGTTCGCCTCCTTCTCTCTCCTCCATGTGGCAGTATGTTAAATTCTACATCCCGTAATCCCACAATATCGGTGAATCGGCGAGTTTTTCATTCCAAGACCGTGCGGGGGCCGATTTTGCGATATAGTGTAAAAGTTTCGTGGAGGGCCTAAATTCATTAACAAAGGAAATGCAAGTGCAAAAAAGGTCGGGGAGGCCTTTTTCTCTCTCGTCCAAGGGGCCACATGGCAGCATACGATTGATCCTTAGAGATGACATGGCAGCTAACATCATCAATGATGTGGCAGTAAGGAGGACACGTGGCATTATGGATGCTGACATGGCAGATGACACGTCTCACTCAGTTTCAAAGTTTTTAGGGGTGAAGTGGGGCCATTTCTAGGTGACACGTGTCACCACTCACAAGGTGACATGTGGCAGTCATGACGTCACCCCACAGATCGATGATCACAACTCTTAAAGGGAAAAGCTAAAGGTAAAAGGCTATCAAGCATCAGGATGTGGGATTCCAAGTAACAAAGGGAAAAGCCCCCCCTCTCAATATGTGATAGGTAATTATGGCATGATCTATAAAATATTTCACATCGGGGATATCGGTTGATGTGCCTTAAGGGGCAATCAAAGGGCTTTCTGTGTTATAAAGGAAAAAGGCTCCCAGACACCATTCTGAAGGCCTTAGCACCTGAAGGTTAAGGCCTTAGTCTTAGCCCTTAGTTACATGAAAAGAACAACATAAGTGAGGCTATCCTAAAGGGGGCTCAAGGGGAGGTCAGAATTTGCCTGTTTCACATTATTCTTAAAGGATAAGGTCCCACAGCTGTGATGCTCTGGTAGTGTTTTGCAGTGATTTAAATGGGCGGATGGGTCGGCAGCTATGGTCTTAAGAAGAGCAGGTGGTGCATTCAAAGCATGGGATGGGCTGATCCAGAAGAATCCCACTGTGACATGGGTCTGGGAGTTAGTGCCGAATGAAATAAAGGCTAAAATGATAGAGTCAATCTCGACAAAAACTTTGACAATAAATCACTGTGGATGGCACATTAAAACTGGGTGTGGGGGCATTCATGAGAAATTTATTCAGCTACACGCCTCTAGAGTCAGTGCAAAAGGAATTTAAGGGAGAATAGACAATAAATAGACCAAGTTGCATGGGAAGCACACTATGACAGAGACAGGGTTTGATCTGAAGCTTTCACAGGGACAAAAAAGACCTCTTCCTCCACTCTTGCTCCTCTTACTTTTGAATTTTTGTAGTTTTCTATTTCCAAGAAGGGATTTGATCCCAATTGCAATCTTTAGGTAGCAAAGCCTTACATTGGCCGAGACAGATAGTCTAGCAGACAACTGGTGCTCTATCTCAAATATTTTTGTGATTGTAACTCAAGCTCTCCCCCTTTTCTTATAAAGAGGGGGAAGAAATATTATAGAGAGGTTCCAGAATTTCTCACCCGAGCGGTCTGAATTCAGAGAAGCCATTTTGGTCCTATTTGTTTATTCATGGGGGACCTCACTGATATCATGTTGAGTGTATGGACTGGTTATTTGGACCCTTTGAGATAAATGGCATTTCCCTATTGATTCCAAGCATGATTAATGTGTAGCATGTTCCTCTCGGTAATCTCATTTCATCTATGCTTTTCTTCCTTTGAAATAGTAAAATGAATGCATTTGGTTCTTGTTCAAGCTATAGATTTATCTTAGCTACTCATATAAGATAATACCTATGCTTATCACAGACCTATATGTGTTATTCACTAGCATTACAGTACCTGTAAAATTAAATATTTACTTGTGCATTTTATTAACCTGTAGGACTTGTATTAGTCCAGATCTGCGTTAGCTTTCACTATAGAATGATACCCTCGTCATGTTTGATCTGAAACCTTCTTTTGTGCTCCTCTATTTCTGTCATTTTACCAGAAAACCATGGTAGGATTCTGCATTGTTTACAACCCTATCCATCGAATTCCACTTTCTGATGGAACATTACTTATTAGGATTCTATTGTTATAGCCCTATGCATTTACTTCCCTCCTTCCTTTCCTCCTCTCCACCATTCCTACAACTTTAGTTTTAAGCTATCTCATTTCCGTGTTTCGGCCACCAGAGGAAGAAGCCATTTCTCTTTGAGATTTCCCCAATATACCCTAAGCATTTGGATCCATGAGGTGGCCTGAATCTACCTCATTAATGGCTTATTGAACCAAGCCCCTCCTATAACCTTTTTATGTGACAATTGGAGTGTTGCAAACCCCTCACATATAACCTTTCGTGCACTCCTCTATTTAAGATGTCCTAGGCACTGGTATATAATCAACTGAGAGGCTTTCTCTAGGGAGTTTCCTTTGTCTCCTTTTGCACTTGTGCTTTAGGTGCAAGATTTAGAAATAACATCAACTAGACAAGAAAACACTAAGACTTGGATGACTGTGGAAAGACCCTCTCATCAACCTTCTCTCCATGATCCTCGGTGATGAACTGATGCCATTCTTGATAGTGCACAATGGTGTCCATGTACTCTTGCCTCCATTTCTTCCATGTGTATTGACTTGGAATTTTGGTCCAACTCATTCTGTAACATGCGCAGCTTAGTCTTGAGCAAGGTCAGAGTGGCGATGTACATATGTTTGTTATATGTGCTAACTTGAAAATGTGCGATGGTGGTCATGAGCATCAATTGATCAAAGTACGCATCGAGCTCTAGTCTGAATCAACTCTTCTCTTTGGCCTCATTGAGCATACCAATTGACGGGGTGCCATACTTTCTCACCATGACATCCAATCTTCTATACAACCATGCATACGAAGCTTCAATACTGGTGATGAGTGGTGAGAGATCCTCATAGTTCTAGATCTAACTTGGGATGTGTGCTTTATCCAAGTCCACTTGTGGCTTCATCAGCTTGTGCAAGTGAAGTAGGGATCCCTTGTACCTCATTGTCCATGTCTGTACATGATCAACTATGACATGTATGTTTGCGAGTGTTCATGTTATCTTGGCGCAGCGCTATTGATGACCATGTATGTGGACAACTGCCTTGTGCATGGTGATGAACCTGTCATACATTCTCCACATGACTGTCTCAAGGACCAATACTTTAGCAAGTATGGCCATCTTCATCTCTTCTCTTGCAGATCATGTTGATTGTTCCTCTCTTTGCTTGGTTGCTCGCAACTCCTTAGCCATGCGCTCATTCTCTTCTATCAAGAACCTCACACTCGAGCTCGTGGCTTCAGCATAAGCCTTTGTAGCATCAGCCAAGGTGGCTGGATGCCTCCATACATCTAACATAATCACCCATTCTTCCAATTGTTCAGAAGATTCATGCACATCCGGGGTGCACACTCTACATGCTTATACAACCCTGTGCTGTAACTCATTAAAAGCTATGTTGTACATCTCTATTCTTGGATGGTTCTCAAGGAGAATGGTATCCCATTGTTCACTCAGAACTTTTTCTATTGTTGGAGATGGTGAAGCATGTGGAGTGACCTCAGTTTCTATTGGCATGAGGTCGGTATCCTGATCCTATTCTAGCTCCTCCACCTCCATGTCCATCTGTTCTATTATCTGTTCATCCTATAGAGCAAGTTCTTGTTCCTATGGCTACTCACCCTGTTCCTCATTTTTTGCTGGTTTAGAGTCTTCAACCTATATTGGTGTAGCTTCCAATTTCTGTGTTCCCTGCACTTCTTCCTATTCCTGTTCCTATTCCTATTCATGCTCATGTTTTTCTTCCTTCTCTCTTCTATGGAGCTCTTGTTCTTCCCTAAGCTTCTGTTGGACTTTGTACAACATCCTCCAAATATCTTCTATCCTTTTCTTCTCTCTCTTTATCTGTGCTATCCTCCTGTCGTGTTATCACTGTAGAGCTGTAACTAGGGTCTCTCACACCGCTAATTATCCCACATTAATAAGTCAATCCGGGAACGTTTGGTTATTGCAAGAAGTAGCTCAATCCGAGGCTATTTGTCTGAGTAATGCTTAGTAGTACAGTGTTCAGAAAATCCAAAGGAAAATAGATGCTAAGCCGTAACTAAACGAATCACACAAAACAGTTGATCAGTCAAGGGTACGGAAGCAATATCCCATCCCTTTAGAAACTGATTAAAGAAGAGGAATTAGAGCATGGACTTATAGGTCTGGGAGCTAAGCAGCGTCTTACTAAGGCTCACTACAGCCTTCGGCCTTCTCTCACACCAAAGCAACAAAGGCAGGTAAATAAATCAACGGAAAGTAAAATGGAACAACATAATGGAAATGGGACAGCAATAAATGGAACAACAGTAAAATGGAACAGCAATAATCAAATGGAATAGCAATATTCAAATGGAACAGCAACCCTTAATGATTTACAAAACAACAACCATCACCTGTATGTACATGTTCTACATTAATATAGCAATTTGAGAGTATTGAATGATACAACTATGTTTCTAAACAGAATGACGCTACTCTCAAATCCCACGAATATTGTTTAACATAAATCCAATGACAGTAACATTCATACTAGTACTCTGTTACAGAAATGGCTGAATAAAGATACAATTCGACCCTGTGTAAATCCAATTATACAGTGCAGAGTCTTTACATAGAGAAATCATTCATTCATTAAACATAACAGAGCATAGCATATCATATAAAGAATTCATCAGACTGCTAAGTAATAAAGATAAACAAACCACACACAAATCACCGTATAATGATACAAAAGCAAGTGTCCTTCGGAGCCGGGCCCTTAGCTGCCAATGGTACACTGCCTTAGATTACTCCAGACGCAGAGACGGAATAAACACCAAGTCTTTTATATTAATCGCATTCACAAAAGTATAACAAAATCAGGTCTCAGTGAGACTCAATGATTAAAGTTTGTTCTGGAACTGTAAAATTACAAAAACAATCCTCCTCTTGCTTAATGATGTTGTGCCATTATATAAAAGAAATGACGGAGATATCTAGATAATCAGAGATAAGTAAAGCAGTGATCCCTCAGGATCGAAGATCCTGAGGGATTCGCTAATCGTTCAATCTTTCTTGCGTTCGCCGAGCCGGTATCCCGCATTCTTTTCCTGGACTATTCAATTCCGATTTTGCTTGATCGTGTCTGCATCCGGTTCCCTACTGGAGGAACAACAGTTATTTTTCCTCTGCTTCTCGCTTTTGGGCGGGAACTCCTTGCTCGCATGTCTTCCTGCATAGAAAACGTCAATTATTAGCACTTGAGCTTCCTTTGTCTATTTTTGCACATTTTATCAAAATCCTTTATCTTCTTCGAATTCCTCATGCAGAAAAGGTTACAATTATTATTGAAAAACCACTAGATTGCTTGTCAAAAGCATACCTTCCAGGTGCTCCACACACCCCCCTGCTTACCCTGTTTCATGGCCTCATGAAAACATTGTAGTTGACATGCAAGGCGGTGAGAGAATAGGCCGGAGAAGGGATCTCGTGAAGAGGCCGACAACCGTGATGAGCAACTAGATTATCAAAGAACTGATCTATTTGATTTGCAGGCATCTCATACAAGGCCTGATATCCGGGTGCAGGGTGCCAAATAATTGGACTGCGAAATCGATACCCCAACCAGGATGGACCCGCTTGTAGAATCCGTTCCCCATAAAGGTTCAATCGGCTGGCAGCTAGCTCAAAATTCTCATATTTGAATGGTTCCCTGAGCTGGATGTTTGGACTAGAGGTCCGGTATCGAAATTTTGCGGCATCGAGGGCAAGATCTTTAATAGTCAGGAAATATTCCAGACCGTTTCGGATCAAGTCTTCGTGCATGGGTCCTATTATCTCAATGACACCTGGGATCCTCATAAGACTCCTATGCTCTCTCCATAGCGTCACTGGGTCTCTAGGTTCAGCTTGTATCCACAGGTCTAGGTTATTTTCTTGTCTCTGAAAGGTGTTATAAGCTCTGAGCCATTTCAGCTGATTAACCCCAAATGAGATGAAGGCTTGGAATTGTATATCGCCAACAAAAGGGCCAGGATTTAAATCAGTTTCCTGGTCTAGCACAAGGTTGTGCAAGTAAAACTCACACAATAACCTTTGAACCTTAACCCCATAATGCTTGCAACAGTCTATAAAATCATTAACAGTGTTGATGTGGATAGGTGCTCCTGCCCTAACGACTTTTATTTTCAATCTCAAATATCTTTCAAGCAAAAATAAAGAATAATTTTTAGCAGGGGCCCTACAAGTCAAAACGTCATTATATAAGGAACACACAGTGTCCATCTGCTTAACAACACTATCTAATCGACGAGTTACCTTAGCAACCTTTTCTTGTTCCTTCTGCCACCCCTCAAAGGCTTGGCTTTCAGATTGACTAATACTTCGAAGTTGCTGCTGTAATTCTTCGTATTTCTCCCGGGGGATTGCTTGCTCTCTTAGTTGTTCAGCTTCTTGTTGGCCTTGCTTCATCATCCTGTGCAAGTTTCTCATTTTTGGATCCTTTTTCCATTGAGCCGTACAGGCCGGGAATTTTGCCTGAAACTTTTTATTGCGCTGTTTAGAGTTCAGAACCCGAATAACCCCTGAGGGTGGTGCCTCTGTTTGGATCTCCTTATTCTCTTTCTCCTTCTTGACACAAATGAAAGGCTGCTGAGGTCCCCCTGCCATTGGAACATCTTGCTGCTCTTCTCCCTTAATTGGAATGTCAGTTTGTTCTCCAGGGTCAGATGGAACAACAGTCTGTTCCTCTATGTTATTTGGAACAGCACCCTGTTCCTCATTAACATTTGGAACAATAGACTGTTCCTCGGCAGTAGGTCTCCTGATGGGGTTTCGACCAACAAAACGGGTTCTTGTCCTCGGGGTTTTTGCTGTAGTGGCCCTCCTCCTTTTCCTTGAGGTCCTTTGTATTCTCAAATCGGCTTTCAGAATTCGAATTTGTTGCCGGAGCCTGGCTATAGTGCCCAACAACCTCTGCTGTTTCTTTCTTAATTTCTTAATCTCCTTTGCCTCGGCAGAGGGTTTGACCCTTAAGCCCGCTCCTTCTTCATCTGGGATATCTTCCGGCGTCCTGGGGACAGACTGTCCCTGATTGTTGTCTTCAATTTCATTATCATAACCAGGTGGTTTTTCTTCTCCTGCCTTTTCTGCATGTGCTTCCTCGGGTAGTTCTTCCTCTTCGGGACTGTTAGGGACACCTGCTGTGCTGGAGGGCTGGCCATATTCCCCCATATTGGCCAGAACTGCTGCCAATACCTCCTCACCTACAGGGTCCTGCAACGGGCTACCTCCTGGCTGTGCTATTTCTTCTTCTTGATTGCCCTGTTCAGTAACCCTTTCTTCCTCAGAGTGCTCATCTTCTTGGTTGCTCTGTTCGATAACCATTTCTTCCTCTACCGTCTGGCCAGTCCCAGGCCCTGATTGCTCCATATTTCCTTCGAAAGGTCCTCCTTCTGGTTCTGGAGGTTCGTCCGCAATTTCAATTGGCTGGGCCGTTGTTTCCTGAATTCTTTCCAACCTTCCTCGTATACGGGCCAGCCGAGCTGACTTCCTTGGTCTCTCAGGTAGGTCGTGTGTGCCAACAGGTTCTCTGGGTTCCTCTGGTCATTCTGGCGTATCGGAAGGTTGTTTCTGTTTTGAAGTGGCATGTTTTTCTGCTGCTAACTTCTTGTGTTTCTCTAATCGTTCCGGCATACTAGAGGACTTTTCAGGTTTTGGGGGTGGTGCAGCCGATCCTCCTTCGACTATTGCGACCAGTTCCTCCCAAGTGCTTTGCTGTTGAGTGAGACTGTGGCTCACTATCAACCGAATCAGCCCATGGTGGCTAACGACTGCATCTATGTGCTGGGCCTTTTTCAGGCTTTGGGCCGCGTCATGTAGTAGCGAATTTAAAAGTGCAGGGAGATTTACAGAACATTTTCCTTTTAAAACAGCTAAAAGTTTCAGGTGACGAGGTCTTACCACGTCTTTTCTCCCTTCGCAGGTGATATAACTTTGTACTGTCTTCGCTAGCTCGGTCCAGGGTTCCCCTAATGTTGCCGGCAGAACTCCTTTCCCTTTGACTGTCAAGCTTTGGCCTTCGTCCTGGAAAATTTCCATAGCTTTTTGTAATCTTTCCTTCTTCGGCGTCCATATGGGTCCAGCAGCTGGTAATCCTGAAACTTCTGCGATGATATCCTCTGTAACCGCTATCTGCTTTCCTCCTACTATGGATTAATTTTTCTGCAAATTCTACAGGAATTCCAATGCCACGGCTTCATTTGATTCTTGCAGGCGGCTGAAGTAATTCAACCATCCTACGTTTTCCAGGATTTTGCGAGCAGCAGCGGAAACTGTCAGCTTGTGAGGTTCGCTTCGGACCGTCTTTCCGCCCATGATTCTTCTCAGAAATGGAACAACAATTGCTTGCGGTGTTTGCGACGCAGAGAGGATGATCACCGAGCATGCAACTAAATAAAAAAAAGATCGTGGATGGCAATTTTCGTAGAATGGAAGCATCATACCATTAAACCATGTCATTCCTTCGTACATTGTCTCGCCCGAATGGTGTGCAGCCACGTAATCATGGAGTAATGAGATTACCTTCCCCCCCGCGATCTGATAGGATGTCCCCAGCCATCAAAGAGAGGGGCAGCAGCCAGTCGGAGGTCCAATCATAAAGTACAGCATATGAAATTATGCCATGTTTTAGAAAAACAATGAAATGCCGAACCGAGGCAAAAAGGTAGATCGCGTTTTATATAAGAGCCTGCGTGAGATAATGAAGAGCTAGGGGATGGGACGTCTGTCAAGCGTACGAAGTCTTCAGTGGTCACCGTCCATTCCGTTGCCATGATTGGTGGTAATAAATATTCATGAGATATATACATCGGGTGTGACATATGATCTTTGCAAAGGATAAGAGACAGAAAAGTTTAATATCATACCTGTTGGTGTAATTATTATGACTTCTATGCCATTAACAGAGCTCTGCTGCCAACAGGTGTTCATAACCTTGGCAGAGTTGTTTATTTCACCCTCCGGAACCATGATCCTTTGTGTATATTCTGAAGAGTGCTTTTTCAAAATGCAGGCCATTATGCTGGCTTGGTGACCAGATGGCCATAATGCCATTCACAAGGTAGGCTCGAAACGTGGTCAGGCCGGCTCGCGATGAGACCCCCTGTTCCATGGTTTACTTGTTAATTTACCTTCGGACCATATCCCTGGTGTGGTGGCCGTTATGGGAATGCCACTTCGCTTCCATCCTTATGATCATGGTAGGCCGACTCTTAATGAGACCCCCTATCCTGCATTTGACAATTTTCATATTTTGTTTTTGTTTTCTTTTGCAGAGCACCTTCTCTTGTCTATTTTCACATAAGGGTGGTTTTGCACTCCTTAAGAGCGAGGAATGGAGGAAGAAGTATTACGATCCCAATAGATAGATATAAATCGTTCGTTCTTACTCCTAAATAATGATCAAAAAAGATTTTTAGGGGAATCGTCATGATAAAGATCACCAACCAGGGTACCGGTGAATGACAATGACAGCGAAGATGAAAAGTTCACGTCCCTCCTTTTGTCCTCCTATACATGCTGGCTTCATAATGATAGCGATTTATGATGTGCTGATTTCGGTATATCATGGTTTATGTTCACCACATAAGTTCATTGCTGCATCTACAAGATTGAGGAGAACATGGGGGCAGAGCATCCTCCATAAGGGAAAAAACATGTTGATGGCATTGCTGAGAGAAGAATTCATTCGTAGGATACCATTTCTTTGAGAGGAACAACGGAAAATCGCAAATGCTGTTCCTTTTGAGAAAGGAACAGCAAAGACACTCAAATGCTGTTTCTTTTGAAAAGGAATAGCAGACACACTCAAGTGCTGTTCCTTTTCGCAAAGGAACAGCAAACACACTCAAGTGTTGTTCCTTTTCGCAAAGGAACAACAAAGACACACAAGTGCTGTTCCTTTTCGCAAAGGAACAGCAGAAACACACAAGTGCTGTTCCTTTTCGGAAAGGAACAACAGGAACACATAAGTGCTGTTCCTTTTCAAAAAGGAACAACAGGAACACATAAGTGTTGTTCCTTTTCAAAAGGAACAGCAGAAATCACACAAGTGTTGTTCCTTTTCGCAAAGTAACATCAAAAAAGCACAAGTGTTGTTCCTTTCCGCAAAGGAACAGCAGAAACTTGCAAAGGTTGTTCCTTTTGAAAAGGAACAACAAAATCACACAAGTGCTGTTCCTTTTCGCAAAGGAACAGCAAAAAGCACAAGTGTTGTTCCTTTTCGCAAAGGAACAACAAAAAGCACAAGTGTTGTTCCTTTCCGCAAAGGAACAGCAAAAAGCACAAGTGCTGTTCCTTTTCGCAAAGGAACAACAAAAAGCACAAGTGCTGTTCCTTTTCACAAAGGAATAGCAGAAACACACAAGTGCTGCTCCTTTTGCAGAGGAACAGCAAAAACACACCAGTGCTGCTCCTTTTGCAAAGGAACATCAAAAAACACTTGGAATACAAGCAAGAAAAATCAAGAAAACATATATACAAGATGTTATGTACAAAAAATGAATTTCTTAAATCATAGGTGAGGAAGATTTCGCTTCCTCTCCTAAGATTTCCATATCAGTATCTTGTCGTAGCTGCTGACAGAAGGATTCCCGAGTGAGTGGCTTTCGATAAAGGCGAACTCGGTGGCCATTTACTTTGAATGCATATCCAGAGCCGTCAATTGTGATCAGGGTAAGGGTCCCATTGTCATGTATCTTCTGGATTTCATATGGTCCTAACCATCGAGTCTGGAGTTTCCCCGGGAAGTCCTGAAACCGAGAGTCGTATAACAGAGCCCAGTCTCCTTCATGAAAGACTTTATTCTTGATCAGCGCATCATGCCATTTAGCTCGCTGTTGTTGAATTAATGCTGTATTTTGTAATGCAGAGAGCCTGATTTCGTCCAATTCATTAATCTGCTGTAATCGATTGATTTGTGCCTCACTCAGATCTAGGCCGACTTCCTGTGCAGTTCGTAGCATTCGGATTTCGAATTCTATGGGGAAAATTGGCTGCTTTCCAAACACTAATTGATAAGGTGAATAACCTGTAGTACTTCTCCATGTGGTTCTGTAGGCCCACAGTGCCTCAGGTAGTCGAGTGGCCCAATCTCGCCTATGCGATGCAATGGTCTTTGTTAAAATTGATTCTATTACCTTATTACTACTTTCTACTTGCCCATTTGCCTGCGGATGGTATGGGGTAGTGATCTTATGTTGGACATGATAATTGTTAAGAGTTGCAGCTAATTTATTTCCAACAAATTGTGGTCCACCGTCGGTGATTAGTTCTCTCGGAAGTCCATAACGTACAAACAAATGGAACAAGAATTGTATCACAGAGTCTTCTGTAGCCCTAGGTAATGATTCGGCCTCGACCCATTTAGTAACATAGTCTGTCGCCACCAGAATGTATGTCCTCTGATTTGATGATGGATTGATGGGCCCAACGAAGTCCAGAGCCCATCGTTCAAATGGCTCAATGACCAATTGTGGTCTCAGAGGCATTTCATCAGCTTGGTCAGGTTTTCCTGCTCGCTGGCAGCTGTCACAGGCTTGTGCAAATTTTTTCGCATCCTTGAAAATTGTAGGCCAATAGTATCCCCTCTGCAATACTTTATGTGCTGTTCGTTTTTCAGCGAAATGTCCCCCGCATGGCCCGTCATGGCAAGCTTTTAGAATGTCGAAGATTTCGTCTTCTCGAATACACCTTCTGATTTGCATGTCTGTCCCTGTATGGAACAAATTGCCTCCAATCCACGAAAACCGAGTGCTCTTCTGAACAATCTGATTGCGTTCCTGAGGGGTTAAGTGTTTTGGTAGCCTACCGACTGCAAGGTAATTGGCGACATCAGCATACCAGGGTGTTCAAACAGCAACAGCAAACAGGTGCTCGTCAGGAAATTGATCTTCCACTGTCGCTGTTTCAATTACTTTCGGTATTCATGAGAGGAAATCAGCTACAGGGTTCTCCTTGCCAGGTTGATCCTTGATTGTGATGTCGAACTCCTGCAATAAGATCAACCATCTCGTTATTCTAGCTTTCGTAACAGGTTTATTTGCCAAATATTTGATAGCAGAATGATCTGTATATAACACAACGGGATAGCCTGTGATATAATGTCTAAATTTGTTAACAGCATGTATTACAGCCAGGAATTCCTTTTCAGTAACAATATAATTGAGTTCGGAAGAGGATAAATTTTTGCTGATATAGTAGATAGCGTATGGTCTCTTATCCTCTTCTTGCCCTAGGACTGCACCAATTGCTGTGTCCGAGGCATCAGATGAGATTTGAAATGGCAAATTCCAGTTGGGTCCTCAAAGGACTGGGGCTGTTGATAGAAGCTTCTTCAATTCCTTAAAAGCCTCGTCGTATTTTTCTGTCCACAAGAAATCAACATTGCCAGTTAAAGCATATAGAGGTGCAGCAATACGTGAGTAATTTTCTATAAATCGTCTGTAATACCCAGAAAAGCCAAGCAAACTGCGTACCTCTGTTTGAGTAGTGGGGGTAGGAATAAGCAAAAGAATCTGGATTTTAGCTGGGTCTACCTGGATGCCAGCTGCTGAGATATAGTGCCCTAGAATGAGCCCTTCTGTCATCATCATGTAACACTTTTCGTGACTCAGACAAAGTCTGGTAGCGATACAACGTTGTAGGACTTTTTCCAGGGTATCTAGAGCTGGGTCAAAATCATCTCCATATGGTGTAAAGCCGTCCATATACACTTCAAGTCCGTCATTTATCAGATCTGCGAAAATACTAAGGACAGCCCTTTGGAATGTAGTAGGGGCATTACATAGGCCGAAGGGCAAAACTCGATAGGCAAACGTTCCCCAAGGGCAAGTAAAGGTAGTTTTATCCTGGTCTTCAGGGGCAATTTGGATTTGATTATATCTGCTGAAGCCGTCCAGGAAAGAAAAGAATTTCTTTCCTGCCAAAGTGTCCAATACTTGATCTATAAATGGGAGAGGAAGTGATCCTTCTGCGTGGCCTTATTTAACTCCCTGTAATCTACGCAAATCCTCCATTTTCCATTTTTCTTAGGTACCAGCACCAGGGGAGAGACCCACTTACTGTCGGAGATGGGATAAATAAAATTAACATCTAGAAGTTTCTGAAGTTCGGCTTTTACTACCTCTTTTAGATGGGGGTTAAGTCTTCTTTGCGGCTGACGAACAGGTTTTGCATCTTTTTCTATGTAGATGTGGTGGGTGCATAATTGGGGATTGATCCCTTTCATGTCAGGGTAATCCCACGCAAATGCTCCTTGATATTTTCTTAACAGATTTACAAGTTTTGCTTCTTGGTCTGGTGTAAGGTTGGCGTTGATATTTAGGGCCTTACCAGGTTCAATTTCCACTACTTTACTATTGGCAACAACAGTCACTGGTATTGTTTGGTCATGTGTGTCTTTCAAAGGGTCTTCCTCTAGCTCACTATCAAATGTTTCCTCTATCATAAAACACTGTGTGTGAGATCTAGATTCAGTTTGACTAATGAAGTTATTGATGGCATCATCTTCTATTTGATCTTTAAAATCTAAAGCCTTCTGTACAGTCAATGGGGATCTGATATTGTTAGTAATGTATGACACAGGATACTGATTGGTTTTGATCATTGGCAGGCTTGGCTGTGCTGGAGGGTATAGAACTAGATTTTTAACATCTGGTCCTTTAGTTATAGTCATGTTTCCCTGCCGGCAACCAATGTAGGCATCGGCAATAGCAAGCCAAGGTCTTCCTAATATTATCGGATGTCCATCCAGTCGGGTTTTTGGATTAATTATCAGGAAATCAGTTGGATATTCCCAAGAGTCTACAGAAACCATGACATCGTATAGAGTGCCTTCTGGTCGAACTATAGATCGATCTGCCAATTCTAGAAAAGTAGAAGTAGGTTCTACTGATGTGATGCCAAGTTTTTGGCAGGTAGAGGTTGTCAAAATATTGATTGCAGCTCCTAGATCAACTAAAGCGTTAGTCAGGGTTTGGCCATAGATTTGGACAGTCACAATTGGATTTCCGGGATCTTCGTATTTGATAGGTGTCTCTTTTCCCGATAATAAGTCAGATAAGGTGCCGACTACTTGGACTCTTGGGTTAGTGGTTGTATTCCTCCTTGATTTTTTTATGCACAATTCTTTTATAGTTTTTGCGTATATGGGAATATCTTGAATAACTTGGAGGAATGGAATTTTTATATACAGGTTTTGTAACTCTCCCAGAATGTCAAAGTCTGGATGTTGTGCTGGTCGTGGTATGACTAATCGTTCCGGGAAAGGAGGAGAGGATGTATTTGTTTGTTGATGGGTCTGTTCCTTATTTACACCCTCTTGTTGTGGTGGTTGTTCTATTGATAACTGATCTTCAATGTGAACTGTTTTGTCTCCCTCTGTTTCTATGATACGTCCAGATCGTAACTGAAGGTCATTGCACTCCCTTAGGTCAAGTCCAGTTTCTGATGTTTCTATAATTTGGAGGGATTGGACTGGTCTATTATTAGGATTGGGATTGGGTTGGGCTGGGAGTTGCGGCCTTAGATTAGACTGGGGGTTTTGTTGTAAGGCTGGCAGAGTCGGTTGAGGGAGTGGAATAGTTCCTGTTGATTGATATGTCGATCTTGGCCAATTCGTCTGCCAGGGTGAACCTTGTGAAGTAGGGGGAATCAATTGTGGAGGGTATGAGTTATTCTGCCAATATGGTGGGGTGTAAGGAAAATTTGGCCAGCCGAATTGGCTTGTCTGATTCATCCATGGATTCGGAGAAGGAAATGGCTGTGATGACCAATTCGGGACTGGGGGTGTAGATTGGTTTTGCCACATACCATATTGCTGAGCATTATACTGCGGAGGCTGGAAAGAAGAAGTTGGGTCCAAAAACATACCAGATTTCCTAGGTTGCCATTGGCGACGTTGGTTAACAAAGTATGCTGGTTCTGATTCTTCTTCTGCTTCCTTGTATACAGACTTCAGTCCAGGAAGTGAGGGGCAGCTCTCAGTAAGGTGGTCTTTCGTACAGATAGCACATGTTTGAACTGTATCTAGCGGACATTCCTTGTGGCTGTGTTTTCTTCTGCATCGGGGGCAGAAAATTGCCAGATTTTGTTCCGCCTCCATTTGCCTTTGTTTAGCCTGCACAATATCAAGCTGAGTAGTTAATGTCCCCAGAATATCAGTTTTAAAATTTTCTAATAAATTCCCTAGTTCTACACGTGTTACCCCTTCTGTTGATATTTTGTTGTCTTTAACAAACCTATCATATTCTGTTTATTTTATCCTTGTGCTGCCTCTTGAACTCCTGATGCATAAATTAATGATATCAGCAAAATTCTCTTGGTAAATATCCCCTTTTCCCATGATATTCAATGTTTCAATCCACTGCTCTTTCATTCCTCTAATCAATGCAGTTTTCAACACATTATCGGGCAGAGGTAGTGATGCATAGGGGGATCTCTATAAATTATACTGGAAACGTTCTACGTATTCTTCTAAAGTTTCATTTGGTTTGGCCGTCATTTGGAAAATTTCATCTTTTAGCTCTCTCGACCTACAATAATCCTGATATTTCTTGAGAAAGGATTCTTTCATTTGTTCCCAGTTGTTTATGACTCCACCACCTAAACCCATGAACCATCTCAGAGCTGCTCCTTTTAAAGTGGAGGGGAACAGCTTTAATTTCTGGGGGTCAGTGGTGTAATCCTACCCTCTACATAGCACATCGAATTCAAATAAAAATGCATCGGGGTATTCTGATGTAAGCCCATGAAACGTCGGGATGTGTTGAAGAGGTATTGCTTTCATGGGTGCGTTTGCAGCAGAATCTACTATAGGATATTGCAATGTAGAAGTTTGAGTATTTGGCTGATTCTGCGCCATTGGATCAAATATGTGCCAATATCCTTCCGGAATTTCTAGGAGGGTATTCCTAGGTTGAGAAGGGACGGCCTTGGCAGGAACTGTTTTAGTGACACTTCCCTTATCTGGGATTTCTGTCTGAGGGAATGGGGTGCCTTCAAGGTTAATTTTGGCCGCGCTCCCCCTGTCTGGGCTGTTTAACAATTGGATTATCCTAGAAGGAGACCTTGGTTCCTCTATTTCCCTTGTTTCCCCTTCTCCTTCACAAAGATTGCTTAAATTCCCTTCTTGCAGCCGTTCTGACACAGAATTTTCAATTTCTTGGAAGTCCTGTTCATCAGTCCGACTATGTACCTCAGCGTAGGCTCCAGATGGTGATGCTGTAGCCTGAAGGGAGCTAGTAGGTTGCTTAGAATGAGTCTTTCTGAGGCCTACTGACGGCTGAGATTTAGTTTTCTTATAGATTTCGTCGATGAAGGTTGTTCGGCCAAGGGTCACTGGTCCTTTGGCTTTTTTAGGTTTGACTGGAGGTTTGATATTCTTTTCTAGCTTTTTCTGCTTAGTCATGCACTCTAAAAACTACTAAATCCTATTCAACCAGCAATTCTGCTAAGAGAGCGGACGGTGGAGCAGGGCTTTTACATGCTCCGTATGCAGGTTCTTACCTTCCGTTTTTAAAATCCAACTCCCCCCTAGCAGCTTTGCGCACTACTCTGTAAAGGGAAAATGGCTATACTCCTTCCAGGTGCTCCACAGTCACCTCTTTGCATCTATCTCCAAAGCTACCTTTTCCACAAGTAGGTCTTCCTTAAACTTGTAGCTTTGCTCTGTCTCAGTTCCTTTGGAAATCTTCCTCGTGCCTTTGTCTTTCATAGGTTTTCTGCTTGCTTCTACTGTTGTTACTGCTCCCTATGGCATTGGTTCCTTGAGTGCTACTAGCCATTCCACTATAATGTTGTTCGGTTCATTGAGAATAGAGGAGTTGTAACAACATCTCCATGGGTCTTCCTTTGGCCAATGACACACCCCGTGGATCCAAGGATAGTACACTCTCGCATAGTGGTCCCTGCATAAACCATGTGGGTTGTACGGGTTGAAACTACTAGTGAAAAACTTAAATTTTTTGAAGTATTCCACTTTGGCATCTACTTCTTTCAAACTTCTGATCGTGTATAACCCAGTTCACACAGGAAGCATGGGCCATGGTGCCTTCTTCTTCCTGTGTAATCTAGTTGACAACCCTGTCGAAATGTGATATGAAAACTCTTGTATGACCAACTTGTTTGTGGCAAACCTCAGCAACACATGTTGATCTTTCTCCATGTTGTACATCCTGATGAAGGTTCCCTCAGGTGAGGCGTACCAATATGAAATTTTCAACAACTCCTCCATTGTTGCCTAGGACATGCAGGGTAGATCTTGTTCAAAGATCATTGTGTATAGAGGGGTGATGAAATGATCGGATATTCTAGCCATGACTCTTTGCTAGCTACAATCTAAGAGAAACTTTCAATATATGTTCATAGCACTTTTTGAAGGTTTCCATACCCAACCCATGCTAGAAAATTGTTAATGGGCATAGGTTACATCGAGCAAGTAGGTAGACATGAAGAACTTTTCTTATTGATCCCTAGGTGGACTCTGAGCATTGGATAGATGCATTTTCAACTAGAGATCCAATATGTCGGACCAGTTGAACAATTTTCCTTCACTTGCTAGCTGATCCAACATAGAAACCCAACTTTGCAGGAAGGTTTTGGTACTCCCTTTTCCATACAAGAAACATGCAAAGATTACCAAAAATTGATATGCCTTTCTAAGTGCTTTCGTCCTGTGTATCTAGTTGGGTGTCTTCTTGAACTTTGCTGGCTCCTTTACCCAACACTTCAAAATGTCTCTTGTGTTCGTGCTGTCGTTAGGAATGTAAAATGGTGCATCCATCCTCGTTACTAGGAATGGAAAATGATATATCTCCTGCTAATCCTCTGTCTTGAAGGAAGCAAGCCTTTCTACACTAACACTGCTTAGTATCATTGTCTTTGGATCAGTGTGTGAGATAATCTAGTGGATCACAACTGCACAAGAGAAAACGGAAAACTTGCATGCAACCTTGTATAGTCCTAACTTATGGATGTTCACATAGACCTCTCGACCCTTTAGATTTTCATCAAACTTGCCTGAGAAGATGGTGTCAATTTCTTGCCATGTGATCTTGATGTCCTTCTCGATGAGTGTGTGTCTATGTACATGGGAAAGCCCATTGACCCCTGTTCAACCATGTCCCTGATACTGCTTTCAACTCTGTCTTTTGATCTAGCTCTTTTGGAGGCCATGATACCTCTACTTCTTAGAAGCTACTCAAAAACTTGTAGTACCTAGAGATAGAGAAGACACTCATGGTAAGACAATGTGAGGTAAAAACTTAAAACAACTTCAGGAAACATACATGAAATAAATTGGTGACTGTTGGGCAAGATTGCGCAACACTGACTTTGGGGAGCTGGGGGAATTTCAACTTGAACTGCGCATTGCACAGTCCCAACTGCTAGTGAGGTTAACTTCTAGTTGGATCTCTGCAATGCGCAATCTAGAGAGACATATTTCTGACTAAAACTGTGCAATGCACAGAATAGTCAGACTAGGTTGTTGGCTAGAACTACACATTACACAGTTTTAGTGGGCATGACTAGAGGTTGGTGTCAGTATTTGCATCCTTCCATCAGTGATCAAAAATCTCAAAAATCCTCTTTTCATATCATTTTAGGTGTCTCATATTGAAATTTTGGATCATTCCATTAGGTCATGTCAAAATGGTCCTCTGATGGTTGTTGTCTTCTCTGAAAACCAAAGCTTCCCTCATGAGGTACATTTGTTGACCCATCTCCATGTTGTACTCAGTTGAGGTTTCAAATATGTTACTTTAGGTGTCAAGGTAGTTGTCTTTCCACCGGTTCCTTGAACCCTAATCCCTCCTATAAATCCCTCCACCTATTCCTTATACCCTAAGTACCTCAAACACAACCCTAAAACCCTATTTACTAAACAGTCCCTATCAAAGAAGAAGACCCTCCTTCTCATTCTCTTATCATATATATTCCATCCTACACCGCATAAGCTCATCTCCCCTCCCCTATCCCTGTTCACCATAACTCACTCCTAGATTACCTTCTCTAGGGTTACACAGCTTCAAAATTCAACAAACATGGACAAAGAGAATAGAGATTATGAGGAGGAGGAAAACAGTGGTAGTGAAAGCATGGGAGATGAACCTTAGCATCAGATAAAACCACATAAGGGAGGCAGAATTATCAAAGAGGAACCATCAAACATCAGAGAGTTACAGGCTTCTCATATGACTATCACTTGTTTCAAACATCGAGGGTGTTATGAGTTTTGTGAGTGGGTTGAAAGAGTTCAACATCATACTGAGCTGACGAGGCATTTTGGAGGCAATATCCATGATAACAAGGTAACTCTTGTTGGGGTGACATTTACAGTTTCATCCTCCATCATTGTTGATGCTACAGGGATTCCAAATGTGGGGGAAAAATGGTATAAGGCACAAGATTTGGATGAGCACTACTATGAGCCATACATCAAATCTAGGTATAGAAATGAAAAGAAGAGGACCTTTCCTTTCAAGTTCCTTGAAGACAAGTATGCCCCGATGATGAGGATCATTATGAAGTATTTTACATGTGAGGGAAGATTTTCTAGATTGTACACCTATCACATTAGGCTTCTTATGCACTTCACAAGAGTGAAAATGTTGAGCATCCCTTATTTCTTATTCAGGAACATTGAGAAGATGGCCTACATTGTACAGAAAAAGCCATACCCCCAGAAAATGAGTAGTATCTATCACTATTCCTTGATTAATATGATTGTGCTACATCATCTCAACCTCCTCAACATCTCCTGGGATACATTCATTTCCAATGACATCTTCAATGGTCCTCAGATTCCTCCATCGGTGCCTCAAGAAGCAGAAAGGCCTTCCAGCAGTGCCAAAGTAAAGAAAGATGAGAAGGTTAAAGAGACTAAAGTTGTTGAGGAGCCAGAAGCCTACAAGACATATCAGAGAGGGGCTAGAAATTTATTTGCAGCAGATAGGCAAGTGTTTACTCCACTTGATGTGGAAGGGGCCTTTCCTTCTTCATCAGCTCATAGGAAAATTCTTACTCCACAAAATGTGGAAGGGGATTTCCTTCTTCTTCGACACAACAGGTACAACAGGTGCAACAACTGCATAAAGGGAAGGAAAAAGTGTTGGAGGAAAGCCTTAATGATGAGGAGGAAAAGGATTTTGATTTTATGGAAGATGATGAACTAGAACAACTACACATCCATCATGGCATTGAGATAGTTGACTTGGAGGTCCAAGATGAGGCAATAAATGAAAACATACCATAAGGGAAAAGGATGTACAGATCCAAGCACTGATGGACAACTTGGTGAGAGATAAGTATGTAATTTCATACCTTGAGCAAGAAAATAAGAAGCTAAGTGACAAAAAAATCCTCATGGAGCTGGAACTTCTCAAGGCAAAGAGGCAAAGTGACAAGGGAAAGTTAGTAATGCAAGAGGAAGAAACACTGGCTACCTTGACTGCAAAAAAAATAATTGAGAAGGAAATTGAGGAGGATAGAGAAACTTGGCTTGACAAGGTCAATTTTCATTTGGAGACACTGCTACAAAAGGCCAACAGGGAAAATAGAATCATCATGCACATATATCGCCATTACAGGACCCGGAACAAGATTTGCAACATAAGGGTCGAGCAAATGAAAACAAGGCTAAAACAAGCACTCAAAGGAAAAAAGGAGGATGATAGGCTTAGGTTGCTTGCTAAAGCTTCCTTGGCTAACCAAGATACTTAATGGTGGTATTTTCCACAAATTTTGAGCAAGTTTTGAAGAATTTTTTCCTTTTGAGGAATTTGGCAATTTTTGACACATAAATTTTGGCCCTATGTGCAACGCCACTAGCGCTGCGCTTTTCCTAGGGGCATCCAATGAGGGAATGGTAAGAATTTTTGGAATCATAATGATGAGTACATGCACCTTGAGAATTTTCTAAGCTTTTAAAGCAGAATTGGTCAACCAAAAGGTCAAAAAACACCTAAACAATGATCTTTCTGCCCTTTTTTGGACACACAGAAGCAGTCTTGGGAGACTCCATTTTTGAGGGGTCAAATGAGCTTTAAATGAAAAAATTCAAGATTTCAGGTAAGAATACTTGAAGAGATTTCCAATGAGCTATCATGAGCTCAATTTGGACACTAGAAAGGCCTCCAAAATGGTCCTGAAAAAAGTGTTGCACATAGAGCTTGGGCGTTGTGCATAGGACAAAAATTGTGTTGAGTTTCCATTTCACTGTGCCTTGAGTGTAATTTTGGGTTTCCTCTCATGGATGGTGTTTTACTGATGTAAATTATGACTAGGCATGTAAATATGATGGATAATAAGTACTAGAAGGTAGATTCATTAGATTAAAAGTTATCTTGAGGACAAATGAATCAATTTCCTCACTTTTAGAGGCAAGTTGTTAGGATGCCTAGATTCCAGTTTCTTGTTCAGTTTTTGTTAGATTAGTTCCTCATCTTAGGGATTCGACCCCTGAGGATGGGAGGAGGTTCAATCAATGTCTATATCTTCTTCTTCTTTCTCATTGTAAAGGGTTGGACTTAGTTGGATGCTTATGTTTTGATAGACATCATTTTGTATCAGTTACAACATGAGATTAATGAAAAATTGTAGTGATTTCTTTGGGATCCATGTGGTATGATGCTCAGTTAAGTTTTCCTTATGTTTTCATGTGCTAAAATTTATTTTTGAATCCATTCATCATTTCATGCTCTTTATGTGAATGTATACAAGTATGAAAGGTAGAATTCATAACTTTTATGCTATGTTTTGGGTAGACATTTCACAGTCTATGTTTTCTTTAGTTTAGGAAGAATCCATGTTGCTTACATGCTCTTTCTAGCTCCTCACCTATCTTTGAATCAATGTACCCATCAAACCCTAGAGTTCTTAGCCTTGTTCCTAACTTGGCCCATCGAAACCCTGCAATTTTGACCTAATTTCCTTGCCCTAATTGTTTGGCTCCTCCTGATCCAGCAAAACCCTTCAAAATCAAATCAAACCTTGTGTACTATAGCTAGCCTAATATCATTTTCTTGATCTAGTCACCTTGGCTGAGATCCTTACAGAGAGAACCCTCTCCTGGCCTAGTAGGGCTAGCTACTTGGCTAAGCATGGTTTGTGGTTACCTTGGCATTGCCTTCCTTGAGCCTGAAGTTCAATCCAGGTGATAACATTGTGGCGACCATACTAGGGACTCAAAATATCCGAAGTTAATCACCCCAGTAGCATGTTTCATTTGAATTCTTGAGCTTGTGGATGATGAGTTTTAGAATTTAATAGGTTGAGTTGGAAATTTGTAAAGCAATATATAAAATTTTAAAATTAGACATACTGTCTTCTCGAAAGTACACTAGATCCAATCCAAATTTGAATCCTCCAACCATTGTCAGCGATCCTCATAAAATTGGGCAAAAATCTAAGAAAGTTGTAGAGAAATCCAGTTTAATTGAAGAACAATCAAGTGAGGATTTCAATCCTCATGTTAATTCACTCCCGGGAAGGTTAGACACTTTGCAGGACATTGAGTTTGATGTTAATTTTGAGAATTGTTTATTTCACAGTAAATCTTTAAGTTGGATTGATCAGACAGTTTTTGATTCTTCTATATCTCTTTACAACCCCGTTGAAGACTTGTTTTCACAAAATAAATTAGGATCACAGCTTATTCATACTCTTGATTAGTTGCAAAACCTCTCTTCAAACTTAAACACTTGGGTGCAAAATAAGACTCATAGGCCATCTTTTGATTTTCGAAATATCTCCTTCGCATCTACTCCCACTCAAACTATCTCTCACCCCCTGCCTTCTTCACAGATTTTTCACACCATTGAGGCTATCATTAATTTCCCTTTGAGTATATCGAATATCCCAATCCTTTCTTTAAATCCACCACCTCCCCCACCTCTAGTTATGGCTGCCCGATATGCACCCATTGTTTTACCTCAAAATCCTGGTGCCATGCCTGCTAATTATCAAACCAAAATAACTTTCTTTGATGGAACCCAAACCATTACAACTCAACAACACGTAGACACGATGAATGATTTCTCTGACCTCCATGAAGTTGAAATTGAAGATGTGACGATGAGGCTATTTGTACAAAGTTTTGGAGGAGAAGTTTGGAAATGGTTTAGAGCCCTACCAGCAGCTTCTATCACTACTCTACCCATCCTCCACAGGGAGTTCCTATATTGGTGGGAGGTGAAGAAAAATCCCCTTCAGATTCTATCCGAATATGAGAACATCAAAAGAAATATTGGCGAGAGTGTGCAAGAATATTGTGTAAGCTTTAATGCAATGTACAATGTTATCCCTGCAGACATCAAACCACCAGAGGGATTAGATTTTCTTAAGTTTCCATATAGATTTGACGATGATATGGAATATCAGTTGCGTGAATATGATCCTACAACTCTAGAAGATATGCAAAAGAATGTTGTGAGCGTAGAAGCAAACTTGCTGGCCAAATGAGCAAGAATGAGATCAGAGAAAAGAGTGACCGTGAAAGAAGAAGCATCTACTTTAGATGTAAAAATGGATACATTGATTCAAACAATGGAAAGGATGGTTGACCGATTTTCCATCACAGACAGACCTGAACCGCAGATCAAGAACCCAAACTTTAGAGGGCCACAACAGCCTCAATTCTGCATCAAGAAAAGAGAACAAAAAGCACCGGAACAAACAACACAACAATAAGAGCAAATCATAACTCCCTTACAATAGAATTATGTTCAAGGAGTAGAAGAAGAAGACGAGGAAGATCCAATAATTGAAACAAATCACTTTTTCACTACAGAAGGTATGCCTATATTTCTGACCGAAGATGAGGAGTATGCAGAAAGTTCTAACATTCTAAAGGATGAGGAATACATTTTAGCAAATGATGTTGTTTTGAAGGCCTAATTTGATTTATCAACGTGGTTACATGAATGCTTTGAGCGCACAATAGAGACAATATCCTTTGAGGAGCAGAGATGTACCAGTCAATCCTATTCAAAAGCGGAAGGATGTTCAATCGAGGAATGATCTCCCAAACAATGAGAAAAAGGGAAAGGAGCTTATTGATTAGAATTACAACAAGGTAAATCAGCCATTAACAAGTACAACTGCAAAAGAGAAAGACAATCAGCAAAAGGATAGTGCAATGAAGGAGCAAACAGATAAAAGGGACATTGGTGTCAAAGAGGTAGAAAAATACACATTTTTTAATTTAGAAAGTGAAATTTCTAAATTGAAAGTGTCCATTCCTTTGAATGAGCTTGTTAAGAATAGCCATTACAAAAATCATGTATCTATAATTCTGCAAATTGATCCTTTGTCTAATATGGCGAATGTTGAGGATGATCACCCTGAACTTATTTTTGGTGCAGCTATAGAAGGTCAGCTAGAAGAGAGCAAAGTCCCTCCCTTTTATTTGAGTCTTACAATGCATGAGTATATTCTTCATAATGCTATGCTTGATTCAGATCTTCCCACAATTTGATGCCCAAGGCCGTCATGGAAAATATGGGCCTCGATATCACCTGAAAATAATATGATTTGTATTCATTTGATTCTGGTAGAGTTCGTTGCATTGGTCTCGTCATTTGGTGGTTTCCTTGGATCAAATCCCAGCCAAGAATGTCTTGGTGGATGTGGTAATAGCTGATATACCACCTCAATTGGGTATACTGTTGTCTAGATAATGGGAATCCAAACTCAAAGGCACTTTACAACTTGACTTCTCTTATGCTACAATCCCTATTTTCGGTCAATTGAGGAAGTTGTACCAAGAATAGAAGATGAAGTATATGATCACTAGTAAAGAGAAGCCCATAAATCATCCGATAAATGTTGCACATATAGATTTAGAGACTTTTGTTTTGTACACTACTAGTGGATTGAATGATGTAGATATTCAACTTGTAGAAGTAGATGATGTACTAGAAATTTCTGAGAGTTTTAGAGTAGTTCTTCATCAAGAAAAGGAAAAAATGGAAATTCATTTTGAGCAGCCTCCACAGGAGCAAAAATTCAGTGAAGAGCAGAAAAGTGAAGCAACCAGCAAAAGTAAGATCGAAACTAAAGCAGAATTCCAACATTTGGAAGATGAAGCCAACCTATGGAGCATGGACTTCGATGGTGCTTTGGGTAAAGATGGTGCAGGTACTAGAATTTGTATTCGAAGTCCTCTTTTTCAGCTAGGCAAAGTCCCAAGTAATGTTAGAGTTTTTTCCTATAAATTAGCTTTTGATTGCTCTAATGATGAAGCGGAGTACAAGGCATTGATTACAGGTCTAAAAATTTTGAAGAAGATGCATGCAAAAAGGATTTCTGTTTATGGTCATTCAACGCTAGTGATTAAACAAGTAAAAGGATAATATCAAGCGAAGCATTCACGGATGAGATCTTATAGGAACGCAGTCCTGGATATCTTGAAAATGTTTCCAGAATACACATTGACAGTGGTGCCAAGAAGTCAAAAAATCATTGCTGATTCACTTGCTACAGCAGTGAGCAATCTGAAAATTCTAATGAATTCTAGCAATAAATTTGAAATTCATGTCAAACATAGGCCTATTGCTCCTGACAATCTAAGATATTGGCAAGTTTTTTGGGATGAAAATGAAATTAATTCCTTTTTGTAGAATAAAGGGAAGTTTAAGAATGCTTTGGTTGATGATGTTTGTGATTTTGATGAGCAAGACATTGAGGTAAATCAGATGGAGGTTTTATCGCTGAAGGATAATGTTATTCCTAGAGGTCTTATACCTTTAGAGGATTTGTTTGATTAGGATGATGTGGTGAAAAAACCAACCTTGGTTCCTACTAAAAAAGGAGTTTAAGATGTAAACCTTGGGATAGCAGACCAACCCAAGCTTGTAAAGTTATCAAAAAAAATTTCTCCTCAATCAAAGGCTAAGTATGTTAAATTGCTTTCCGAATTTTCTAATGTTTTTGCATGGGATTATTCAGATTTGAAAGTATATGAGAAGAAAATCATTCAGCATACCATTCCTATCAAGTCGGATAAAAACCTTTTAGACAAAAGTTGAGGAGAATCAATCCAAAGATGCTGCCATCCATCGAGAAAGAGGTAAATAGATTGTTTAAAGTTGGTATCATTGTTCTAATTAGATTCTCTAATTGGATTTCAAATTTGGTCTTGGTATGAAAAAATACCAAAGAGATAAGGTTGTGCATTGATTTCCAGAATCTAAATAAAGTATCCCTGAAAGATAATTACCCTCTTCCTAAGATGGACCATATTCTACAAGGAGTAGTTGGAACATCACAGATGTCACTACTAGATGGCTACTTAGGTTCCAATCAGATCTTGGTGCATGAAAAAGACCAAGACAAAACTGCCTTCACAACACCATGGGGAACTTTTCAGCAGGGAAAATTTTAAGAACCCCCCCTAAATTTATAAATATAATAAATGGGCAAATCTCCATGGTATATAGGAAAAATGGAAGGCGATTTTATCAATAATATAATATGTATATATAATTTTTTGGCGAATCTCTCACCAGGCATGGCGAATATTTTACTCAATTATAAAATCTTGTAAGATCTTGGCGAGTCTTTCACTAAATAATAAAACTTTGTAAAGTCCTAGTGAATCTTAGCATAGGCTACATGTTGGTTTAATTCCCCCATTTAAATAGGCTACATTCCAGGTGAATACCATGGGTCAATACCATGTGCCATTTTTGTGAATACCATGGGTCAATACCATGTGCCATTTTTATTTTTATTAGAATATTTTACTCAATTATAAAATATTGTAAGATCTTGGCGAGTCTTTCACTAAATAATAAAGCTTTGTAAAGTCCTAGTGAATCTTAGCAAAGGCTACATGCTGGTTTAATTCCCCCATTTAAATAGGCTACATTCCAGGTGAATACCATGGGTCAATACCATGTGCCATTTTGGTGAATACCATGGGTCAATACCATGTGCCATTTTTATTTTTATTAATTCTGATATTAGGGTTAATAATGGTTTTTTGCATGGTATTAATAACAATCTAGTCCATGGTATTTGTCCCATAGTATTTTGGCCATAGGTTTCACCTAAATATAACCCATTTTTTGAGTGTTCGTAAATATAAGGTGACTTATGGAGTAAATATAAAAAAATGTTTTATTTGTTTACCATACCTCTCGTTTATTTATATTTTTATTAATTTACCATACCTCTTTTACAAATATGGTATTTGGCCCATAGGATTCACTTAAATAAAACCTCTTTCTTGAGCCTTCATAAACAGAACGAGGGTTATGGACTAAATATAAAAAGTGGTTTTATTTATTTACGATACGTCTAGTTTATTTATATTTTTATTTATTTACCATACCTTTTGAGTAAGTATAAAAAGACGTTTTATTTATTTACCATACCTCCACTTTACTTATATTTTTATTTGTTTACACCCTTACATGTATATAAGGTGACTTATGGAGTAAATATAAAAAATGTTTTATTTATTTACCATACCTCTCATTTATTTATATTTTTATTAATTTACCATACCTCTTTTATAAATATGGTATTTGGCCCATAGGATTCACTTAAATAAAACCTATTCTTAAAAATGGGCGAATGGATTCACTTAAATAAAACCTATTCTTGAAAATGGGCGAATGGAAGGTTGTAAGTCCTAATTTCAAGGGCTAAATTTACCTTTTTTACCCTCTCCCTTAAAATAAGGTGGGCTATTTGAGGTGAGTTGTAAAAATGTACTATGATACAAAATTTTCGCCCACTAAAAATTTAAAACCCCTTAATTTCGCCAAAGGGCGAACATTCGCCCCTAAAATTATCCTTGCTTTTCAGTATGCCAAGATGCCATTTGGGCTGAAGAATGCCAAGGCCACTTTTCAATGGGCCATGGATATAGCTTTCGCTAATGAGAAGAATGTTTTCTTGGTACTTTATTTAGATGAGTTCTCAATATTTTTTGGTTCTAATGATGAGAATTTACACCACCTGAGGATTGTTTTTTAGAAATGCAGGAAGTTCAGGATTTCTTTAAATCCAAAGAAGAGTACTTTTGCCATGGAGGAAGGTAAACTCCTCGGTCATATAATTTCTAAAGATGGTATTCGCATTGATCCTTTAAGGGTGGAGGAAATCCAACAAATAGACTATCGTGGAACAAAAAGGAGATTCAAGCTTTCAACGACAATATGAACTTCTTATGTAGATTTATACCAAATTTGGCTGAGCATTTACGTGAGTAAACTAATATGTTGAATAAGGACAACACTATTAAATGGACTGAGGATGCCATGAAATATTTCAACTTTGTAAAGCTTGCTTTGACCACAGACCCGGTTTTGATCAGTCCCAATTATACTCATGATTTTATTATATTTTCATTTGCATCTAAGCACACTTTGGCTGCGGTGTTGATGCAAAAGAAGGATCAAGTGGAACAACCCATTGCATTTTTCAGTCGGACTATCAGAGATGCTGCTTTGCACTATAACATCATTGAGAAACAAGCTTTGGCTCTTATAAAGGGATTGAAGGATTTCCGAGCTTTCATTATGAATTCACATACTATAGCTTATGTTCCTAACATGACCGTCAAAGATGTTCTCATGCAAACTGACTCGAAGGGAAGAAGAGGTAAGTGGATAACAGCGATGTTAGAGTATGATATTGAGATTAAGCCTACCAAACTGATCAAAGGTCAAGGCTTGGAAAAACTCATGGTTGAGTCGAATCTTCATGCTCTAGACATAAATATCATTACAACAATGTCAGATGATGAAGATGGTGGCACACTCATTCAGGTATCAGAGATGTTTCTCAACTCACCTTGGTATTCTAATATAGCATATGTTCTTCAACATCTTTCTCCTCCTCCTGTAATGTCAAGAATTAAAGGTAGATCACTAAAACTAAAGTATGTAAAATTCTTCCTTTTAGATAGTGCTCTCTATTATAAAGATCCGGGAGGGGTTCTCCTTAATTGTTTGGTTGAAAATGAAGCTCAGCAGGTAATGAATGATTTCCATAGAGGATATTGTGGGGTCACTTGCTTTGGAAAACAAAAATAATAAAATTTTGAGAGCACGGTATTATTATCCATATTTGTTTTTAGATTTGTATAAAACAGTGATGAACTGCCACGAATGTCAAGTTTTTTAGGGAAAAAGGAAGTTGCTTCCTCTTCCTCTAAAGCTGGTTGTAGTTAATTCACCTTTCTAGCAGTGGGGGCTTGATTTCATAGGAGAAATTCATCCTACATCATCAAAACAACACAGATGGATCTTGATGGTTACCATTTACTTCACCAAATGGATCGAAGCCATTTTGACAAGGCAAGCTATGGACATGGTAATCATTCAGTTTTTAGAGTCCAATATAATGCCTCATTTTAGTTTCCCTCACAATATTATTACAAATAATGCAACAACATTTAAGTAAGAGAATGGTTGAGTTTTGCAACAAATACAACATCACATTGGGTCATTCCATGGCATACTACCCGCAGGGCAATGGACTAGCTGAGTCTTCAAATAAATCCTTAGTAAACATTATTAAGAAGATGTTAGAGGCAAACAAAAAGAATTGGCATCGAAAGCTTGTCAATGCTTTGTGGGCCGACAGAGTGAGCAACAAGAAATCAATAGGTATGTCGCCTTTTGAATTGGTTTATGGTACTGATACAATGTTTCCCACATCCCTTGCAGTCTCAGTCATGAGATTATTGCAGGAAGTCGGCAACGAAGAAGATGATATTCAACACCAGATTAATCGAATGATTCACCTTAAACAAACAAGAGAAGAGGTTTCTCAAAACACTTTTCAACTGCAAGAGAAGATAAAGAAGATTTATGACCGCGAAACCAAGGCAGAAAAGTTTCAGCTGGAAGCTGTAGTACTGCAATGGGATGCACGAAATGAAGAAAAAGGAAAGCATGGTAAGTTTGACAATCTATGGAAAGGACCCTATACAATCCAACGTATCGAGGACAAAATGAATTTTTATTAAAGGAAATGGATGGTCAAGAATGCTTAGAAGGACCAGTGAATGGTAGGCTCCTGAAACACTACTATTTCTGATGTAGTTTGCTGAAGCTGCTTCATTTTCATTATATATACTAGTTTGCTTTCCTTGCAAGATTTGAAGTACAATGTCATTTGAGCTTGGGGCTCAAAGTGAAGGCTATAAAGCTTAAATGATCCATGTTGAGTTTAGTTGGTTTTTAAGTCAGTTTAGAGTCGGTTGTGAGTCAATCTTTAGTTTGTATCGAGTCATTTTTCAATTTTTTCAAAAAACGTTTTCAGTCTTTCATTTGTTTGACCGTATTGGCCGAATCAGCTAGGCATCTAGTCTATGGTGTTCTTGACAACTCCAAGGAGATTCCATCCCAAATAAGGCCAATGTTAGTGTCAGTATTTGCATCCTGCCATCAGTGATCAAAAATCCTCTTTTCATATCATTTTAGGTGTCTCATACTGAAATTTTGGATCATTCCATTAGGTCATGTCAAAATGGTCCACTGATGGTTGTCTTCTTCTCTAAAAATCAAATCTTCCCTCATGAGGTACATTTTCTGACCCATCTCCATGTTCTATTCAATTGAGGTTTCAAATATGTTACTTTAGGTGTCAAGGCAGTTGTCTTTCCATTAGGTTTTGGGGTTCATTTCCAAGGTCTTTCCATTAGGTTTGTCTTAGGGTTCATTTCCAAGGTCAAAAGCATGGTTTCAAGTGTAAATAAAGGGCAGCAAAAGTATGAGGATGACCAATAAACAAAGAGTGATTACGAGTAAGTCATGGTGATTGTACAAAGATCTTTTGTCACTAATGTAATTTTCATCTCAAAAACATGTTTTTGAGATGAAAATAGAGTATTTTTAGTTGATTTATATTCTTTTGATGTAATTCAATCCATTTTGTGTAATAAGTGTTCCCAGTTGCCCTAAACATTTCTCCTTGCTGCAAGAAAATGAAACCATTAAATAAATCGGTTCAATCCAAGCATCATCCACTTGAAAAGAGACAAAGAGAGAAAGGCATTAAACGGAGATTTGGAGGAAAGAAGAAAAAGTTCCAAAACATTAGAAAGTGGGTTTTTCTAATGAAAAATCAAAATCAACCTCTATATAAGATGTCATATTCCTTTTTCAAATTCATCACTTTCATTTGACAAAGAGAAGGAAGCGCATTGAAGGAGAGAGGGGAATTGAGGCCAATTGTTGGCTAAGAAAAGAAGAGGCACTGGGCATAGGAGAAAGAGGCACTAGGCATAGGAGAGAGGGCACTGCGCATATGAGAGAGGGTGCTACGCATAGGAGACAGAGTGTTGCACATAGAGGCCAGAGAATTGTGCATAGGAGTGGAGAGTTGCACATAGGGTAGTTTCGCTAGTGAAAATTTGAACGACACTACACATGGAGCCGGAGCGCTACGCACCTATAGGTGGTGTTGCGCATAGGGTCAGGAAGTGCCAAAACACCTTATCAACCACTCAAAACATGTTTTTTTCCTTCTATAGCTTTTAAAAAAGTAAGTGTAACCTCTGAGCTATCCTCTCGACATTTAATTCATCATTTTGAAGTTGGTTTGCTATTTCAAAATTCAAACCCTTGATTTCCTATAAATCCCTCCACCTATTCCTTAAGCCCTAATTCCCTCAAATAAATCCCTCCACTATTCCTTGAACCCTAATCCCTCCTATAAATCCCTCCACATGTGCCTTGAACCCTAATCCATCCTATAAATCCCTCCACCTGTTCCTTGAACCCTAATCCATCCTATTAATCCCTCCACCTATTCCTTATACCCTAAGTCCCTCAAACACAATCCTAAAACCCTATTTACTAAACAATCTCTATCAAAGAATACGACCCTCCTTTTCATTCTCATATCATATGTATTCCATCCTACACCGCATAAGCTCATCTCCCCTCCCCTATCCCTGTTCACCATAACTCACTCCTTGATTACCTTCTCTAGGGTTACACAACTTCAAAATTCAATAAACATGGACAAAGAGGAAAGAGATTATGAGGAGGAAATCAGTGGTAGTGAGATCATGGGAGATGAACCTTAGCATTAGAGAAAACCACATAAGGGAGGCAGAATTATCAGAGAGGAACCATCAAACATCAGAGAGTTACAAGCTTCTCATATGATTGTCACTTGTTTCAAACATATTGGGTGTTATGAGTTTTGTGAGCAGATGGAAAGAGATCAACATCATCTTGGGTTGACCATGATTTTTGTAGCCAATCTCTGTGATAACAAGGTAACTCTTGTGAGGGTGACATTTAAAGTTTCATCCTCCATCATTGTTGATGCTACAGGGATTCCAAATGTGGGGGAAAAATGGTATAAGGCACAAGATTTGGATGAGCACTACGATGAGCCATACATCAAATCCAGGTACATAAATGAAAAGAAGAGTTCCTTTCCTTTCAAGTTCCTCGAAGACAAGTATGCCCCTATCATGAGGATCATTATGAAGTATTTTACGTATGAGGGCAGATTTTCTAGATTGTACACCTATCACATTAGGCTTCTTATGCACTTCACAAGAGTGAAAATGTTGAGCATCCCTTATTTATTATTTAGGAACATTGAGAAGATGGCCTACATTTTACAGAAAAAGCCATACCCCTAGCAGATGAGTAGTATCTATCACTATTCCTTGATCTACATCATCTCAACCTCCTCAACATCTCATGGGTTATATTCATTGCCAATGACATCTTCAATGGTCCTCAAATTCCTCCACCGGTGCCTGCAGAAGCAGAAAGACCTTCCAGCAGTGCCAAAGTAACGAAAGATGAGAAGGTTAAAGAGACTAAAGATGGTGAGGAGACATAAGACTACAAGACATATCAAAGGGGAGCTAGAAAGTTGTTTGTAGAAGATAAGCAAGTGTTTAATCCACTTGTTGTGGAAGGGGCCTTGCCTTCTGTTGATTCCTCAAAAATCGATGTAACAACATGGGGAATGCCACCCAGTCAGGGACTTGAATACCATCCCTTATCCATTTGGATTAGTGGCTCCGACTAGTTTAACTAGGTCCAGCTGCCTTCTCTCAATCTCTGATGATTTAAAATATGACTTTCGTTCATCAATGGAGAAGAGACATCAGATCAGCCCTCTTGTTGATTAGGCAAGAGAGTGATCCTTAAGCTGATCTGGGGCTCAACCAAGCCACGACTAAGTTATGACTTACAATTAGCCTAACTTATTCTAACCTAACTAACTTTATGGTATTAAGTTAATATTAATTGTTAATCTTATATGATACTATGATAATGTTATCACTATGAAACTTGTTAGTTTAATACTATTTATTAATCCTAAAGTAACGCTATGTTAATACTACACTATCATTAAAGTCATGTTAGGTACTAAAGTATTTCATATTTATCTCATATGTCAAATCTAAACTAATATATCCTATGATATTATACTAATTAACTAATTATACTATATAAAGAAATATACCTTATACTATACTAATACTATTCTATAATAAAATCACTTATACTATAATATATTCCTAAATATCACTAATATAGTTCTAACAATAATACTAAATATTTAATCTAGTTTATTATAGGATTATAATATATCTATGATAAACTGTAAAATGAATGTTAATTAAACTAAATAATGTTATTATTATTCTAAGGAAACATTTAATTAAAATAAGATCTAGCTAAATACACTACCTAATTAAAATTAAAATTATTCTAATTCCCTTAAGTTATTATTATTTATTGGAAGTTAATGTTAGAAAACTAATTAATAATTAGTATGCTAAAGTTAACTCTAAAAAAGATAAGAAAAGTAATTTCAAATGTTAAGTGTTATTGATTAAAAATAAATAAATTAATATACAATATATTACAATAATCCTCATGATTGAATTTTTTTTTAGTGTTTTGAATAAAGATTAAAATCAATCAAGAAGTTTGATTGATATAAGGGCTCAATCATGCCCCTCGGGACTAGGATTTTTGCCTCCAAAGAAAGAGGACTTTATGCAAAACTAATTTAAAAGGAAGATCCTCTATCTTGAACTAGAATGGGATAGCCCTCTCGTAATACGAGAGAAAATTAAATAAAACAAGGAGAATAACTCGTTTATGAATGAATTCACCATGTTGTTTCCATTAACTAAATGAAATAGTTCATTTTAACTAATGGAATAAAAACAAAATACATTTGCGATTAAATGATAAATAGTTATCATTTATCTTCAATGAATTCAATGAATTCATTATAGATTCGATCTCATTCTGCCTTCTAGAGGTAGCTCTCAGTAAAGCTTCAACAACATATCAAAATTGAACCAACAATAGTATTAGATATCAACAAGAAATATTATTTAGAATAAAAATTGAAATCAATTATAAAATTTTGACAGAAATATAAAAATTTAGCATTCCGGTAATAGTACACAAGAATGAGAATTTATTTAAAACAGTGCCAAAACCTCTTACAAAATATGCAGTCTTTAAGAATTTCAGACCTATGATCTTAATGCCTGCAATAGTGCTAAGCAATTAAACAAGGCCAAAAGCCCTATTTCATTCTCTACAATCATTCTCTCTGCGCAAAGCAGAAGTGCATAAGCACACATTGAATTAAGAGTAGAAAATCCCCTCGGCTGGAACACAACTCCCCCTGTGCTTGGCTCTGAATCGCCCTCCCCCCTAGCTGGAATGCAACTCCTCCTTCTTATATAGCCAAAAAATTAATTTGTTTTCTTCTCCTTGAGCTAAGGCTTCAAATCCTCCATTATTCCTCATCTTTAGATTCCAAAATTTTTTGTTTCTAGAACGTTGGTGTGGAACTGAAGGATGGAGGCAATCCACATGTAATCTGCGGTGGTTTAATCCGCATATAATCTGCTAATTAGGAGTGAATCGATGTACCATATCCAAGAAAAATGGCATAATATCTTATAACTCTTGGACTTCTTCGTGGTGCTGAAACGTGGCCATGAGAGGCAGATGCATGAATTTGCAGAAATTAATAAATTAGGCACCTAACAAAAAACAAATTGTTTGCTATTTGCAATTCGTTGCCTGATTTGAGAACTTAGAGCATGATGGAACATAAGATAATGGAGATTCAAAGACAAATGGATGAGGAGGGTTGGGCAGTTTTCGATAAAAAGGGTGGTGCATTGGCGGTGCCTTAAAAATGGTTATACTTAGCCTAACGTGACATTCCATCCCAACCAGTCCAGGCCGTCAAAAATGTGAGCTGATTTAAAATTTAATACGTCAAAGCCTTTACAAAATTGCTGATTTCCCTACAAATATGGAAGAATCGATTATTAATAATTGATTTGGATCCCATGCTAAAAATAAATCCGAAATATATTTCAAATCTCCCATCCACTACGTAAACAGTTGAGCGGATCTTTGAGCCTTTTGTTTTTTAGAATTCGATATGTCAAAGCTAAAATTGTTGATTTCCATTCTAAAAAATGTTTTTTGGGATTTTATTTTGTTTTTAAAAGAATTTAATATATTTACAATATTCAAAATAAAATGTTTTATTTTTTTGGATTTTGATGTTTTAAATAAAGAAAAAATATATAGTTTTAAATTAATCTAATGATTTTATAAATTATTAAAATAATGAAGTTATATTCATTTATGTACAAGGTATAAAAATGGATAATATGGTAAATTAATGATTCACTCCTTTATTAATGGATATGTCAAACCAAGTGAAGGAGATAAACAATCAATATACCTAAACGTGGAATGTGAAATGATGTGCCAAGTCATGTGGAAGAAATGCCAACCAATAAAATCAAATACCAAATGTGAGGTGATGTGGCAACCGAAGGTGCCACTTTGTCTTCAATTGATCATTTATGAAAATATTTCTATGAATGCAAAAGGCAACAAGGAGGTGAAAAATATGATCAAAACCAACATGATCATACAACCGTGAGGCAAGTGGTAAAGATTCAAAAAGTCGAGAATTTTTTCCAAAATTCCATTAAAGAAGGGAGTTGGATAATGAAGGGTTCATGTGATAGATATTCACAAAAATCTAAAATCAAACAAATGGGGTAATATACAAAATAAAAGACCAAAGCATCTAAAACACATCCAATCTTCAAACAAGTGTATTTCACAACAACTAATCCAAAATGTGGTCAAAACAAATTAATATACATAGATAAGGAAAAATCAAACTCATTTACGCCTTTCCTCATTTGCAAATTCCAAAAATAGTACTATCAAGGGATCGGTTAAAAGGGTCCCCATTTTTCATTTATAAGTGAAAAATTGGGGGGTTGTGTTTCACCACAACACCTTCTTCATCACATCATAGGAAAATTCTTACTCCACAAAATGTGGAAGGGGCTTTGCCTTCTTCTTTGACACAACAGGTACAATAGGTGCAATAGCTGCATAAAGGGAAGGAAAAGGTGCTGGAGGAAAGCCTTGATGATGAGGATGAAAGGGATTTTGATTTGATGGAAGATGATGAACCAGAATAGCCACACATCCATCATGGCATTGAGATAGTTGACTTGGAGGTCCAAGATGAGGCAATAAATGAAATCATAACTGTAAGGGAAAAAGATGCACAGATCCAAGCACTTATGGACAACTTGGTGAGAGCTAAGTATGTCATTTCATACCTTGAGCAAGAAAACAAGTAGCTAAGTGACAAAGAATTCCTCGTGAAGCTGGAACTTCTCAAGGTAAAGAGGCAAAGTGACAAGGGCAAGTCAGTAATGAAAGAGGAAGAAACACCAGCTACCTTGACTGCAAAATAAAGAATTGAGAAGGAAATTGAGGAGGATAGAGAAACTTGTCTTGACAGGATCAATATGCATTTGGAGAAGTTGCTATAAAAGGCCAATAGGGAAAATCGAATCATCAGGCACATGGCTCGCCATTACAGGACCCGGAACAAAATTTGCAACATAAGGGTCAAGTAAATGAAAACGAAGCTAAAACAAGCAATCAAAGGAAAAAAGGAGGATTATAGGCTTTGGTTGCTTGCTGAAGCTTCCTTTGCTAACCAATATACTTAATGGTGGTATTTTCCACAAATTTTGAGCAATTTTTGAAGAATTTTTTCCTTTTGAGGAATTTGGCAATTTTTGACATAGAAATTTTGGCCCTATGTGCAGCGCTACTGGTGATGCGCTTTTCCTAGGGGCATGCAATGAGGGAATGGTCAACATTTTTGGACTCATAATGATGTGTACATGCACCCTAAGCATTTGCTAAGCTTTTAGAGCAGAACTGGTCAACCAAAAGGTAAAAAAACACCTAAAGAATGACCTTTCTGCCCTTTTTTGGACACATAGAAGCAATCTTGGGAGAATCCATTTTTTAGCGGTCAAATGAGCTTCAAATGACAACATTAAAGATTTTTGGACATCGGGAAGGCCTCCAAAATGGTCCTAAAAGAGTGTTGCGCATAGAGATTGGGTGCTGCGCATAGGACAAAAACTATGCTGAGTTTCTATTTCACTGTGCCTTGACTGTAATTTTGGGTTTCCTCTCATTGATGGTGTTTTACTGATGTAAATTATTACTGGGCATGTAAATATGATGGATAATAAGTACTAGAAGGTATATTCATTAGATTAAAATTTATCTTGAGGACAAATGAATCAGTTTCCTCACTTTTAGAGGCAAGTTGTTAGGATGCCTAGATTCTAGTTTCTTGTTTAATTTTTTTTAGATTAGTTCCTCATCTTAGGGATTCGACCCCTAAGGATGGGATGAGGTTGAATCAATGTATATATCTTCTTCTTCTTTCTCGTTGTGAAGGGTTGGACTCAGTTGGATGCTTATGCTTTGATAGACATCATTTTGTATTAGTTATAGCAGGAAATTAATGAAAAATTGCAGTTATTTCTTTGGGATCCATGTGGTATGAAGCTAAGTTTAGTTTTCCTTATGTTTTAATGTGTTAAAATGTGTTGTTGATTCCATTTCATTATTTCATTCTCTTTATGTGAATGTATACAAGTCTAAAAGGCAGAATCCATAAGTTTTATGCTTTGTGCCTACCTTGCCCCATCGAAACACTGCAATTTTGACCTAATTTCCTTGCCCTAAATTTTTGGCTCCTCCCGATCCAGCAAAACCCTTCAAAATCAAATCAAACCTTGTGATACTATACCTAGCCTAATATCATTTTCTTGATCCAATCATCTTGGTTGAGATCCTTATGGAGAGAGCCCTCTCCTGGCCTAGTAGGACTGGCTACTTGGCTAAGCGTGGTTTGTGGTTACCTTGGCATTGCCTTCCTTCAGCCTGAGGTTCAATCTAGGTGATAAAACTAGGAACTGCCTCCCAGGATTGTGCAGAGCACAACTTGGAGATAGTGTGGTCAACCTCTACACAATTCCTGGAGGCAAGGCAGAGCCTTGATTCCTAGGAAAGCACAAAACTTGCTAGGAGACATAGGATCAGGGCCAAGACAATCCATATCTGCCCAATGGAAACATGTAAATGTGGAGTGAATATGTGTGGGAAGATTGTGTAGATATGAGTGAAATAAAAATTCATGTGATTCAAGCAAGTGCAGAAATCAATCAATAGACACAACCAAGAAGCTTAAGAAGAAAGTCACCGAAATGGAAACTGTGAATGCAGGAATAGTGTTGTGTGTGTGACACTAAGGAAAGGTAATGAAAAACTTGAAACAACATTACTACAAGCCAAAATGAATTGAAACGCTAGCGGTTGGTCAATAAAAACAAGGAAACAACACTCATACAAGCCAAAAACTAAAGAGTGATAGAAAAAGTAGCAAAAGGCATGAAAAGCAAAACTTACTCAGAAAAGTTGCATCGACTATGTCGAAGGTTCCTAGATTCCTTAGGAATGCCAGAGCTCCAAGATTGAATGTGAAGAATGATCTTTGAGGCGTCATTTAAATAGATTTGGTGAAATTAGGGTTTATGATGCCTATGCCACAAATCTAGGAAAAACTGACACTTGGCGGGAAGTTTCTAAAAACGGTTTGCATGTAACTCCTGTTGCTAAAAATAGATACCTAAAATATAGGGATGCTTGTTTGCTTTTGATCTTTTGGGAAAATATACCTGGCATGCAAGGAAGTATTGCATAGTTCTGGAGGGAATTGGATAACCCTCCAACACATGAGATGGACAATCAGTGAGGGAAAGCTTCTATGTTGTTTTTGGACTAAGGGTCCTTGGTTGACTGGCCAGATCTACGCAATTTTCCAGAGCAATGATCTTGGGTTTCTCTACACATTTCTAGAGTGTTGAAAAGTGTGCAACAAGAAATGCTTGTTGAGAATGCAACAAGATGATGGAGCTTAGTGGAAAGGAGTCGCCTTCACTAAGTGGTCCTGCAGGAAAGTTTTGGCGCAAAGTCTATTTTTAGACATATGGATCATGGTCTATGAGTTGCAGTTTGTTGTTTATGGATGATTGGTCATGTTGGGAAAAATAGATGGACTTCTATTTTTGGATCACAGCAGGAGTGATCAGAGTCTATTTTTAGACTGCTAGTCAAAAATAGAAAAGTCAAATATTATTGTCTCATAATAATATTTAGACTATAAACTTTATCTTATCCTCTTGGAGCACTTCAGTTTGAGCTACAGATGTGGCACATGCAGCTGTCAGAAGGAAATATGCTTTCTTTGTGGGTCAGTTGAGCTATTGCATGCAGGACATCAGTTAGAACTCATGTGGTTGAGTTCTGTGGAGTTGGATGAGAAGTTAATGGAGTTGTGTTCAGTTTGACTTAGTTGAACTAGTTGTATTTAGTCTAACTGGCCAATAGACTAAGTGATGAGTTGTGTGAATTGATTGTTAATTAATTCACTAATTATTAACTCATAAAGCAACTAAAGAATACATCAGTTAACTCAGTGCATGGACAGTTCAACGGAGACAGATGTTAGAGGTAAGTGAAAGGGTGAGTTGTGGCTATCAGTTGTGCATGAGATTTGCACATGTAGGGATTGAGTTATGCCAATGAGGATTGCGCAGTGTGGGCCAATACCAAGGCAATTGTAGCTTGTGCTCACGTGGTTCAGCCAACTAAATACGAGTTTGGATCAGCCATAATCATTCATTCTCTTGCAGATTGTGTAGTGGAGGCAGGCAAAGCAGCGGAGGAGATTTGAACCTGTGACTTGTTCAGATCTGATCTAGTTTTGTGTGTAACAGGTGGAGATAGTACTGAGTACTTGTGAGGAGTATTGTACTACGTATTGTTACATGTTCTCAATCATTATAATATACAGATAGTGTGGGGTTTTAAGTTGTATGCTTTCCCCAGGTTACATACTGTGTTAATGTGCGCATGCGATTGATGTTTCATTGTTTTTAATGATGCTAAATTGATGATCAACATAGAGGAGATTATTCAAAATTTCTACAGGGTATCTGAGCTGGTTGATTTGTAGAAAAATTTCTACAGGATATCAAAGCGGGATTGATCATCAGATCTATTATCCAGAAAGTGTTTACATTTTATTTCTTCAGGCAGAGTCTGTAATCGGGCTAGGTAGCTTCTGGATTCATCCTTCTTTTGGAAGGTGAGATATCCGGTGAATGCTCGTATAGTCGATCTCTGTACAAGAAATACTTTGTTCTCACGAATTTTAGATCAGAAGCAGTTGAGTTTTGAGTTGGTAGAATGGCGCTCAAGGATAAACTCAGAAACATCAAAGCTGAGAATGGAGATAGTATGCCCCAGTATCTCATGAAGTTCACCCAATGCCGGGATGAGCTGGGAAGTGTGGGGGTAACTGTTGAGGATGAGGATATGGTGAGTCTAGCACTCCTTGGCCTTCCTAAGAGTTGGCATAGCTACCTGGACTCGGTGAATGGAAGGGAGAAATTGCCAGGATGGGAGAGACTTTGGTTGGATCTTGTGCAAGAGGAGATTAGACGGTGCACCAGAGACAGTTCTTCATCTATGCATGATGAGGAGAATTGTGCCTTAGCGAGTAAGGTGAAGAAGGGGAAGGGGAAGGTTTCTCTTTCCGAATCCAGTTCTTCCAATGATGGGAAGAAGGTTGACAAGTCGAAGGTGCGATGCTTTCGTTGTCATGAGTTGGGCCATTATGCTACTAATTACCCAAAGAAGAAGTCCACGAAGGGATCCGGGGAAGGATCTGAAGGTGAGGCACTTGCTTCACAGTCGAGTTGGATTTCACACTCTTCGCATGCATGGCTTCATCCATGGTGGGAAGTGGTTGGTTTCTTGACAATGGAGCTTCTTTCCACATGACCGGTGACAAAAGTTTGTTCAGTACTTTGGAGGAGAAAGATCTCTAGATACTCATAGGGATGGGTAATGATGAGAAGTATAGTGTCTCAGGTGTAGGCACGGTTATTTTTAAGAGGGAGCATGGAGCTCGCCTTACCCTGACCGATGTCACGTATGTAACTTGGTGTCAATCGCGATGCTGGAAGACAGAGGCTATGATGTAGTCTTCAGTAAGGGAAAGGTTTTCCTTAGACACATCATCACTAGACAGGTGAAGGAGATTGGTTCACGGGTCAAGAACCTGTATGCTCTTGAGGTTCAAGATGCATGCAAAGCCTTGAGCAGCAAGGCAACTGATGGAGACTTGGTGGTTGAGAGGGAGCGTATATAACCTCTCAACATGCAGAGCCAGAAGAAGTCTCAGACGATTGTGGAGGAGCCACGATTGGTGCAACAGCTTAAGGAGGTTGTGGAGCAGCCACAACAAGGGAATCTGAGAGGAGATATAGTAGAGACATCTACTCATGTAGAGACCTCCAGTAGGGGGAAACTTCGAGCCAGGTGGGCAGAGGGATCACATGCAGCCATACCTCCAGGTAGGAGGTGGGGTGATGTGGATTGATCGTCCCAAGGAGGAGGGGCAGGATCCTTGAGGTACCTAACCTCTTAGATGAGACCTTGCTATGGGAGCTCCGATGTGGAGTAGCAGGAACTGACTGATTGGGTAGAGACAGATGCGGATGGAGTGGCAGAGAGAGCAACAGTGCAGGGAATCCCAGGACAGCGCATAGCATGCAGGCTGTAGCAATGTGAGAGGCACAAGTGTTTTGCGCAGTGATAGGTGGCACAAAGAGGTGTGCAATGGTGCGAGATGCATGGAGATGTTGCAGTAGCGCAGATGTCAGAGAGGGAGCACTTGTCAGCAGCAGGTAGAGCTTCAGCATTAGAGTATGTTCCTAGCCCAACGGAGTGGTCAGTTTGGAGTGTTTTTGTTCCAAGTGTTGTGGAGTAAAGTGGACTGGGCAGATGTGTTGCATGCAGAACATTCTAGAGTTACAGGATCGGGTTTGAGAGGAAGCCTTTCTTGTTGAGAGGGAGTGTTGAAAATTGTGCAACAAGAAATGCTTGTTGAGAATGCAACAAGATGATGGAGCTTAGTGGAAAGGAGTCGCCTTCACTAAGTGGTCCCGCAGGCAAGTTTTGGCGCAAAGTTTATTTTTAGACTATGTCTATTTTTAGACATATGGATCATGGTCTATGAGTTGCAGTTTGCTGTTTATGGATGATTGGTCATGTTGGGAAGAATAGATGGACTTCTATTTTTGGATCACAGCAGGAGTGATTAGAGTCTATTTTAGACTACTAGTCAAAAATAGAAAAGTCAAATATTATTGTCTCATAATAATATTTAGACTATAAACTTTATCTTATCCTCTTGGAGCACTCAGGTTTGAGCTACAGATGTGGCACATGTAGCTGTCAGAAGGAAATATGCTTTCTTTGTGGGTCAATTGAGCTATTGCATGCAGGACATTAGTTAGAACTCATGTGGTTGAGTTCTGTGGAGTTGGATGAGCAGTTAATGTAGTTGTGTTCAGTTTGACTTAGTTGAACTAGTTGTATTTAGTCTAACTGGCCAATAGACTAAATGATAAGTTGTGTGAATTGATTGTTAATTAATTCACTAATTATTAACTCATAAAGCAACTAAAGAATACATCAGTTAACTCAGTGCATGGACAGTTCAACAGAGACAGGTGTTAGAGGTAAGTGAAAGGGTGAGTTGTGACTATCAGTTGTGCATGAGATTTGCACATGTAGGGATTGAGTTATGCCAATGAGGACTACGCAGTGTGGGCCAATACCAAGGCAATTGTAGCTTGTGCTCACATGGTTCAGCCAAGTAAATATGAGTTTGGATCAGCCATAATCATTCATTCGCTTGCAGATTGTGCAGTGGAGGCAGGCAAACCAGCGGAGGAGATTTGAACCTGTGACTTGTTCGGATCTGAGCTAGTTTTGTGTGTAACAAGTGGAGATAGTACTGAGTACTTGTGAGGAGTATTGTACTATGTATTGTTACATGTTCTCAATCATTATAATATACAGATAGTGTGGGGTTTTCAGCTATATGCTTTCCCCGGGTTACATACTGTGTTAATGTGCGCATGCGATTGATGTTTCATTGTTTTTAATGCTGCTAAATTGATGATCAACGTAGAGGAGATTATTCAAAATTTCTACATGGAGAGCAGTGTAGCTGGCTAGTTTTGCACAATTCTGTAGAACAATGCAGCTAGCTTGGGCTTCTATGCGCAATTATGGATGGCAGTGCAGCTGGGCTAGTTTCTGCACAATTCTGGATGGTAGTACAACTAGTTGAAACTGCACAATTTTCTAGAGCAAGGATTCCTGGCCTTCTCTTTGCAATTTTTTAGTGCAAGGTAGTTGTTGGCTACTTTGTGCATTTCTAGAGTTGAAGAGAAGCTTCCCTCTAGATTTGCGTAATTTTTCCTAACAACTGGTTGATTGGATGTGAACCAAGTGTTGGGTGTGCTTGTGCTTGACCGATGAGACACTTGAGTTGAACACAAGTTGTGAAATAGCAGATGAACTCAAATAAGAACAAGTACCTGATTAGTGCAGGATAGTTGAAATGACTTCAAGGAGGGAGGCTCCAAAACGAAGAGAAGGAAAAACTTTGTAGGGTGGTTGTAGTTGCTACAACATCAGCGACACACTAGTAGAACTCTAGCTCTTTGTATGGATCTTGTTGATGAAAAGTGAGTCTAACTCCTCCAGAAGTATTGTTCAATTCTTCGATCGTCGTGACTTCAACACTAGGCTTGAGTTAAAGATATAGTCCCTTACCATTCTCTTGATCGTTTAGTAAACATTCTAAGCCAGGTCAAGTTAGCTCTTTCAATTGGGGATGAGGGGTATATTGGTACACAAGAAATAAATATTTCAAAGTGTTATTTTCATCTCTGGTGTTGCTCCGCTACCAGCAGGCCTGTATAGTACCCCGACAGAGTCATGCAGGGACACAAGCATCACTCCATTTCCAGCAAACTTGGTTAGTACCGGAGCAAAGTTACTTGCATCACCTCTCTATGTAGGAAGCCTTTATCTTCTTTCACCTTTTCATCTTTTCATTTTTCATCTTTTTTCATTTTTCAAAGAACTATGCATAGGTACTTATTTATTTCAGAGGCAGAAGAGGAATCTCAACTTATTGAGAGTAGAAGAGGTTTTCCCTTCAAAGAAGTATTTTATATATACCTCTGACACTACTTGTTAAGGTTTTCCCACTCACCTCACTCTACTTGACTAAGTTGACAAGGGTTAACCCAAAAGAATCAATTAGGGTATGTGGTACTAGTTAAAGTGCAAGCGTTGTGTTTTCACCAAGACTCACTTGAACATAATGTATTTTCCATAAAGGCATCATCAAATGAAGACAAAAATTTCTCTCATAAAGAGAAAGGACAATAGATAACCAAGTGTTGATAGTAGTAAAAGTCCACTTGTATTTTAACTTTCTTGTTCAGGAGCCACACATGATCTCATGTGAAACTATACCTATGGGTGAAAAAAAAGCAAACAAATAGAAATAAAAGAATAGAAGTAAATGAAAGAAAAGAAAGAAAACAAAGTAAGAAAACAAGCAACACAAACAAAGTAAACAAAGTAAGCATGCAAACTAAGAAAAACAAGAAAGAAAACACTACTCCTACTCATAAGCTAAACAGTGAATGGGTCGACTCACGTGAAGTGATATTTCCAATGCACCCATCGGCACATTAGTTGACCCATGTTGGTTAAGGTGTGGTTTACAAGAACGACAAATGTGTAAACCAACAAACATGAAATCTATAATAGTGAAGGCCAACATGCTCCGACTTTAAAAATATCCACAAAAAAAAAAGAGAATAAAATTACAAGACAAGCATTTTGTGGATGTATCATGATCATGCTTCACCCTGCATGTAGATGAAAAACATGTACACTCTTTTGACCGTGACAAACATGCAAACATGAGAAATAAATACAAATTATTCTTAGAAAGAGTGCTCGTTGTGTATGATTCCTCCAATGCATGAGTGATGGGATCATGTGACTCAGGTGGAGGATTTGAATTTTGTGAACTAGATTGATATTCAATGCAAACAGGTGAGTGATGAGGAGCCTTGGGTGTTTCAATAGATTTCTGATCGGGAGTGGAATCGACCTTAAGAAAATGAGGGCTTGACATAACCATCAGCTTGGGATGAAGTGCCTTGGTAGCTTGTGGAGTTTCCACTTCATAAATAGGTAGATCATTGAAGACGGGTGGCTTAGAAAGATCGACAATGAATGAATCAACATTGTGTTTGAATGAAGGAGAAAAGAGATCACGACAACCATGATCAGAAAATTTTATATTTTCATCGTCATCATCATGATCTATGAATCGTATAGAGGGGTTAATGAGAAGCCAAAATTTTAACCCTCTACATTTTTGAAAATGACAAATGATTCAAATATTGTGGATTTGCAAACATAGATGTGTCCTCTCCACTGTGCAATGACAGATTGACATCCAGTGTATTATGTGAATGATCGGAAGTAGATGCATTCGGGAATGTGTTCTCACATGAAAAATAAACAATGGTAGAATCACCAAAGATGTCAGGGAAAAGTAGATGAGGTGCAGGCAGAAGGAGGTCGTCCTTCACCGCAGGTTTTTCTTCAGATTCCCACACATATGCATCATAAATGATAGTGTAGGTTTGTTGCTCAGCACCAAATCCATCGACAACTTCATCCTCATGAACAACAAGTGTGTAGTTTAGAACAGGAGAAGAAAACACAGTACAATCCGGAGGATCAAAAAACGTGGGGACGGAGGTTGAGGAAATAAGTCCACATGACAACCAACAACCTTGTTAGCCAACTATGCACATAGATCAAGACAATCTGGGGCGGGGGGATGTGGCAGTCCAAAATCTAGATGCTCACCTTCTCCCACCTCATCCTGCAAAGCTAGAGTTGTTTGATGAGATGAGGACGGATAGTCACTTGTGACAGTGACTGTGCCGGCCTTGGATTTAGTAGCTCTAACACCGAGGTATGTTAGGATTAGTTTAAATGATTCTAGGATATGTGGATTATCATATATGTGAAGAAGATACTAAAATATTTCATTGAGAAATTCCCAATCAATTTCATCCTCTGGGAATTGAAATGAGAGATTTCAAAAGCAATACCATAAATGTGCCATTCATCAAGGGCTTTTCGTAATTGGAGAATTTTTTTATTAAGTGCTTGACAGTCAAAGTTATGGAAAGCATGATATAACTCTAAAACGAGGTGAAAAAATGAGTGAATATATATTTCAAGTAGTGTGTTAAGCCATTGCAATGAATGCCCATGAAGCGTGAATGAGAACAACATGCAGATAACATAATCTTGATGGGATTCAATGTTTTCAGATAGACTGTGTTGAAATATGGTAACAAGAATATTCCAACTTAATTTGTCCTTGAATTAAATTGTGAATTAAAATCGAATTTAGTCTTAACAACTACTTGGAAATAATTAGTTAATTTATTTTAAATTAATTAGTTGGAGAAATTCAAGTTAGAACTCTTTCTGAAGTCATGCAAGAGTTATACCTTAAATTAAGCAGATAAGATTGAGTTATATTTTAGTTGTAATTACTTAACTTAGTTTATTGAGTTAAGTCTAGTTAAATTAGTTCCAAACTGTTTGAGGAACTACTAGTGAGTTAACAGTCAGTTGATGCATTAATGCACTCAACTAGTGCTACTCCAGTTAACTGAAGATTCCCTCTTCAGAAACTCATGCATGTCTATTTTGAGAAAGACTCTATTGAGACTAATGTTCAAGGATACTGTACTATCATTTGCATGTGTTTTCTCATGGAGAAAAATCATGCATGTAGTCAAGGATTCATTATTGAGGGTTGCACAGTTTTGAAGGTTTGGTTTTCCACTTGGTAATATGAAAATCATCCACAAGGAACAACGCAAGGAAATAGGAGCTTGGAGGGCAGAGAGGAAGGCTGGAGAGAAGCCAAGATTTCCTGTGAGCATATGTGAGGATTGTACTGAGATTTGTCTAGCTATGAGAGCTACGGCTTTGTATAATTCCTATGTATTTCCACCATGTATGATAATACAATAATGTGGGATTTTTAGCTAAGGCTTTCCCCAAAGTATTTTCATGTGCATTGTGCCATTGATTCTTCTTCTTTTGGTTATATTGTTTAGCTCGATATTTAAGCTTTCACAAATTGATAGTAGAAGTAGGTTATAGTATTCTGATTTGATTTATATTGCATTATGAGGTTAACCTATCACAGATTTTCTACATGGTATCAGAGCTGTGAACAGTATACTGAGAATGCGGGTGAAGTTCGAATTGATATCATACTTCAAGTTTGGCTAATGGCATTCTATGGCTTGAAACTCGAGTATGCCTTGTAAGGTAGCTCGAATTACATAACATGGAAAGATAGAATGGAGGTTGTATTAGAAGACAATGGCTTGAACGAATTCATTGATCAAGAAATCCCAAAGCCAGCTTCAACTAATGCACAAGAGTTGGTTGAGTGGAAGAAGTGTGTGGTGAAGGCGAGACGGATCATCCTTTAAGGAGTTCGAGACCATACTGTCTCAAGCCTCCATGGGAAGGATACTCCATTTTCAATGTGGAAGACATTGAAGGACCTCTAACAAAACAGTAGCAACCAGAGGAAATTGGCGCTAAAGGATAAGCTTCGAAGAATCAAGATGGAGAAGGGAGATACTATTTCCACATATCTGAACAAGCTCACCACCTATAGAGATGAGCTTGGCAGTGTGGGAATAACTATGGCAGAGAATGATATGGTGAGCCTTGCTCTCCTTGGCCTTCCAAAGAGTTGGAATAGCTACCAGGACTCTATGAATGGAAGGGAGAACCTGTCGGATTGGGAACAACTGTGGTCAGATATGCAGGAGGAGATCGAGAGGAGCACACGAGATGGTTCTTCATCCAAGAATGATGATGAAGAAAATTTTGCCTTAGAAAGTAAGGAAAGGAAAGGGAAGGGGAAGGCTTCCCATTTCAAATCGAATTCTTCTCATGGAGGGAAGCAATGTGACATGTCTAAAGTAAGATGCTTTAATTTTCATAAGATGAGACATTATGTGACTAATTTCCCATCAAAAAAGTCCAAGAATCGATCCTCGGAAGGATTGGAAGGTGAGGCATTAGCCTCTCAGTTCGAAATGGACTTTACCCTCATCGCATGCGTAGTGTCATCGATGATGGGTTGTCTCTAGTATCTTCACAGTGGAGCCTCATTCCACATGTTCGGTGATAAGAATATATTCAATGCCTTGGACGAGAAAGACTTGAAGATGCAAATAGAGATGGGTGACGACAAAAGGTATAGTGTTTCAAGAGTGGGCATGGTTGCTTTTCAGAGTGAGCATGGAGATCCTCTCACCTTGATAGATGTGATGTATGTCCTTGGATTGAAGAAGAACTTGGTATCGGTCGTGATGTTGGAAGAAAAAGGCTACGATGTTGTCTTCAGTAAAGGAAAGGTGTTCCTAAGACACATAGCCATGGATCAGACCAAGATAATAGGGATTCGGGTGAAGAATCTCTATAAACTAGAGGTATATGATTGTGCAACATTGAGTACGAAAGCAAAATTGGTGCAAAGCCAAGACATTGTTGAGTTGTGGCATAGGCGGTTGGGCCATTTGCATCATGGGGCTTTGAAGATAATGCAACAGATATATATAGTAATTCCCAAAGGTAAACTTGAGCAAGTTGACACATGCAAAGGTTGTACCTTGGGAAAGTACACCAAGTCTTCCTTTCATGATAGAGACAGTTGAGCAGAGGCTTTCTTAGAGTGAGTTCATACTGATTTGTGTGGACCATTCTCGATGACATCCATAGCGAATAAAATGTATTATGTGATTTTCATTGATGACTATTCTCGTAAGTGCTGGATTTATTTCATGCAGACGAAGGACCAAACTTTCACAAAGTTTTATGAGTTCAAAGCTTTGGTTGAGAAAGATTCAGGGAAAAATATTAGGGCCTTGAGAAGTGACAACAGTGGAGAATATGTCTCTCAAGAGTTTAATGACTTCTGTGCAGTGGAAGGAATTAAATGAGAGTTGATGGCAACTCATAACCCACAAGAAAATGGGGTGGTCGAGAGGAAGAACATAACTATTGTAGGGGCAGCACGGGCAATGTTGCATGACCAAGGCCTACCACTTTACTTGTAGGTTGAGGCATGCAACACAGTGGCCTATTTGCAGAATAGAATCCTGCATCACATACTTGGGATAAAGACACCAAAGGAAGCTTTCTCTGGTAAGAGACCAAATGTGGGTCACTTCAAGATCTTTGGCTCATCGGTATATTGCCATGTGACAAAGGATGCACAGAAGAAGCTTGAGCCGACAGTAGAGATGGGGATATTTGTGGGGTACACTAATACACCTCACAACTAACAGGTGTACTTGCCTACCAATCGAAGGACAATGGTTCGCAGAGATCTCAAGTTTGATGAGCAAAGGCCATGCGAGTTTCCCTTGAGAGGGAGCTCCAACTATAGCCTGTGGAGGAATTGTTGGTTCCTAAGGAGGAGGAGCCTTAGACTGATGTGAAGCAGATGCATGGAAAGGTTCCAGAAGTGGAGACATCCACTCAAGTAGAGTCTTCCAGAGATGGATGGAAGCGCACAAGAGAAGTTGATAGGTTGTTGGAGTGATCTGAAAATAGGGCACTTAGGCTTCTTGTCTAACTTACAAGGACCTCTCCCACTTCCAAAGCTTAAATGCTCCCAAGTCTTATTGATTAACCAATACGGAATTGATAATATGCTTGAAAATATAGGTGTATTCTTATGTTTGTTTTAAACTATTTATGTGCTTTTAAAATTCTGTTGTTTGCACTGATATGTAAATGCATATGACAATAGACAAATCTAGCAATAAGCAAACACATAAGACAAAAATTTAATATGGATTTCACCAAAAACTCTTGGGATACATCTCCCTGAGCTCTAGCCAACTCATCTAGGCTCTCTGGGATTATGGCAAGTCCGTTTTACAAGCTCTTGGCTCAACTCCACTATCTTACACAAAAACAATGGGCTCAGAACACCATCTCTCCCTGGCTCTGAAGCTCTCAGATTTCTGGCTCTAGGCTTTCACTATTGGCCTCTGCGTGCCTCTGTGATTTGTTGGACCTCCAAGCGATCCTCGTCAACCTTCCAGTGACCTTTAGTAGCTCTACTTTCATCTTTCTCTGGCTGCTTCTGCTCGCTTCTTCCTCCTGTGCTCTCAATCATGCTCTCAAGCTCTTTTGAGGCATCTTCCTAGATTTTTGGCTTCCTTGGACGTTTCTCTGTGATTCATTGTCCATCTGCGGCTCTATCACTTCAAAATGCATCGTTGCCTATAAAAACGTCTGTTGAAGTGCATCATGATGATTAGGAGCGGTTATAGAAGGAATCAAGGCCGTTTCATAGGCGAAAATCCAAAAAATGGAGAGAATCCCATTACACAGAGAATGTATGCAAAAACACTATCGGGCATGATTTGCGGACTTGAAATCCCATTCAATCACCCCTAAATCCATATTGGGTCCGCCATTAGGCATCATATTGCATTGCATTAGTGAATTGGGTAAAATCCCAAATACAGGGGAAAACTTTCAAAAACTCGACAAAATCCTTTTTATCAGACTTCAAGTTCTATCGAATAAACCCTATAATCACATCGGGTCCACCTCGGGTCGCTTTTACAAGCCCCACCATTGATTTGGGTGATCCCTAATCCAATGGCCAATATGCGATCTCAGGTAGCTTAAGGGTATGGAGGTTACCTGCCCGAAAAGGTGGTTTTCCTCTCTCCTTCACCAACCACGTGTTGTTCGCTATATGGGATCGGGTGGAGCTGGCCCAATACCATTTACCGCTTGAGGCTTGCCCAAAATCCTGCTTACAGAATTCAAATTTCATTAACCGTACCTTTATTTCCCCTTCGGGTCCGGCTGCATCGTTTTGGGGGCTTTTTCCTTTGTATTTCAGTTTTTACACCGAAACGCGCTATTACACGGGAAAGTCTTTTTTTCCGGAACTCAAAACCTATCAACCCGTGCCTATAAAGTCCATTAGTTCTGGTGTTATCACCCCTTTATACCGCCGTGACGCAATGATGTGATGCAATATATCGCAATCGCATCTCACATTATGGCATCGCCAACGCCAATCCACCGATATCGGCGATCGCAATATTGCTCAACCCAAGGTCCCACTTTAGCTTATATACACAAGCCTCCTCCAACTCGATATGTCAGGGATCGACAATTGGGGGTCTCTTCCCCTTTCCACTTAAGTCCGCTCTTGGACCCTCTCCGATGCGATTTCCCTTTATAGGTTTTTTTGCCCATTTTAGGGGATTTTGCCTCTTTTTCTAAAGAACAAATGACATCTTCTTTCTGCAATAACGTTTGCATCCTGAGTCCATTTTTTCCCATTCAAGTTGTAGTAGATTTAGAAAGAAAATATCTATGTAATGGGGCTATTTCCAGGAACTTGCTTGGACTTTTATTTTCCTCTGTGAGGAACACTTAGACTCAAGAGTCTATCCAAAATCCATTTTGGATCATGCCTTCCCACTAAAAGAACTTTTGGTCTCCAAAAGACTGATATACTGATCTAAACAGTAAATGAGAGTAACATCACCCTCTTCTTTCAACCTCCATACACTTGCCTTGCATAGTGCCTCTGAGCCAAAGCCTTTGACCAATCTCCTTCCTAGATGTGATGGTTCTCCTGGGAAGAACTATCTTCCTCCTGGCCTTCCTGTAGAACTCTTGTTGAGATGGTCATAGAAGGTAGTTTTGAATTCTCTACCTTGATCATTGATCCAAGGTGGCTCAAACAAATGTGAAGTACACCTGCTCCACAAAATTCTCATTTGTACTTGTTTGAAAAGCTATCAACAACAACTGTTAACAACAACAGAAATACAGACAACAACTGGATGGACTAAACTCTTGCTTCAACAAAAGAAACAAATTTCATATCTTGTGAACACCTCCATGTCTTACATCTGCATACAAATGAAGGACTAGATAACAAGCCCCCAAAACATGCCTTTAAAACAAATGACCCTTCAAGTCAAGCATGTAGAAAAAGACCATTAGGACTCTTTTCAAGAAAATGAAACACGTCATCATTATCTCCATCTTGGAGACCAAGTTAATTTCTCTCAAGTCAACATTGCATTACATGCATGTTTACAAGAAAGAAATCAACCCTACAAGTTAATTACACATACATGTTCAAAAACAAGGAAAACATCAACATCCTTGTTTTCATGCATCTCATGCTCATGCATGCATTTCATTCTTCAACTTCCACTTAAGTAAACTGTACTTTCTAAGCTGAAATGAAATATGATATTGCAGCAACAAAGTGAGCTTCCTACTCAACTTTTCCATCCACCTACTTGGTAAAATCCTGCATCTTGCATTCCATTAACAAAGAAATGCAAATAGATGCATTAATAGACATGCAATCTTAATTGGATAAGAACTCTAGCCATTTCTTACCAATCCATTTCAAAGGTCCTTCCTTTGTCTACACATCAGCATTAGCATGTGAATCATCTTGAGACACATCATTCAAGGAATCTTCCTTTCCACTTCTGCCATTTTCTCTTTCCACTTTCTTCAGCTTTTGTGGAAGCATTGTTGGATTCAAAGTCCAACATCTTTCAGCAATATGCCCTTGCTTATGGCAGTGAGTGCAATACATGTGCATCCTCTTGACAGCATGATTTGCCTTGTCCAATGGACTTTTGGCTTCTTGCTTCCTTTCCTTCAAAAGTTTCTTGTATGTGACCATTCTTTTCCAACATCCAGAAACATGATGGTTATCCAAACCACAAAAGGAACATGCGATTCTTTTCCCATATCTATGTGGAAATTTATCATGCTTTGCAAAATAAAAAGGAATATGATTAGAACCATATTTATACCTACCTCTTTCACTTTTATTGCCTTCATGAGGAGGTGAAGCAAATGAAGAAGTGGCTCCTTCTGGAACACTATCAATTTCTTCAAGGTTGTCAGAGTTTCCACAACTCTCTGGTTCAAGGGTGTGCTTCTGAACACCTGCATCCTACAAATGATGTTTCAAGCTATTGCATTCCTCCTAAATACAATCTTCACACTTTGCAATGCAACTCCTTCTTGGAGCTGTTTCAATGGCCTTCATGGTAGCTTTGGAATTCTCTCCATAAGACCGTCCATAGCCAAGAGCCAAATACTTAGGCCTTTCATTAAACCTTATTGGCTCAACAATACGTTGTGCATGTCTACCACAAGCCTTTTCCTTCATAGCCCATATTGGAAATTAGTTTGGAACCTATGCCTCTAGTATGTTTTTCAAAAGAACCAATATAAGCATTCTTAGAAGAATTTGAAGACGAATTGGAATGGTTTACCTCTTCTTCAAGCTGATACTTGACTAAGGCTTCTTTGGCAACAAAGAGCTATGACTCCAACTCATGCATCCTTTTCAGGTTCATATTTGCAATATGAAGTTGCCTTTCCATTTCCTGTAATTTGTCAAAAAGCAATTGCTTCTCTTCCTTCGTGGAATTCAACTACTCTCTAAGTATGATTCTCTTCCATCCATCCTCATACATTTCTCTCACCTTGTCCATCATGATGAACAAGTCTTGCTTTATGTCTCCATCAAAGAATCTTGTGATGAAGGAGGAATTCAAGGATACACTTGTAGAAGTTATCATTATGCCAATGAAAAATAGAACTTCAAACAAGATTAACAAAGAGCTTATTCAAAAACCTTTTGTAGCAAACCTCTTGTGCTTCAAGGATTGCCTTGAGGTCCTTTGGGATAGAAGAATGCTTTCAGGCCTTCTTCCTTCTTGTCCTTCCTGGAATGAGCTATCAATAGCTTTCCCTTCACCTCTGCAAACTTAGAAAATAGTCAGTTTGCAACAAACATGTAGTCAATCAGACAATCAATCCTTGACTACCCAAACACCTTTCAGACAAGCAATCTTTGCGCTGTCAATCAAGCATTCTGATATAACCTTCTTTGAAGGTGGGTTTAATCAACCTCAGGCTCTAATACCACCTAATTTGAAAATGGGGCAGTTAAGCTTCTTGTCTAAATTACAAGGACCTCTCCCACCTGTAAAGCTTAAATGTTCCTAAGTCTTATTGATTAACCAATGCGGAATTGATAATATGCTTGAAAATACAGGTGTGTGCTTATGTTTGTTTTAAACTGTTTATGTTCTTTTAAAATTCTGTTGTTTGTGTTGATACGTAAATACATATGACAGTAGACAAATGTAACAATAAGCAAACACATAAGACAACTATTTAATATGGAGTTTACCCAAAACTCTTGGGCTACATCTCCCTGAGCTCTAGTCAACTCAACTAGGCTCTCTGGGATTATGGCAAGTAATTTTTACAAGCTCTTGGCTCAACTCCACTCTCTTACACAAAAACAATGGGCTCAGAACACCATCTCTTCTTGGCTCTAAAGCTCTCGGCTTTCTGGCTTTAGGCTGTCACTCTCGGCCTCTGCGTGCCTCCATGATTTGCTTGACCTCCAAGCGATCCTTGGCAACCTTCCAGTGACCCTTTGCAGCTTTGCTTTCAGCTTTCTCTGGCTGCTTCTACTCGCTTCTTCCTCCTATGCTCTCAATCGTGCTCTCTGGCTCTTTTGAGGCATCTTCCTAACTTTTTGTCTTCCCTAGCCGTTTCTCTACGATTCATTTTCCCTCTACGGATCTATCGCTTCAAAATGCATCATTTCCTGTAAAAACTCATGCTGCAACGCAACATGATGATCAGGAGCGGTTATAGAAGGAATTGGAGCCACTTCATAGGCGAAAATCCGAAAAATGGGGAGAATCCCATTACGCAGAGAATGTTTTCAAAAACACTATCGGGCGTGATTTACGGACTTGAAATCCCATTCGATCGCCCCTAAATCCCTATTGGGTCTGCCATTAGGCATCATATAACATCACATTAGTGTATTGGGAAAAATCCCAAATACACGGGAAAACTTTCAAAAACCCGACAAAATCCTTCTTATCGGACTTGAAATTCTATTGAATCCACCCTATAATCACATCAGGTCTTCCTTGGGTCACTTTCACAAAACCCACCGTCGATCTGGGTGATCCCCAATCCAATGGTCAATATGTGATCTTGGGCAGCTTAAGGGTATGGAGGTTACCTGCCCGAAATGGTGGTTTCCCTCTCTCCTCCGCCAGCCATGCATCGTTTGTTGTATGCGATTGGGTGGAGTTGGCCCAATGCCATTTACCACTTGAGGCCTACCTGAAATCTTGCTTACGAAACTCAAATTTCATTAATCACACTTTTATTTCCCCTTCGGGTCTAGCTACATCGCTTTGGGGGCTTTTCCCTTTGTATTTCAGTTTTTACACCGAAATGTGGTATTACATGCAAAAGTCTATTTTTCTAGAACTCAAAACTTATCAACCCGCGCCTATAATGTCCATCGGGTCCGGAATTATCACCCCTTTATATTGCCACAACGCGACGATGCGATCGCAATATCGCTCGGCCTGGGGTCTCGCCTTACATTATATACATAAGCCTCCTCCAACCCGATATGTCAGGGATCGGCAATCGGGGGTCTCTTCCCCTTTCCTCTTGAGTCTGCTCTTGGACCCTCTCTGATGCGATTTCCCTTTATAAGGGTTTTTTGCCCATTTTAGGGGATTTTGCCTCTTTTCCTAAAGAACAAAAGACATCTTTCTGCGATAAATTTTGCATCCTGAGTCCATTTTTTCCCATTCAAGTTGCAGTGGATTCAAAAGGAAAAGATCTCTGTAATGGGGCTATGTCTAGGAACTTCCTTGGACTTTTATTTTCCTCTGTAAGGAACACTTAGACTCAGGAGTCTATCCAAAATCCATTTTGGATCATGGAGGATGTGAGAGAGAATGTGGGAGCACCATATTCTTAGCACAAACAGAGGAGGTCACTTGAGAGGTACACTGGATACATGGCCCTTTCTAGGGAATGTGTTGAGACTGAGCCATCTTCCTTTGAGGAAGTAGTGCAACAACCGATCTGGGTTGATGCTATGGTGGAGGAGTATGACTCCATAGTTCATAAAGATGTTTGGGGCTTGGTTCTAAGACGGGAGAACAAGTCAGTTGTGAGTTCCCATTGGCTTTACAAGGTAAAGCATGTTGCTGATGGTAGTGTGGAGAACCATAAGGCAATATTTGTTTCCCTTGGCTTTGTACAAGTCGAGGGGATTGACTATGATAAGAATTTTTCTCCTGTCGCAAGGTACTCATCTATCAGATCTATGTTGGCACTATCAACACAGATGGGTTGGAAGATCCATCAAATGGATGTGAAGGCTGCATTCCTTAATGGCCAGATTGAGGAAGAGGTGTACATAGAGTAGCTAGAGTGTTTTGATACCTTCGATCATGAGTCACATGTGTGCCGACTCAAGGGAGCATTGCATGGGCTGAAGCAAGCACCTCGTGGTTGGTACACCAAGATAAAAAACTACTTCAATGGGTTGGGCTTCACAAAGAGTGAAGTGGATGTGAACCTATACCACATCATGGTGAAAGGTAAGCTATTGATCATCATACTTTATGTTGATGATCTCAAATTGACTGGTGATGATCGGTTGATCATGTCTTGCAAGGAGGAACTTGCAAGAGAATTCGAGATGAAAGACATGGGTCTCATGCATTACTTCATTGGCATGGAAGTGTGGCAGAAGGATGGGGAGTTGTTTGTGTCTCAGGGAAGGTATGCTAACGAGATACTCAGGATATTCCACATGGAGAAGTGCAAGCCCATGCAAACTCCTCTAGCAGGTAACTGGAGGAAGGAGGTTGCTACTTCAAGAGAAGTGATAGAGGCTACTGTGTACAGGCAGCTTGTGGGTTCACTGATGTACTTAATGAACACATGATTAGATTTGTGCTATGCGGTGAACCAACTGAGTCAAGCGATGGTTCAGCCTACCAAGATGTTTTGGAAGGTGGAAAAGCATGTATTGAGATACCTCAGAGGTACATCTTGGTATGGATTATGGTACAAAAGGATAGAGGGAGTGAAGTTATAGGGCTTCACTGATGCAGATTGGGCAAGGAGCCCATCAGATTGGAAAACACATTAGAAGGGATTTTCAACCTTGGGTCAGAGGAAGTTTCTTGGTACTGCAGGAAACAAAGGTCAGTTGCACTCAGCTCGGTAGAGGCAGAATACATGGCTACAAGTTAGGCAGCATGTGAGGCCATCTGGATGCGTAAAATCCTAGTTGGTTTGTTTGATCAGAGGATGGATCCAACTGTGATCTATTGTGATAATCAGAGTTGTATCAAACTGTTGAGTCCCAAACTTGCATCTTCCCTATACACCTTTTCAACCTTCTTTTCCATTTACTTGACCCACCAAGCTGTCAAATCATTGCATATTAGTTTAAAAAGAGCTTATAAAATGGTTTCCTAACTATGTCTTGTGACTGCTGTTTGATTTAGATTTTTGTTCAATCAGCTACGGAAACTTGTCACTTTCTGCAGCCAGCTCAAGTTTCTGCAGCCATTTTATTGAAGACTATGTTACAGGTGTCCACTGGAGAATCCGGCCACATGGGCAAGCTGCAAATGACATGTACATGGAGCGTGTCCCCGTGATTCAGCCGAATCACTCACAAACAACCATGGTCAAGGATGGTCAAAGGAGTGGTCAAACCAAGAGTTTTGTGGTGGCACGACTCTATTTTTACCACGTGAAGTTTTGCGTGGAAAGTTCCTCAATTTTCGGAGGTGTGCTAACACCTGTAGATCAATCCGTGAACCAAACCGAACAGCCACCATTCCATAGATTTATTTGTCACGGCTACCATACTGCTAGATCTCAGGACGTGGATATTTATGTGTCTGTTTGGTAGCGTAGAATTTAGGAATCTGTTATAGTATCTTCAGTTATAAATAATGCGTTATCATACGCTTGATAGTTAGCTTTTCATATGTAATCTCGACTGTTTTATAAGCCCATTATGCCATGCTATATCTTTATCTTATAACAACATTTTAATATATGAGAAGACAACATTCTTAAGTTCAATTCATGACTGAGTATTGATTAGCCGAGGTTTCAGAGGGCCCCTGTACACCAAGGCTCTATATCTACTGTATAGTTTCTTACTTGCTTTCATTATGTTACTGCTTTTATAATCATTTGCTTGTATATATTACACTATTTTGATATTCATGTTAACTGCTGTCCATCTTTTCTTTTATACTTTCTCATGATTGTTAACTGATCAGTGACTTTCTTTCAGGTTCTTGTAGGCAGGCCAAGAAATTTACATAGTTTTAATGACTAATGACATGAAATCATCTTGTCCTTTCTGCTGATTTATTTTCTGAGTTTTAATTCTAGCATTGTCATTTCTTTCAGTTTTGTTTTGATCATTTACTTTCATGCAATTTAGATATCATATTACTCTATTTGTTTATGATTACCTCCTATAGCCAAGCGACTCAAATAGTGAGGAATCAAAATATTATTTGATGTAGTATGATCTAGTTTACTTTCCTGCAAGTTAATGATTAGATTACTTATGTCATTTTTAGGGATTGAAGTATGAATGAGTAGTTTAATCTTAGTTTCATTTTATGCAATTTCATTTCCTGCAATTTAGATATTAGATTACTCAATTTGTTTATGATTACCTCCTATAGCCAGAGTGAGTCGAAAGGTGAGGGGTCAGAATATGAGTTGAAGTAGTGTGATTTAGTTTGCTTTGCTTACAGTCTTTGAATTGCTTTGAGTTCAGTTTTTATTTTCTTTTTATACAATAGTAATGATATTGGGCTTCATTGTCACTAGTTCACTGTTTTCGTACATTTTTATTTTCTTTTGGGAATTGATTTCATCACAACAAGTTTTGCAGCCTTTTTGAGAACTTTAAAGTTTGGAAAATCATTGTAGAAATCACCATTGCCATCCATACTTGACTTTCAATTCTGCCATCTCACATTAGGGAGTCAACAGAAGATAAACCCAAAACAAAGCAAAAACCCAAAAACGACAAAGAAATAAGAAATCAATTATCTTGCATATACAGTGCACTTCACTTCAGTAGTTTATGACTCTCGGATTGACATTTTAAATAGCAATTTAGGACACACTAAATTGACCAAACACAAACTCTTTGAGAATCCAGTATTTCATGATAGGTCCAAGCATATCAACATCTGGTATCATCATCTCAGAGATTGTGTAGCGAGGAGGATCATGTTGCTGTAGTATATTCCAACAGAGGAGCAAGATGCTGACATTTTGACAAAGGCATTGTTAAAGTGTAAATTTGAGTTCCATAAAGACAAGATCGGGGTGACAAATAATCCCTTTCTTGTTGAGAGGGAGTGTTGAAATATGGAAACACGAATATTCCAATTTAATTTGTCCTTGAATTAAATTGTGAATTAAAATAGAATTTAGTCTTAGCAACTACTTGGAAATAATTAATTAATTTATTTTAGATTAATTAGTTGGAGAAATTCAAGTTAGAAGTCTTTTTGAAGTAATGCAAGAGTTATCCCTTAAATTAAGGAGATAAGATTGACTTATATTTGAGTTGTAATTAGTTAACTCAGTTTATTGAGTTAAGTCCAGTTAAATTAGTTCCAAATTGTTCGAGGAACTAATAGTGTGTTAATAGTTAGTTGATGCATTAATGCTCTCAACTAGTGCTACTCCAGTTAACTGAGGATTCCCTCATCATAAACTCATGCATGTCTATTCTAAGAAAGAACCAATTGAGATTAATGTTCAAGGACAGTGTACTATCAGTTGCATGTGTTTTCTGATGGAGAAAACTCATGCATGTAGTCAAGGATTCATCGTTGAGGATTGCGTAGTTTTGAAGGTTTGGTTTTCCACTTGGTAATAGGAAAATCATCCACAAGGAGCAACACAAGGAAATAGGAGCTTGGAGGGCAGAGAGGAAGGATGGAGAGAAGCCAATATTTCCTATGACAATCTGTGAGGATTGTACTGAGAGCTGGCTAGCTATGAGAGCTAAGGCTTTGTATAATTCCTATGTATTTCCACCATGTATGATAATACAATAGTGTGGGGTTTTTAGTTGAGGATTTCCCCAAAGTATTTTCATGTGTATTGTGCCATTGATTCTTCTTATTTTAGTTATATTGTTCAGCCTGATCTTTAAGCTTCCACAAATTGATAGTAGAAGTCGGTTATAGTATTCTGCTTTGATTTATATTGCATTATCGGGTTAACCTATCACAAATTTTCTACAGATTGGAAAAGGCAAGACTATTCCTATCCCAAGTTGTTTTGCCTTCACCTTCATATGTGTTCTATAACAAGAGATTCCATAACTCATTCAGGATTTCAAAGACATCTCCATAAGACAAACATCTTGTAGGACAAAGTATAACATAAGACATGATATATCTATGAAGATTCAAAACAGATTTCAAGGGCTCAACTTGTCATCTAGCCCTCCTTCTAGCTCCACAATTTTTGACGATGCTAGACCCACCAACATGTCAAGGGATCTCCTCAGTAAGAATTCCCAACTAGACCACAGACCGTTTAGAGTAGGAGTCCTAGCAGTGGGTAGTAAAGTTATGCCTTGACTGGAATAGTGCATAGAGGTGAGTAAGATATCCTTATCGAAGGCAAGTGTGTGACCTTGTAGCAAGTCAGGAGAGATGCATGGGGAGGTTCTAACACATAGAGGGGGAAAATAAATGTGCCGCTTAGAAGCTTGTAATAGTATGCAGGTTGAAAGGAACACACGAGCTAAATGGCATCACAAACTGGAAAGAAAAATAGTTGACAATATAAAGTGATGAGTTAAACCAACAACATGCTTCAATAAGGTTCATACAAAATATTCCATACATCAATGCATAAGAAAAATTAAATACATTGCAAAAGTAACCAGAATAGTCGAACTACAATAACAACATATGCATGAAACATGTTGGCTCTTTTATATTATATAAAGTGAAATTTCCATCTATATACAACCATGACAGCCATTAGCCCCAATAGTGGAATGTTACAGTCAACATGACTTGCTTCTCCAAAGAGACATGCTCTGCACTGTAAAGAAGCCAAGGCTTGTCAAAATAATCTCCAAGCCCTCTCTAAGCAATGCCTAGTAAAAGATTGGCTCCCAAAAACCCTTTCTATGAGTTATGAGGTTCTAGTTATAACAAAGGGTGGGGTGACCCTTGAAATTTCGTTTTGTGACTCTTGGACTACCCTCATGACTCTTTAAATTACATATGACTATTTGTATTACACTAATTACACTTTGAATTTCACTTTAAATCATGTTTACAAAAATGATAGATTTTCCACATATACCCATGTGGGACAAAATTGGCTTGAGTCAGCTAAGCAAGACAACACTAAGACTCAGATGACTGTGGAAAGACTAGCTCATCAACCTGTTGTAGCCACTACAACCACCCTCCAAAATTTTTCCTTACCCTATTTTGGAGCCTTCCTACCAACCTTACATAGCAGCTTGCCTTTCTTCGTCAACTCCTCAAGCTTCAGTGTCTTTCTTGCTCAAAGGCAGCCTCTCGACCATAATTTGAACTTTTCCCTTCAAATGATGCTCACCTGAACTTGGTCCAGCTGTAGGCTGAGTAGCTTCCCAGTGAAATTTGCAAATTTCTAGAGGGAAACCATCCTTTCCCTCCAGGAATTGCACAATTCCCTTTGACAGCCTTTCAGGCTCCAGGATTGCGCTGCCAGCCAACCCTCCAAGCAAGGATTGCAAAATTTTTCCACCAACAATTAGTTCAGCCTAGGATTTGCGCAAATCTGGCAACAATTAGCTGTTGGGCCAATAAATTGAGCAATCCCCTTGGGTAGTCAGCCTAGCTTACAGTCAGGAATGCACATTTTTCCCAATTTGTTGAGCACTGGCATGCATGGACAGTTCGATTGACCAGTTCCACTCGAGACCAAGCAAGCTTGACTTGCATGCATGCATGACTTGATCTTCCCAGAATAGCAAGAGGCAACATGCAAAAGGTATCCCATGATTTAGGGAGATAGTTTTAGTAGCCGGGGGGTTACATGCAAAGTTGTTTTAGAAGTTTCCCTCCAAGTGTCGCTTTTTCCTAGATTTTTGGCATGCGTGTATTGAGACCAAAATTATATATTTGACGCATAAGAGCTCATTCATTCACATCAATCTTGGAGCTCTGACATCCCACAGCACATTCAGGACTCGTCGACACATCCGACTCAGTTATTCATAGGTAAGTGGACTGAACTTGTCTTTTTCAGCATTTCTGTCGCTTTTTTTCTATTCACTTGTGCGAGTGATGTTTTCTTTGAATGCCTACTATCGTTTACATATATTCTAGCTTGCCCTAGCACTATTTCGATTTTTGTTGCTATCTCACTGCTGTCGCATGCATGAAACTGTTTTTCACAGAAGTTCGCCCAACTGGCGAACGACCTCACCCACATGCATGTTGATATGCTTTCTCAATCTTCCATTCATGCTTTGCATGCACTAGTTATCACTTCTACTATCACTTAGTGTCTCCATGCATTTCATCAACTTGCTTACTTTTAGTTGCCCATCGTCGAGTGGGGCCACCCTTGACCTGGTCTCAGCCTTCACCAAGGTTTCGTTGCACAAGCTAGAGGAGGGAGGCTCACCTTCCTCTCCATATTTGCGCAATCTAGCCCAACACTAACCTCCTATACTTAATTGTGCATTTCTCGAGGTCAATGGCTGCTTGGCCCAAAAATTTGTGCAAAATTGTCTATGGGCCAGCAGTCTGTCCCAACTAGAAACACACATTGCACAATCCTAGTAGCCAAATTCCCAAATGGATTGCACATTTTGTAGATCCAACAGCAAGTTCAACCCCCCAAATAGTCCAAACTTCCTTTTGTGCAATTCTGGCAGCCAGTCACTCAGCCTCCCAGTGAAATTTGTGCAATCCTACTCATCAGTTCCCTAGGTATGTGTTGTGACCTTCCCCAGATTTTCTTTGTTTTCACTGACATATTTCAGGTGTTCATCTGTCTCAATGGATTCCAAGAGAATAGGATCTCATGACACTGATGGTGTTGCGGTTGGAACAATAGTTGAACAAGTGTCCTCTATCATGCTGATCTACGATGATACCAAATTGTACCTAGACAAGGACATCAAAATGAAGTGGCAGGAGGTGAATGAAACATTCATAGGTACTTTTGGTGAATACCTTGAAGATCATCAGGTGTACGTGAACATTCATAAGTTTGGCCTATACCGAATTGCATGCAAATACCCTGCGTTCCCATGTGTAGATATGATTCACTGGATTGTCTCCCACACTGACCCGTAAATGATGACCTTGAGTAGTGTCAGTGGGAAGAAGCTTGAAACCTTCTAGGCATGAGAATATGATGAGATGTATCAGATGGATGAGCCCATGACTGTCATGACCCCTTCGTTCAACTTGCCCAACAACAGAGGCCACTCCAGAGATATTCTGAAGGATTGGGTAAAGGAGCCACCTCATTTCAAGATGACCCATAACCAGATCTATAAGACAAAGATATTGAGGAAGGCATATCAATACTTCGTCATATTCGCATGTTGAATGAGTGGCCAAGAAAGCACTTAGACCTTCCCTCAAAGTTGGGTGGTCATGCTGGACCAACTGGCTAGAGAAGGAAGACCATGCAACTGGTCCGGCATACTGGCTCATCAGCGGAAGCAGCAAGTCACAAAGGCTCGACAGTTGCCTGAAGGCATGCATATAGATATTTATATGTTCGCCTACATTCTAGATATAGTCTGTGCGCGACATGAGTTATTGGGCTTAGAGTGGGCATGGTCATCGGTGGAGACTATTGTGAGCACATATTTCAAGCTATTATCTGAGTGCAACTTCAGAGGAGTGATCAAATGGCTATCCAGCCATCTTGTCGTCCCAATGTACAGGTTGATATTGAACAGGATCCACCCTACATGTCAGAAGAAGTGATGAAGGCATTGTTAGGTATTTCATATTGGTATGCCTCACCGAACGACACATTCATACGAGTGTTCAGTGCGGAGAAACCTCTGCATGCTCTATCAAAGTTTGCTTTGGACTTGCTGGTCATGCAGGAAGTAGCATATCATATATTAGCAAGATTAAAAGTTAGGCTGCAGTGGAAGAAGAAGGCACCTTGACCCACTCTTCCATTGTGGATTGGCTTATATGAAATCAAAAGCATGAAGCAAGTAGATGTTGAAACTAAACAAATGAAGAAGTACCCATTTGAACATCGAAGCTTCAACCCGTATTACCCACATTACATTGTCAAGGATCACTGCATGAGATTTCAGTTCAATTGGATCCATGGGGCATTTCATTGGGCCGAGGAAGACTGATGGAGGTATTGTTACCATCATTCTAGACCCAATGAACAAGTGAATATCACCGTAGAATGGTTAGCATGGTAGCATGAAGCAGCACCATGGAAAACACTAGCAGTAGCAGCAACAGTAGAGGAAATAGAGCCAGGCTTACTTGTGCACGACAAAGGGAATATAAATATTGTCGACCACATGGAGGAGGAACAAAGCTACAAGTTTTGAGCAGATCCACTTGTAGAATAGGAAACCATGGCTATTCAACATAAGAGGTAGCAACACGAAAAGCGAATCGCTCCAAGGCAGAGAGATAAGAAGAGAATGGAAGAAACAGAGAAGGAGTTGCATGAGCTGAGGGAGCAAATCCAGAAAGAAGAAGAGTTGTGCCAATAGAAGAAGGAAGTGCAATAGCAGCAGATTTAGCAGGGGGGTGCATCACGTGAAGACATATGAAGTAGCATCCATAAAAGTAGTTGATTCTTTTGAGCAGCTGGCATCAGGTGAACAGGGTGAGCCCTCGTATGGGCAAGACTTTTCTCATGAGATATAACAGGCTATCAAATAGTTGGATGCATACATGGAGCAGCTGGAATTGGAATAGGACACTAAGCTCATGCCTCACCATAGAGAGGTTGATTCGCCTGTTGCAATGAATCTAGATGATGAGCAAGTCTCGAATGACCAAGGATGCACTGAGATCCTTGGTGGTCAGCTAGAAGTTGAGATGCACAACAACTCCTTTGATGAATCTCAACATAGAGTTGTGCACCCTGACAAAGTACCAACTTTGGAGGACTGAACATCCCCTGAGCAAGTTCAAGAAAAAGTGATCATGACTAATGTGCACAAGGACCTAGCTAATTTGGCCAATGCAACTAGAGTGTATGCCGAAGCCACTAGCTCCAGTGTTCACTTCCTCATAGTTGAGAATGAGTGAATGGAAAAGGAACTATAGGTGGCCAAGCAGGGAGGAGACTTGGTGACAATGTAGGCCCGAGCTTAACTAAAGAAGGCAACACTAGAGGAAGTGTTGTTCTTAGACACGATTATGTAGGCATTGTACTCCAAGTTGAGTACCGTGCATCAAGCAGTCATTCGTCTTCACAGATGGAAGCATCCATGTGTGAGAAGAGCTCACATCTTGAAGAACATACATGTTGTCGTTAATAACATGCGAGCATGGACAATGAAGTATAAAGGAGCGCTGCTTCATTTTCCCAAGATGAAGAAGGCCAATGCAGTTGAGCTGCAAGCATGTATCCATAGTCAGATCCAAAACTATGAAGAGCTACTACAATTCACCACTGGCATAAAGGCTTTCGATTCACGAGTATTCAAGAGCATGTAGGATGTTGTGCACACATATGTGATTCCATCACTTGGGACTGTCACCCAAGCGAACACCAAGAAGAAGGTCCGATAGGAGCTTGACTCGTACTTCGACGAGTTAATGCGTGTTGCCACTAGTCCAGACTTGCCTATTAGTGCAGACATCATGTGCAAGTAAGTTTCTGGTCCAACCATATTGAGGACATTGTTGCACATTATTTCAGATGAGTTGGATAGAGGGTCCCAAGCAGTGTACCTAGATTCCATGGAGGCAAGGTTCAGGTTCTAGATGGATGTCACAGCGGAACACACGGACACTATCAAAGGCTACCAATATTGGCACCAATATGTTATTGTTGAGCAACATGAGGATGTTGAGCAGTTGGAATTATATAGTTGTCTACGTCAAAGTGGTGTCTAGTTTGGTTTGTTCAAGACATTGTTCACATGGGTACATGTGCTTTGTATTGTTGAGTCATGCAAGTGTAAGTCAAGTCTCAAGAGTGAATGTAATAGTCATAGAGTAGGTGAAGAGTGATGAGGGCAATTGAATGGTCACAAAGGGGAATGTTAAGGGTCACCCCGCCCTTTGCTATAAATAATCCCTCATAACTCATTGCAGAGGCTTTTGGTCAGCCAAGCTTCTACTAAGACTATCTTGAAGAAGGCTTGGACAATATTGTAACACACCTTGGCTTCTCCACTGCACAAAGCTAGTACATCTCTTTGGAGGAGTAGGCGGATGTGGTTGTAACATTCTACTGATAGGGCTAGCAAGTTTACATGGTGTATTATATGATTGTGACTTACACTTCTTTATATAATAAGAGCTGGCACATTTTCTTGCATATGTTGTTATTTTATTTGGACTACTCTGGTTGCCTTAATGATATATGTTGTTTAACTTACGTACTTGTATATGAGCTGATTTGTATGCAATTATATGAACCTTGTTGTTAATGTGTTGCATATGTTGTTAATGCTATCACCGTCCGTGTCGAATTCTCTACTAGACACCAAACACACCTTTGTCTGAACCTTGCTATATCAACCGTCACACTCATCTCGAACTAATTCGTGAGTACTGTTGTGTTATCTTACGTTGTATGTTGGACTGCCACATCCATGTTGACTACTTTGCCGGAAGTTGTGCATGTCCTTTGTGTTGTGTGTTCCTGGCTGAGTTGGGATTGATCCCTTTCAACCTAGAAGTCACCTTCACCTTCCTCTCCCTTTGAAGTGTTGGAACCTCTCATACTCATTCCTTGACTGACTGCATCAGTCACATCCTTCCTACTGATAGAGTTATCTTATTTTCCTCTGTGCGACATCGTGGTCAAGGCATTACCTTACGACCCACTTCTAGAACTCCTACACCAAATGGTCTGAGGTCTAATTGGGACTTCTTATCAGGGAGATCCCCTTGACATGTTGGCAGGTCTAGCACTATCAACAGATGCTTCTCTCTCTAATCCTCGATGACAAATTGATGCCATGATTGATAGTGCACAATGGTGTCGGTATACTCTTTGATGAATTACTTTTGGAAATGAATTCTTGCCTCCATTTCTTCCAGTATCCTATAACATGTGCGTATTAGTCTCGAGCAAAGTCAGACCAGTGATGTACATTTGCATGTTATTTGCGCTCACTTGCAAATCTATTCCAGTGGCCATGAGAATCAACTAATCAAAGTATGCATCGAGCTCTAGTCTGACTTGTCTCTTCTCTTTAGCCTCAGTGAGCGTATCAATCGAGGGGTGCCATAATTTCTCACCATGACATCCAAACTTCTATACAACTATGCATATGAAGCCTCAATACTAGTGATGAGAAGTGGGAGTTCCTCATAGTTCTGGATTTCACTCTAGATGCGTGCTTTGTCCAAATCCACTTGTGGTTTCATCATCTTGTGCAAGAGAAGCGGGGCTCCCTTAAACACATTTTCCATGTTTTTACTTGATCAACTGCGGTATGTATACCTGTGAGTGTTCGCTTTATCTTGGTGTAGCATTGCTAATGACCATGTAGGTGTACAACTACCTTGTGCATGGTGACAAACCTATCATACAGACTCCGCATGATTGTCTCAAGGGTTGATACTTCAGCAAGTATGGCCATATTCATCTCTTCTCTTGTGGATCCTGTTGATTGTTCCTCTCTCTGCTTGGCTGCTTGCAATGCCTTATCCATGCACTCATTCTATACTATTAAGAACCTGACACTCAAACTCATGGCTTCCGTATAAGGATTTGTAGCATCGACCAAGACTGCTGGATGTCTTCGTACATATGACATAATCACCCGTTCTTCCAAGTGTGTGGGTGATGCATGCTCATGTGGGGTGCGCACTCTACATTCTTGTACAACCCTATATTATGACTCATCAAAGGCTATGTTGTACATCTCTATTCCTAGATGGTCCTCAAGGAGAATGGTATCCCCTTGTTAACTCGGGACTTTCTCTGCTATTGCGGTTGGTGAAGCCTATGGAGTGATGTCAGTTTCTATTGGCATGAGATTGGTATCTTCATCTTGTTCCGGCTTCTCCATCTCCATGTCCATCTATTCTACTATTTGTTCATCTAGTAGAGAAATTTCATGTTCCTAGTGCTGCTCACCATGCTCCTCATCTATTGTTGGTTCAGAGCCTTCAACCTATTTTAGTGCAGCTTGTGTTGTCTGTGTGCCTTGCACTTCTTCATGTTCCTATTCTTGTTCCTATTCATACTCATGTTGTGCTTCCTTCTCTCTTCTACACAACTCTCATTCTTCCATGAGCTTCTACTAGACTTCCTGCAACATCCTCTTAGTATCTTCCAACCTTTGCATCTCTTTGTTTCTTTGCGCTATCTTTCTATCCCACTATCACCTCTTCACATCTATCTCCAAAGCTACCTTTCTCACAAGTGGGTCTTCCTTAAACTTGTAGCTTTGAGGCTCAACTGTCAAGAATGCGCAGAACATGCTGGGAGACATAGGATCGAGGCCAATATAGCTTAGATCTGCACAATGAAAACCTAAAAATGTGAAGGAGTAGATTTTTGTGCGAAGCTCGTGCAAATATAAGTGAAATAAACATGCATGCGATTCAAGCAAGTTTAGAAATCAATCAATTGACACAACATGAAGCTCAAGAAGCAAGTCACCGAAATGATGACTATGAGTGTAGAACAATGTTATGCGTGCGACATAAAGGAAATTTAATGAAAAAATTGAAACAACACTTCTACAAGCTAAAATTAATTGAAACTCCAATGGTCATTCAATAAAACCAAGGAAACAACACTCGTACAAGCCAAAAACTATGAAGTGATAGAAAAAGTGGCAAAAGGTGTGAAAAGCAAGACTTACCCGGAAAAGCTATGCCGACTATGTTGAAGGTTCCTCGATGCCCTAGGAATGCCATAGATCCAAGATCAAATGTGAAGAATGATCTTTTAGGTGTCATTTAAATATATTTGGTCAAATTAGGGTTTATGACATGCATGCCAGAAATCTAGGAAAAAGCGAATCTTGGTGAGAAGTTTCTAAAAATGGTTTTGCATGTTACTCCTACTGCTAAAAATAGATCCTTAAAATCTAGGGATTCTTTTTCGCTTTCTTTTTTTTTGGTAAAATTTGCCCTACATGAAAGGAAGGCTTCCAAAGTTCTAGAGGGAACCGGATAACCTATTGGCACATTTGACAGACAGTAAGTGAGGGAAAGCTTCTGTGTTGTTTTTTTACTGAGGGGTCTTTGCTGACTAGCTAGCTCTGTGTAATTTTCTAGAGCAGTGATGCTGGGCTGCTCTGTGTATTTCTAGAGAGCACTGCAGCTGGTCAGTTCTATGTAATTTCGAAGAATGGTGCAATTGGCCTGGGGTTGTTTGTGCAATTCTGCATGGTAGTGCAACTGGGTCAGTTTCTACACAATTCTGGATGGAAGTACAGTTGGTTGAAACTATGCAATTTTCTAAAGCAGGGATGCATGGCTTGCTCGATGCAATTTCTGATTGTAGCGAAGTTGCTGGGATTCTCTGCGCATTTCTGGGCAGGGAGACAAGCTGCCCTCTAGATTTGTATATTTTTTCCTGACAAGTGTTGGGTGTGCTTGTGGTTGACTGACAGGACATGTGAGTTGAACACAAGCTATGAAAAAGAAGATGAAGCGAAGGAAAAAAATTGGAGGGTGGTTGTAGCCACTACAACACTAACATAATCAATCACACCATCAATGACATGTGATCATGTAAGGGCTGGTTTTGTTTGAATTGGATGAGGAAGATCTGGAATTTTTCATACAAAGTTCCATATTGAGTATAAACAAGATCTGAGTACTACAAATAAGTGATATCTTGTTCTTTAGTTACAATGCCACCTTTGGAAACATGTTTAGTAATCACCAGAAAGAATGATTTATTAACCATTCAAACAAAATCTTATATGGGATGTAAACTTTAAGTAAACATCTTCTCCACCTCCATTCATTAATATGATCTGAAATATGGGTTGACATTGACTATTTTAGAAAAGTTAAATTTTTAGTACCTGATGGGAAATTCAATTGCTTAAATTGCTTTCATTAAATTATCAACTAGGGATACTCATAAGCTTATGATGATGCCAACAAAATATATGCAAGAGTAGGCAATTGTCTCTAAGCTAACCAAACTTGGTCGTAATGAAATAAAATGTTGCATTCATCCATTTGGAGTGAGCTCAATTCTCCTAAGGTCAAAGTGACAAACTATTCCATAAATCCATAAAAACTTGATCTACATGCATAAATAAGAAAATAATGATTTTAACTTAATCAGAATCAACACAGAAGAGGCTCTATATCTAAAGATCCCGGTTATCCTTCATTTGATTTCTTTTTCAACTAAAACCAAAAACACCATAAAGCATAGTAACTGATTTAAGAAAGGAATTGATTTAAGAAAGAAGGAGGAGATGAAGATATATTCCAGTCCAAGTGCACAAAGAAGAGGCTCCAACTTGGAGGCTTGGGTTGTCCTTCTTTATGCAAACTTAATCAATTAAATGAGATCAAGTCCAAAATCTAAATGATTAGAGAAATTTACATCTAAAACTATAGAATAGAAATTTATGTAAAATGAAGCCTTATTCTATTCCATCATAAATTGGATACATGCTCCAAGAGTCCTCTTGGAATGGAGGAGGCACTCCTATTTATACATAAAATTGAGATAAATAACAAAGATTTGAGATCCATAAATCTCTCCTAAATCCACAAATTTTTGAAGTGGTTACAACAATGTGCTAACACTTAGAAAGTAACATATCTACAAATCCTCTCACAAATATATAATATCTTTGATAAGAAATATTTCCATGATTCTTCATCAAATCTACAAGGGGTTGAAGAAGAAATTCGAATTTGAGGCTTGGTGGTCAAATATGACTTTGTTGAAGTCTTCAAATACACATACAAATATCATGAAACTTATCCCACTTCCATATATAAGTGAAAACATGTTATTTTTCCAAAATTTAATTATAAATTCACTCAAAAACACTAAAACATATGCATTGGAAAATAATCAGTCTAAAACCGATGTAATCATGAAAAAGTTTAATGTAAGTGTGTGGGAAAGAGAAATATGGTTTAAAAGTGAAGTGAAAGTGAAGTGAAAGGTTGGTAAAAAGATGGTATTTGGTCGACCCAACAGTAGCATTATCATATCAGATGGGTAATTGAAAAATGCATAAAAGAAGAAATGGCTAGGGCATTGAAATTGTTGAAAGAATCTTGCGGTAATTGAACATACGAATCGGTTATCGAACCAGATAACGTCTGTTGGAAAAGTAGTAACCTAATGGAATCATCAATTAGCAAGTTCAATTTGCACCAAAGATGATAAGTCATAACATGATTTGATGGGTTCTCTTCTGATTTACCTTCAAATTTTGGAATGTCACTGGGTAACTTTGTAGGGATTGCCGACCAAAAAGGTAGATAGAAGATGGGATCATTTTTTAATTGAGATATATTCGGTAAATTCAAAGTTGCAACAAATGGTAACTGACGGTTAAGATCCTGCTAGGGTATTGATAACCTTGAGGGATGAGTCCTATTCGTCGAGGAGGATACCGAGGATATAATAGAATAGCCTGAGCAGTTAGAATTTTCATACCTCTTAGATATCTAGGATGAGCCATACTGAATTTCAGTTGAATTGATACTTGAAAAGTATGACCGGGGTATGAAAAATTCTGGAAAGGAGGACCCTAACCCATTTGACCCTGGATAAACTATCCTTGAAAGGGTTGACTCTGCAAAGGTTGGCCTTGCAAGAATTGACTTTGAAAAGGTTTTCCTTGATAAAATTGACTCTAGGGTTGACCTTGAAAATCCTACCCTTTAAACATTTTTTGGATATATGGTATACTAGGTTGCACCACAGGTATTTGGAGTATATACTGAATTGTAGAAATAGTTTGATAAGCAGATACCTGAGGAATATTCTGAATAGTTGGATTCACTCTTACTTGAGAAGTAATTGAAATAGTTACCTGTGATACTCCTAGGATGGGAGTTTGTGGCGAACTCGGAACTGGATTTTGAACAGACATTTTCAAAAAAAATGAATCGGATTTTGTGGAGTACTCGGGATGGGCTGCGAGAGTGGTTGTTGAATAGGTGTTGATGCATTACCCTGAACATTCTGTTGGACGTGTATAGGAATTCCTTCAACAGGAATTTCTTGAATAGGTTGTCCAACAAGCTGAACAGGTTGATAAATTGGTACTAGAGGAGAAATTAGCATTGGTTGTTGATTATATGAAACATTCCATATTGTGTTCATCTTAGGATATAGAGTACCAACATTAGATTGAGATACAAAAGGTTGACCTAAAGTGGCTTGAGGTATCTCACGATAAGGTGGATAATTTATTGTAGGAGTTTTCCCTCCAACCGTAGAATAAGACCCAAGTAGGGGTTATCCTTTGGGAGGAGGATATGATGGTTGCCCCCGAGCAGGTAAAAACCTCCTGTTGGGTTAGTTTCAGGATTATTTACATTACCGGAAATCATGTTTATATATTGATCAGATGTCAAACCCTGAAGTGTATGATCATTTAAACTAGTTGACATAGTTGAAGGATGAATTGAGGGAGAAGCTCCTAAATATGTCCCAAAAAGAGATTGATATCTAGGAGAGACTGATGGGCCACCATATAAAGTTAATTATGGAGGAATAGAAAACATAGAATTATTTGATGGAATGGCTCTAGAAATCATTCTAAACAAATCAAATCTTGGTACGATAGAATAAGGAGTAGCGTATTGTGAATACCTTGACCTAAGAAGTTCAAGGGTGTAAAACACCAAGGGTGGAGTCAAAAAGAAGAAAATAGGAGCTCTTGAAAATCAGTTTGATCACTGGTAGAAACTGGCGCATGAGGTGATTCTTCCTCTTTGTCTAAGACATTTTCTTCAATGCTAATAAGACCAGGAGCTAGACTATAGGTTAAAACAAATTTTACACGTGGTGAAGGTGGTGAACTAGGAGTAGCGTCTAAAGTAGCTGAAGGTGACTCAGGCTCGGAAATATCAGACTCAATTTCTTTGATATTTGGTTCAGTAAATTGAGAGTTTCAAGTTTTCCCAGTATCTAATTGTGTTCCAATAGGTTTAGTAATTATTGGATCAGTTACTTCTGAGTGTGATTCTAGTGTTTGAGGTTGATCAAATTCAGATTTTGTTACTTCATGTCCTAGAATAGTAGATGCTTCTTATTTATTCACTTTAGCTCCTGTTACATTAGATTCTATAATAATATAATTTTCAGGCTCATCTATAGTCCTAGATCCTTTTGATTTTGCTTTTTTAGTTTTAATCCTTTCTAGCTAAGTCGATGTATATTCAGGGAGTTGACCTAGCATTCTACATGATTGTCTTGGTAATTCATCCACGATGAAATATTAAATTAATAATTCACACAATATCAAAATTACACCTAAAGTCTCTAAAAAGTAAAAAAAATCAAGCAAAGTAACACGCACTGACAAATCTACGGATTCAAACCATACAAATTGACTTCTCACAAAGATAAAAAAAATTACTAGTTGGTTATGAAATCCAATGTTCCAGATATCAAAGTGAATTTTTTTATAGATATGAGCGACTGGAATGAGTTACACTGACAACCTACTTAATGAAATGATTTGGGGCAAGTAACTCTACTTATGCCATCTCGAGCAAAGATTACCCTCCAAAAAGGCCAAGTGATTCTAGCCAACATTTGTTCCAGGTATAGCAGGACCTTCCCTCTATTGTCACCTCGGGTAATAATCCTAGGATTATAGTGACTAAGGTTACCAAATAAAATAATTCTGCCTGGCGTAATAGTTGTAAATCAGACATACATGCAAGCGTAGAGTAACAAAGCTCAATCCCCTTGAAAGCTCCTCAATGTGGTTAATTTTAGGTTTACTTTCAAGTGAACCCAAGTACCTTTCAACACCATTGTAATACGTGAAAATATCTCTAGTATATCCAATGAAGTGGGTATGATCACTTCACTAGGTCTGACATGATCTCATTGTTAAATCATGTGTTAGAAGAGCTTCCCAGAGCAAAACTGAAATAATTGGATTTATCTCCCTATCAGAAGATTCTATTTTTTGTCAGTAGCTTTAGAAATCTTACTCACTTTCCTTTTCCAAAGCCCTACAACTTAAGATATTGTAGCTGTTAAGATCTCTAAAAAATGTAAAATTCTAATTTATTTTAAGACTGTGTTATTAAGCTATTATTTACTCAATAGGTGATGAGAGTGAAAATTGTGATATCATGACTCGACTTGAAATTATAATGCAATCAAACATGTCATTTGTAATCTAATGTTCAATGAAATCCTAAATATGAGAAGGTAAGAGTTTCTTTGATTTTCTTTTCAAATAAAATGCAAAACTCAAAACTTCACTAAATTATTTTCATAAGAAAGCCAGTTTCACTTTGATGCAATCCAGATGCAGAGATAAACTAAGATTTCAAATTTTCCTAAAGAACAAACAAACTCAAAACGTCCTTTACCATTAATCACTTGAAATTTTCAAAACACACAAAAACCAATCAAGTGTTTGGAAAAATGAAATTTTCCTAAAGAATGCTTTAAATTAATGATGTCAAAAGTGAAATTATGAAAGACTTCAAAACTGAAAACAAAGGATATGCCTTTTATCATTCATCAATGAAAGCAATTGTTCGCAAAAACACTAATTTTTTAGAAACCCTAATTTGCAATTAAATAAATAAGTTCATCACAAAAATAAAAATTAAGTAATGTATTTGGTATATGACATAAAAAGACAGTTAAACAATGATTTTGAGCATAACCTATCTCTTTCTAACCAATCAACAAACAAGCCAGACAAAGCCCTAATTAATTTTGTAAAAGGGATTGATTCCCAAAAATACTTCACAAAGCACTCAAATAAGTTCAAAAAAGGTATTGGACAACTGAAACAAATATAATGACACCTTCAGAGACCAAATTTAGATTGTAGGCAAGATAAAACCTAATTTTTCAAAATATTCTAGGAACTGCACATGCTAGAAGTGTAAACCAGTGTGCATGTGAAAGTTTCCTAATGCAAAATTTGCACAAAACTGCACTCTGTGGATGAATAGAAACCGCACAGATTTGGGAATTCCAAGAAAAAATAAAAAAGAAAGCAATCAAATCAAAGGATCTGAAATACCATAAATTTTCTAACACTTAGGTCCAGCTAAACAAAAAAGATCGGAAATAAAAACCAAGAAAATAGAAGATAACAATAACATTCCCCGGTGTGGTTGCCAATTTGTTAGGCGGATAAATCCCTCTTGCTGACAAGAGATATCTCCCTAGATCCTAAAGGAAACTATAAACAAGCATACAATTTAATATCTCTTTTCCTAAGTTTACTTCGTTTGAATTTTAAATAAAAGAGAAGGAGAATAAGCCTCTTACCTATTTATGAAATGCTTGATGAAGATGCTTGCTTTGCTCAATGTAGCTTCTAAATGCTCGAAAATACCTACAACCACATACATGAGAAAGATCAAAGTCATATGCAACATAAAAATTCAAACAACCATAATCTAATGACCAAGGAGATTAGAAATTGAAATCATCTTAATGAATATCAAAAGAGACATAAATCATTGGTCATTTAAGTAAGAAAATACAATGGAAAAAAAGATTCCTTTGTATTAATTCAAGGATAAAGAAGAGCCTTACAACCACTGCCTTGATGCCATGAGGTTTCTCGTAAATGCCTCCAACCCTCTCCTTAGATGATAATATTTCCAATATAAATCCAATAGCATAAGTGTATCTTCTCTAAACTCCCTAATCCCTCTAACCTGTAGCCAATTTATACACCAAGAGGAATAAGTTTCATGTCCAAAAGAGAAGGATGAGATCCTCTAATTGGGGAATTAGGGTTCTGTTGTAGTAGCTGCAACACCCTCCAAAATTTTGGCCTGCATCTAATTTGGGAGCCTTCCTTGGTTTTTCCATTGATGTTTTCAAACACATGGGCTCATCCCATGAGCTCGTATCGAGTCTTTACACCCTCCTTGCTTGAACGTTCACCGATCATCTTTTAGCATGTTGGTCACATTGTCATGCTTGGAGTCATGTTCTGGAAATGTGGTCATCTTCATGTGCACAAGTTATATTCTCTATGAAAGTATCTATTGTGCTCACACACAAAGTTGGATGCAATGTCGCGCAAGTGTTGTCACAGTCATTCAAGGATCTATCTCAAGCGTCGCACTTATCACTTGCATCCTTCGGTCAATCATGTTGAGCATATGTTTTCTTGTTGGTTCGAGGTGTCTTTTCATTAAGTTATGTTGAATGTGTTTGCAAGGTCATGTATACACAAGTCCAGTTACTCACACACTTAGTCATTTTTCCAAAAGTTTGTCGACCGGACCACCCTACATCAGCTGAGCATCCACTGAGGTGCACTGTGTAGTCTCAACCCTTAGTGACCAAGTACTGCTGCCCAGGATTATGCAACGTTAGAGGCTACCTCCCAGGAATTTGCACTGCGCAATCCTGGAATCGACTTGGCTAAGTGTCACCGAGAACAGTGCAGTAGTTGCCCCTGAGTGCAGTAGTTGGAATCGACTTCATACTAGGGAGATCCCCTGAGTGTTAGCGGGTCCAGCACCATTAACATTTCTAGCGCTAGAATGAGGGCTACCAGTTGTTTATGGTTTAATGTCCTCTCACCCCAACTCATCAATCATCTGGTCAAGGCAGTAACTCACACTCACTCTCATCTACGCTCTGAAGTTGGTTACTCCTCACCTCCTAGACGTGAACATGAAATTTCATATCAACACCTCCACTTTGTTCATCCCATCACCTGTCAATTTGCTAAATTAGTCAGACTGATCATAGGAATACAAGATCTTCCATATGAATTAAATAAGCCAAAGACCACTCCTACAGGATTTGTTGTCTCATTAGTGGAACAAACAATTCTTGCCACACTCGAAGGTCTGTCAGAAGCTGTTGAGAATGAAGAGGAACCTCCAGTATTTCGACAGGGAGAATAGAATGTTGGGTTGTGTTATATTCTTTCCACAACTAGCCAATGTAGCTAACCGGGGGATTAGAGAGGGGGCAGAGCTTCCTCTTCATTGCACTGATTATGTAGCGGGGGGATCACATGGGGTTTGAGGCATACCCGTAACCCCACTTTATGGGGTCCAAGGTAGCGCCTCAAAAAATTTTGGTTTTGGACCCTATGTTAGGTTGGGCGGACCCACCTATGGTTTTGTACATGATCTTCGCACATGATTTTGGACGTGATGGTTTTCGGTCCATGGTTTTGGATGTGATGGTGTTTTGGTCCATGGTATTGGATGCTTCGGCATGTATAAATATGTATTGTAACACTGAAAGGAAAATAATGAAAAATCAAGCACGTAGTCCTGGTTTTGTGATCCAGGGGAAAATATCTGTGTATATGTGTTTTATGTGTTATGCTCTCGCGTTGTTTATTTTCTTTGTTTTAGAACTCGTATGTAGGTAATTTCTATACAGGGTTAAAACCTACATTTGGTATCAAAGCAGTTTTGGCTTCAAGAGGATGCCTTTATTGCTGAGGGGTTTCACTCGGGCCTATTGTAGACCCTGTTCAATGGGAGATCTACGAGATCGATTCCGGTGGTGAAAGAAGATGGTGAGTAGTGGAAATATAGAAATCGAGAAATTTAATGGTCAGAGTTTTGAGTTGTGGAAACTCAAGATGGAGGATCTGTTGGTGGATAAAGATCAGTGGATCGCACTAGATCTAGGTACTAAACCAACGGGAGCGTCCGATGAAGAATGGAAGAAGTTGGATCGGAAAGCAAAGAGCACAATACGATTGTGTGTCTCAGATTCAGTATTGCTGAATGTATCAGGGGAAGCTACGGCGAAGGATTTGTGGGACAAGTTAGGGACTTTGTACCAATCTAAGTCTCTGTTGAATAAACTATTCCTGTAGAAAAAGTTATATAACCTGAGGATGAAAGATGGAGACTCGATGACAGAGCATCTGAATGCATTCAATACTGTGATAAGTCAGTTAGCATCTGTTGATATTAAAATTTCAGATGAAGATAAGTGCATCAGTTTGTTTTGTTCTCTACCAGATTTGTGGGATAGTCTGGTTATTGTAATAGGTAGCAATGTAACTACCTTACAGTTTAATGAAATAGTCTCAGCCTTGCTGACAGAGGAGATGAGATAGAAAAATATGAAGTGCCAGAATCGTGATGCCTTGTCTATATGAGGATGGTCCCAGAATAGAAACAAAAATAATTCATCGAGTGGGAGATCTAAATCTCCAAGAAAACCTATAAAGGTGGTGTGCTGGAAATGCGGAAAGGAAGGCTACTTTAAAAGGGACTGTAAATCTAAAGCTCCTGACAAAGGAAATGGATATGATGAGGCTCCTTCTATAGAGGCAAAAACCACCTCAAATGAAGGTGGGGATGTGTACTTGGCTTCTTCAGGTACACATGTAGATCATGAGGCATGGTTGATTGACTCAGGTGCATCCTTTCACTTCATTCCCCATAGAGAGTGGTTTTGCAAGTATGAGAAATATGATGGTGGTGATGTCTTCTTGGGGGATGATAGGAAGGCTAGAATCGTTGGTCGCAGAAAAGTAAAGTTGATGCTGCAAGGTGGAAGGGTTACAATGCTTCCAGGTGTTCTACATATTCCTGCATTAGCCAGAAATTTGATTTCTGTAAGCAAGCTGGATGATGCAGGTGTAAAAATAGTGTTCGAGAAGGATACCTGCAAGATGGTTCGGGGAGCACTGGTATTGATGTGGGGAGTTTGGATTGGAACTCTGTACAAGCTACAAGGTAGCACTATTATTGATGGGTGCAATAGTTCTGTGGTTCCTGAAAGTGGAGCAGAAAATCTAGTGGTCTCTGGAGAGAAGACCATGTTGTGGCATCAAAGGCTTGGACATATTGGAGAGAAGGGCCTTTGAATACTTCATGGTAAAGGTATGGTAGAAGGTATGAGTAATAGCTCTTTGGATTTTGATTTCTTTGAAAATTTTGTATATGGGAAGCAGAATCGGGTGAGTTTCCCCTCTGGTAGTAAGAGGGGGAAACAAATATTAGAGCTTGTGCATAGTGATGTGTTTGGACCTGTGAAGGTTACATCACTGGGTAAGTCTGTGTACTATGTATTATTTATAAATGACTTCTCAAGGAATACATGGATATATTTCCTTAAGTTGAAATCTAAATTCTTTGACAAGTTTAAAGAATTTAAGGCTCTGGTGGAAAACCAGACAGAGAAGAAGATAAAGGTGCTGAGGACAGATAATGTGGAGAGTTTTGCAGCAAGGAATTTGAAGAATTATGTAAGAAGTTTGGTATAGCTTGGCAGAAGACTACTCCATATACCCCTCAAAAAATGGAGTTGTAGAAAGAATGAACAAGACGTTGATGGAAAGGGCGAGAAACATGCTTAGTGGTGCCGGGTTAGGACAGGAATTCTGGGCAGAGGCGGTGGAGACAGCATGTTACCTAGTCAACAGATCACCTTCTTCAGCGTTGGAGGATAAGACTCCACAAGAGTTATGGACTAGTAAGAAACCCTCTCTTTCACATCTGAGGGTATTTGGATGTGATGCATATGTACATGTTCCAAAGGATATGTTAGGGCCTAAATCTACCTCAGGCTGAGAAAGGCAGGTCTAGGGTAACATCAAACCACGCTTAACTTGGTAGCTAGCCCTACCAAGTCAGGAGAGGGCTCTCTCCTTGTCAATCTCAATGAAAATTTATCAAGGAAGACTTGAGATGACTGATATAAAAACTAATTTTAGGCTAGGTATGCTTGCTCAAAATAATTTGTTTGATTTTAATGGTTGGTTGCGGATCAAATGAGGAAGGCAGCTTTGGGTCCGGGAAATGAACACATATTTGCAGAGGTTTCTATGGGGCGAGGTAGGCAAGTTTTTTAGCACTTTGAAATGAATGTAATGGTGATTTTAAAGACTGGAGAGAAGCTAGAGATGGCATGCAAATTTCATGAGTCCTCTTCAAACAATAGAAAAGATGTAGAACTAGATAAACCCCAAGGTAGAGCACTGAAACACCAACGAATTCCACCTTTAAACTTGATTCATTTAGTTATGCAGAAAGAGAGAGATGATGGCACACATAAACATAAGATCAACTAAATTATATAGAAGAAAATAATGCTAATTCACATTACCACAAGAATCCCACAAAATGCTGCAAACCCTGGTTTCTTTCCTTGCTAAACTGTAGAAGTGATGTACAAAGTAGCTCTATGCATCCACAAGAGTCCAACCTTGAAAAATGACTAAGAAAGTAAAAGATATATGAATCAAACCACCCATGCTAGCCATCAAGGGTTGAATCCATGAGTCTAGGAGCTGTTTCAACAAGACCTAAACTAGGAACTGAAAAATAGGCAGTGGAACAGCTTGCCTCTAAAACTATGGAAACTGATTCATTCAGTTCAAAACCACCTAAAACTGATGTATCTACCTCCTTAAGTCAATTTTCATCATTTTTAAATCAAATTACATAAAATTACATCATATTACATCATGAATTTGACCATGAGAGACAAAAATTCAAACTGGTAGAAAACTAGGCAAAAATTTGAGTTTTTGAGCAAAATTGGCAAAATTTTGCGTGATGTGCAGCGCCATCTACCTGATGCGTAGTGAATTTTCCAAGCTGATTTTGAAGGCCTTTCCCTTCACCAAATTTTCTCCAAGATGGCTTGTTGGAAAGGTATGTCTATTTACTTTCTAAGACAAGTGGAATTTTTTAATTTAGTGACCATTTTCCCCTCCAAAAATTAGTTCTCTCAACACTGCTTCCTATGGGTCCAAAAAGTGGCAGAGAGGGCATTTTTGAGGTGTTTTTTTCCCTTTAGGTGGCCTAGATCTCCTCCAATGAGGAATCCAAAAATGTAAGCCATTTCCCAAAACTCCCTACCAGCTCAATTCATAGCGCCAGTGGCGCTGCGCATCAAAGGAAAGTTCCTGTGTATTGTAATTAAAAATTAGGAAATGACAAAAAGTTCTCCGAAACACTTCAAAATTGGCAAGAGGCAAGCTTATCAATTGCTTTATTGAGCCAAGGAAGCTTCAGCCAAGATTCTAAGTTTATCTTGCTCCTTTTTGGCCTTTAAGGCTCTCCCTAGCATGGCTTTTAGGCTTCTTATTATTGTCTTGCAAATTTTGTTCCGGGGCAAATAGTGATAGGCCATGTGGCACAACATGTTCTTCTCCTTATTAGCCTTATCAAGAATCTTCTCAAGGTGGACATTCACTCTTTCCAACCATGATTCTCGGTCAGCCTCTATTTCTTGCTCTAGTGAAGTCAGCTTGATTTTCCTTCTTTTTGCCATTTGCCGGTTTTCCCTTATGGTTTGCAACTCCATAATTGTTTGTTTGTCCTCCAATTGCTTGTTCTATTGCTCAAGGTAATTAATGATCCATTTAGCCCTCTCATGTTCAAGTGATAAGGCTTGGATCTCAGCTTCTTTCTCCTTGATGATCACATCCTTGAGCCTTGAGCTTTGGGAGCCCAAATCAGTGTCCTCTTCCTCAATCAAAATGAAATCCATGTCTTGGCCTTCAAAAGGCCCTTCATCATGCAATGGTTGCTTTCCTCTGTCTTGTACCTGCTCTGTTGAAGAAGAAGGTAAAGCCCCTTTCAGGCCAGGTGAAGATAGCATTTGCTTGTTGTCTGGAGAAGAGAACGAGACCCCTTCTACCCCTGGTGGAGATAATACTCAGTTGGCAGCTTTAAAAAGTATTATTGTCCCCTTTTCATAAGTTATAAACATAGGAATGTGAGCATCTTCAGTTCTTCTTTCATGCTCTCTTTGTTTCCCGGAAGTTCCAACTTCCTCTTGAGGTTCTGTAAAAATTTGAGGCCCCTTGAAATTCTCATGGGCAATGAAGGTTTCCCATGGTACTCCCAAATAAGTGAGCTGATGTACAACAACAATCTTGATGACAAGAAAGTGATAAATGCTATTAAGCTACTGTAGGTATGGTTTCCTCTTTGCAAGCACATTCATCCTCTCTATGTTTTTGCAAATGAAGTATGGTATACTCATCATTCTAACCCTAGTAAAATGCATAAGAAATCAGATATGATAGGCATAGAGTCTGGAGAACCTTCCCTCACATGTGAAGTATTTAATGATGAGTTTCATTAATGGTACAGACTGGTCCTCCAAAAACTTAAAAGGAAACACCCTGCCCAATTGACTATGATATTTGGCTTTAATGTAGGGTTCATAGTTCTGTTTTCTGATATTTTGTCTCTTGTTCCATATTTCCCCTACATATGGCATCCTAGTTTCTTCTGCAATAGTGGCTGGTGAAAGAGTGAATTTGATGCTAGCAATTTGTACCATATTGTCCTCCATGTTGATGACAAATTGCCTAGCCAATTCATGATGATACTTAACCCTCTCAACTAGCTCACAAAACTCAAAGCAAGATTGGTATCTGAAACAAGTGGTGGTGAGAGGGCAAGCAAGAAGTTCAGCAATGCTAATAGGCTCTTCTTTGATTATCTTCCCACCCTTGTGAGGTCTCCTAGGACATACATTCCTGTTTCCTAAACTGTCACTTTGTGTTTCTTCCTCATAGCTTGAATCATTGTTTATTGCCATGGTGCTTGTCTTAGGAAAATGATGAGATGAAGGTATGGTGAAAAATGGTGATGAAAGAGGAAAATGGTGATGAGTATGAAGAGATTTTACTCTTGGGAAATGAATTTGGGGAATGAAGGGATTGGTTTTGGGAAATTAGGGTTTAGTGAGGGATTTAGGGTTTGATGAGGGAAATAGTTGCTTTAGGGGAGTGGGATATGGGAAAATGGGATAAATGGAGTGTATTAGGGTAATAAAAGAGTGAAAAGGGGTTTGATGATGCTTTTGTGAAGATGGGATGAAAATTGCACAATATAATGGCAAACAAAAAAAGAGAAACTAGGGTTTCATTTTCCACATGCAAGATTTATGAAAAACACCAATGTGACCTCAAATTCAACCTTAGGAGGATGATTACTTACTCATAGAATGCAAATATAGCAAATTTGAGGGTTATGGCACGATTTGGGATGATTTGGACAAAACTCGACTCATGCGTAGCGCACTAGGCCCAATGCACAACGCCCTCCTGATGCGCAGTGCCAATTCAAAATTACACTGTAGTTTTGCCTCTGATGCGTAGTGCACTACCTCTGATGCGCAGCGCCAGGCCAAGTTGCCTTGAAAAACAGGGTTTTGTCTCCTTGGCTCCCAAATCGCGATTTTTTCTCTCCAAGAGTAAATTTGCACAATGAAATGATAAAGAGGACCTCTTTCACTTTAAATATGAATGACTTTAATTTTTACTCATCTCAAACCCACTTTTATAATGTCAAAGTCACTTTTGGTTTTGAACTCTATTTTTCCATTGAAATTGACTTTTCTTAATCATTTGATAAACTGATGCATTGATGCTTGTGTTTTTTCTTGCAGTGGCTGGAGTTGGCAAGGTGAGCTAGGGCAGCAGCTCTGAACTTATTACATATAGAAAAAATTAAAATTACATAAATTTTTTAATACATAGGAATAAAAACTTTGTTTTCACCTCAAAATAGAGTTTTGAGGTAAAAATCACTTATTGAGTATATCATCATTGACATTTTGATTTTGTGAACTTATTAGACCTCCTCATGTGCCTGCTGACCGTTTATTGAGCTTTTTGCTGACCATGGTGACAAACCCTAGACCTAATGAGACCTAAAACCCTAAAAATGGCTTTTGCAAATGTAATGACAAAAAATTACTGTAAATGACCTAAACTTGTGAGAATAGGCCAACAGGTAAAGACCATGAGGGAAATTTGATAATGAACCACTACCATCAGTTGATCCATAACCTAATGGAATGCAACTAATCGGATGGGACACCTAAAATGCATGCAAAAATAGAATTTGATCACTGATGGAGGGATGAAGATACCGACACTAACAGGAGAAAAGAACCAAGTTGGATAGTAAATCTGAAAAGTGCATCTTTATTGGTTCTAAGGATGGTTTAAAGGGTTATATGCTTTGGAACCTAGTAACAAGGAAGGTTGTGTACAACTGAGATGTGGTGTTCAGAGAGGTGAAAGATATTATTAAACATGAAGTCCAACCAAAGGACCCTGAGAAGATAGAGTTTGAGCTAAAGGAGGAAGAATTAGACTCTACAGTAGAGGAGAAATCAGAAGATGAAGAACCACAAACTCTAGGTGTGAGAAGATCAGTTTGAGAAAGAAGGCAGCCAGAAAGGTATAGTCCATCTCCTTTCTGTTCAAATTTTTCTTTGTCTATTACTGATGATGATCCCAGAACTATGAAGGAAGCAGTGGATCCAGAGGATGGAAAACTATGGAAAGAGGGCATGGTTGATGAAATGGCATATTTGCACAAAAATGACGCTTGGGATCTTGTGGAGTTGCCAACTAGAAGGAAACCCATTGGCAGCAAATGGGTGTTAAAGAAGAAGACAAATGCAAAAGGAAAGGTGGAGAAATACAAAGCTCGGTTGGTAGCAAAAGGTTATTCCCAGGTGCCGGGAATTGATTTTGGTGATATTTTTTCTCCTGTTGCCAAGGTAACTTCTATTAGATTACTTTTATATGTTAATGTTGCTTTTTATTTTGAGGTAGAACAGATGGATGTGAAGACAACATTTCTGCACGGGGATCTGGAAGAGGAAATATACATGAAGCAACCTGAGGGCTTTGCAGTGAAGGGTAAGAAAGAGTTGGTATGCAAGTTAAAGAAGTCTCTGTATGGGTTAAAATAGTCACCAAGGACGTGGTATTAGAAATTCGATACATTTATGTGGGGACTTGGCTTCATGAGAAGCAAAGCAGATCACTGTGTGTACTTTAAATTAATTGGTGACCGTGTTATTTATCTGGTCTTGTATGTGGATGATATTTTTCTAGTTGGAAATGACAAAGAAGTTATCCAAGATTTGAAGACCCAATTGTCCTCCAAATTCGACATGAAATATCTTGGTGCTACAAGCTATATTTTGGGCATGGAAATTAAAAGAGATCGAGCAAAGAGGAAACTCTAGTTAAACCAGAGGAAGTATGTCAAGACAATACTGCAGATGTTTAATATGCAGGATAGTAAACCGGTGAAGGTTCCTATTCCTGTAGGTGTAAAGTCATTTGTTGAACAATGTCCCAAGACACAAGAAGAGGAAGAGGACATGTCCCATGTTCCATATGCAACTGCAGTCGGTAGCCTGATGTATGCAATGGTCTGTACTAGACCAGAAATTGCACATGTAGTGGGAGTATTGAGCAGGTTTATGTCAAAACTAGGGAAGGAGCTAGTGAGCGGGTTTTCAGGTATTTGCGTGGCACTAGTGATTATGGTTTGTGTTACCAAGGAAGACCAGGATTGGAAAGAGTATTGGATATTCGTGTCTTTGTTGATGTAGACTGGGTTGGAGATCTGGATCAGAGAAGATCTACAAGTGGGTATGTGTTTAACCTATTTGGAGGTGCAATCAGTTGGACGAGTAAGAAACAATCTATAGTGGCCCTATCAACTACAGAGGCAGAATACATGGCAACCAATCATGCAAGCAAGGAAGCAGCTTGGTTGTAGAGATTGTGTTCAAGTATGGGGTTAGTATAGGGAGTTATAAGGATAGACTGTGATAGCCAAAGTGTAATTTTCTTGGCAAAGAACCCTGCATATCATTCAAAGACAAAGCACATTGATGTTCAGTATCACTTTATGAGGCATATGATAGAAGACAAAAAGGTGTTGCTAGTAAAGGTGGACACTTTGAAGAATACTACAGATGCATTGACAAAATATGTGAGCTCTGAGAAGTTCTCTTTCTGTAGAGAGACAATGGGTGTTTTAGGGCTGAAAAAATGACTAAGCTCTCTTGTGGCCCCCTGTGGAAAGAAAACAACAAGTGGGAGAATGTTGGGTTGTGTTATATTCTTTCCATGACTAGCCCACGTAGTTAATCGGGGGGTTAGAGGGGGGGCGGAGCCCCCCCCTTCACTGCACCGATTGTGTAGCGGGGGGTCACAGGGTGTTTGAGGCGTACTCGTAACCCCACTTTATGGGGTCTGGGGCAGCGCCCCAGAAAATTTTGGTTTTGGACCCTATGTTAGGTTGGGTGGACCCACCTATGTTTTAGTGCATGATTTTCGCACATGATTTTGGACATGATGGTTCTTGGTCCATGGTTTTGGACGCGATGGTTTTTTGGTCCATGGTATTGGATGCTTCGGCATGTATAAATATGTATTGTAACACTGAAAGGAAAATAATGAAAAATCAAGCAGGTAGTCCCAATTTTGGAATCCAGGGGAAAATCTTTATGTATAAGTGTTTTATGTGTTATGCTCTCGCATTGTTTATTTTCTGTGTTTTAGAATTCGTATGTAGGTAATTTATGTACGGGGTTAAAACCTACACATGACACCCTCATGATCTTGGGCTCAGGATCTGGTATAGGAGATGGAGGGAAAGGTAGTGGAGGAGGTGGAGGCAAATATGAACCAACAGACTCAAAGACAGGACCATAAGATTCTGAAGAAGAGGAGGAGGACGAATACGAAGAAAACATGGCTAACAAAAACTTGGAATGGATGAATTAGGGACCATTGGCCCTCCCGGGTGTTTTGCACTGATGTCAAAGAATTCGGAGAGGATGTTGACAAAGAGTGACCTTGATAGAACAGTGAAGGTAGAAGAAAACTTGGACAACTTCTACCTGTAACTATAGACACTCGAGGTACAACACAATTATGTTGCATGCAGATTATTTCCGTGTACCTTGGATGGCCAAGTAGTGCTATGGTTTCACAACCTTCCTATCAATTCCATCCATAACTAGGGTATGTTCAAAAGGATGTTTTTGGAAAAATTTGTTGATGACAATACCCTTGCCATGTTGCTCAAAGAGTTGGGCAGTCAAAAGATGGAGTCAAAAGAGAAAGTGAAAGATTCTAATTAGAGGTTTTTACGCATATTAAACAAGTTTGTAGCAGAAACAAAACCTCATGACTCCATCACTATCGACTATTACACATCTAAGTTTCCAAGCAGTATTGTGCAGTTCATCAAGTGAGCTATGAACCAACATTACTTGAAAATTGCTAAGAGGAAATCGTTGTGGAAAAGGACTTGCTTGTGATTGGAGTCATCAAGGATGATGAACCAACAAAAGAGTCCAAAGATATGAGAAGGAAGCTCAAGGTTGTTGCGAGTAAGGGGAAAGACAAAGAAGCAAGTAACATTGAAACCCTTACTCATATTGTCAAGAACTTGACAACAGAGATGTCTAAGTTGAAGTAACAAACTATCGAGACATCTGAAGCAGCCAACCTTCTAGATAATAGAATAGGGGCATGTCATCAAGTAGCAACCACTACCTGGCTAGAAATGTGCAGAGCTCCAGCTCAGTGTTCTAGACATACATGTTTGCGAACACCAAGTTCTGCTCATTTCATGAAGATCGTCACTCGAAAGGGGATTCTCTAGAATGGAAATGAGTTGTGGACTCGATGTGTGTCAGTATGAAAAACGTGGTAAATAATGTGTAGTTTCAAATGGAAGATGAATATGATAAGGAAGATGTTGCATCTGATGAGGCACCAAGAACTGGGCAGGTGATCAACATGTATCAACGGTCACAATAAACACAGAAAATGAACACTAAGAAGCAACCCCCAAAGAAAAGTGATCAATAAAATCTCAAAAATCAAGGGGCTCCCCCTGTTACTGGTGAGGTGCAAGAAAAGCTAAAACTACTAATGAGGAAGGTTGATCCACCAGCTGTCCCAAAGCAGAATGCTCAAAGAAAGTTCGGGAAGATAGCTATAGAAAAGAGTGTTTCAATGAGCAGTAAACTTCAGAACACTCCGCTAGATAGTACAAACATGAGTCTAACCCTAGACATCTTTATGAGTTTACTCGCTCTTCATTAACATATTGTGGAAGATATGAAGAAAACATGTGCAAACATCTCTTTTTTCGAGTTAGCTAGTATCTAAGGTTAGCAGGACATTTTGTTGCCCGAATTGGGGCAAACATCTGCAGAGAACACATTCTCTACTAGCAAGGGAGCAAGCACATCTCTCGGTTCACTCACAACTATGCTCAAAACATTGTAGATGGAAGAAGAAAACTCTGTTTTCCCTCCATTCTTGCTTGCGTTTGAAATTTTTAACTACAATGTTCACAACTATTTGGTTGATTCTGGTGCATTAGCCAACATCATTCCATTCTCCATTGCCAAGAATATCAATGCAAAATGGAGAAAGACATATGGACAAATGATCCAACTAGATCGAACATGCGTACCAACCATTTCTGAACTTCGGGATGTGATCATTTGATTATCTCATGACAGTCGAATTCACCAGTGCATCAACATTGTCATTATGGACATACTCAAAGCGTATGGCTTACTTCTTTGCAGAGATTGGTCCAGCAAGTTCAGTGGGTACTTTTCTATAGATTGGTAACACTTATGGCTTACATACTAGGGCCAAATAAATTAGCTCTAGGTGTTATCCGAGAGATACATGAAACATAATGTCATCCCATCAATGGTGAGAATGAACCGTTGCCTTTCATGAAACTCATGTTCGGAAATTGCCTCTTGGAAACACAATTGGGGTGTTATCTCACATAGCCAGCTCCAACCCCACCAAACATGCAGTTGGGTCTCCTTCCTTGCCCAACTGATGGAAATGAAACATTTACAATACATTGTAACACTAGTAGCAGTAGCAGTAGCAGTACCAGCAGTAGTACTAGCGCATCAAGCGATCTGTGTAAAGACGACTTGTGGACCATGTATTTTGATGCATCAAAGACACACGATGGCTCTAGAGCCGAATGTGTCTCCATAGACCCAAATCACATGAAACACTTGATCTCAAGCTGCTTGGAGTTTGAGTGCACGAACAACACTGTTAAATATGAAGCACTCGTATTGGGCTTGGACAAAGCCATTAACCTCAATGTTGTTGAACTCAAAGTGGTAGGTGATTTAGAAATCATGGTACGAAAGGTACGTAAGGTTGATCTGGACCTAGCTTGGGCGATTACACAGATTCCTCACCCAGCCAACAAGAAAGCGATGCAATCCTTCTTGGGAACGATTAAATTCCTCGGGAAGTTCATCTCAGATTATGCGTAGATAGTGAAACCTATGCAAGAAATGATCAAGGAGGATGCAGTCTATAGCTGGGATAAGAAGGAAAAGAATGCATTCATCTGTATCAAGCAGGATATAGAAGAAGCACCTACACATTATAGCCCATATTTTAACAAGGATTTCTTGTTATACACCTTCACCTCCAACAACTCACTTGCTGCAGTACTCACTTAGAAGGATGAGATGAACTGTTGGTGTCCCAAATTGCCCTATTTTTACCCGATTTCTATAAACATTAACCTTTATTTTATCTAAACTTAAACCTCTCTTTCCTACACCAGTCCAAGATAACTACTTATTCTGGCATATGCTTTTTATTTTACATTAAGATTTATTAAAGTGCTTTATTAATAATTTTTACATAGATTTCATGCCTATTAAGTACCTCTTGTAACTCATGATAATTTCCTAGAAGTAATTGAGGAACTTAGTATTAATTATGAGTTAGTATGATCAGTGTAGGCAGATTCCTTCACTGCAACAATGATTGGTCCGAGATTTCCATGAGATGAATCTTTCCATGCAGACGTTTTGATCCATAACTCCGAGTTCGGTTGCTGATTAACTGAGGATGTATATCGGTGGCATACAATCAGATATGTTTTCCAAGGATGGTCTATGGCCAGTGAAGTACACGTTCCATTATAACTGTTAGCCGATTTTGTAATGTTTGATTGTTACTCTGTTCGGCCAAAAGGCCTAAATAACAAAATGATTGTAATTAGTGGAATACAACTAAGGCCGAAAGGATGTATAAAATATAAATTGTAGGTAGAACTAGTTAGTGATCGTTAGACTATAATTCCATTTTCTATGTAATCTGGTATTGCCCTCAACTCTGGGGTGGACTTGCACTACTATGTACATTTCATAATCAAGTAATACAATGAATCCACAATGTTATTCATGCGCTATGTTTAATTTATCTTTGATGCATGCATTAGTGTTGAATCTGTTCATTTCTTAAAAGGGAAACGAGCAGGTTGGCTAGGGCGCAACCAACCCAACTTGTTTACCCTTGTGCTTTCACTATTCAAAAAGGCTATGTGGATATTTCCCTTTGCAGTTGCATGGTGTGAACAGTTTTATATTTATTTCTGAAGTTCTGATATAAATCTATTTTGGAGTTAAGTGTGAAACAGATCCGTGGCTTGGGATTTGATTGAGTTATTTCCTTTTTGTAATTTCTTTCTCACATTTCTTTACTTGCATATCTTGTCTCAATTTGCTTCCTCTTGGATAGTGCAGGAAGCCCTTTTCCTGTACCAATGCATGTGATTTCCTACACTCCGGTCCAGTCATTTATTTTACAGCAAACATTGCATTTCTTGCCCTAATCATCATTTTATTTATTCTTGCAAGCAAATGGGTTGCTAATTCTAGTAATTTTCTTCAGCATTAAAAGTATATTTCTCAAGGATTTGAGAACAACTGCATGAATTTATCGTAAACACGTTATACTTGCATTTTATGCTTTACGACCAAGGAACAGAAACACTTTAAGTGGATTGCCAAAGTTTGATGATACATGTAGATCATTTAAACTACTGCTTTGATTACATAGAGTTGATTTTATTTCATGAAGTTTACTTTCTTTGCAACATTTAATTAATTAAAGCATTTCTTTTCCATAGATAATTTATCTCAGAATTTCATTTGCAATTGAAATTATTTTTTAGCACGTCTTTCAATATTTTTGAAAGTAAATTAGAAACTTGGTGAAGGAAACTCTGCCTCCGTGCAAGAGCTGGTCTCTTGTCATAGAAGCAGAGTGCTCTAAGCCCTGAGGCTTAGAGCACCTCCACAAAGGCATAAATCTTTAGTAATGGAGTTAAAATATACTTTTACAAAGAGGCATTGTACCTGCACTAGTGCAATCACATTGCAATAGTACAAGAACAGGTTGTTTGTGTAGAAGAAAGATCAAGAGGAAAACAGATCTTTGCAAGGGACAACTTGCTAGAATTTTTCCATCTATCTAAGGATAAACATAGCATTTCCTTCTAGCATTTAATATTTCTTCAGTTGTGTGAAAGCTCCTTTACTTGATTTACTTGCAAATTGGTCTTTTATATTCCAACACTAGAGTTTCTTTGGTGTCAATTGCCTTTAAAGATTGATTTTTGTTTGATTCTGCAAACATTTCCTTTAAGAAGTAGGATTAAGAATAGGAAAAGTTCATACCACTTCTGGCATTGCCTGTGCTTCGTCTCTAAGTTTATGAAACCCCTGGGTTGATAATTAAGTGTTGAGGAGTTTTCTTAAGTGCAATTCATGCACCCAACATTTTGGCATCGTTGCCAGGGAGGCAATTTGAATTGGTAATAATTTTTCATTTTTTCGATAGGGGTAAGTCTGCTATTATTTTTTCCTGCAGTGTGCTTCTATTTTTTGAAGGAATTTATAGGTGTTGAGTTATTTTTTAAGATTGCAAATTTTATTTGAATTTCATTTTGTCATTTTTTGAAATGAATGCCTAAAAGAGGTAGGGGTTCGAAGCCCACTAGGGGCCAACGAAATACTGAAAAATCTAAAACCAAATCTCATATTGGGCCTTCTTTTACAGGCAGAAAGTCCAAATAAACTCAGACTCCTCACACAGGAATAGTCCATTTGGGCTCTAGTAGCAGTAGTCCAGGTGTGACAAAACCCACGAAGGGGAAGCAGGAGGCTATTAGAACCCATAGTCAACCTTCTCATCCTATTGAGAGCAGTTCGCGTGGAAAAAAAATAATGGAAGATCAGGAAGACCATGTAGAAGGAACTGGTGAAAATCAAGTAAGTGAGGAACAATCCACTTTTGGATTCCCAATTGTGGATCTTGATACACAAGTACAAATGAAAAATATTTCACCATCAACTCTTTCTCTTTTTTATGGTAAGGTACATGAAGACCGAGACTCTTTCTTATTTGAGTTTGATATTTTGTGTAGAAGTTATGATTATTCATCTGATGCCCAGAAGTTAAAGTTGTTTCCTGCAACTCTCAAGGACGCAGCACTCCGCTAGTTCATGGGACTAGGAGGAAACACTTTATCTTCTTGGGAGAAAATGAAGAGGGTCTTCTTGTAAAAATATCAAGAATATTGTAAAAATAGAGATATTCAAGATGCAATCTTTACTATTGTGAAAATTGATGATGAGACTCTAGAGGACTACTTGGAGAGATTCCTATATATCCTTCAAAGGTCAAAGCAAAAATTTGATCTAAGTACCATTAGAACCTTGTTCTTATGTGGGCTTACTAATGATGCTAGGAATAATTTAAATTTGTTAGGACAAGGGGATATTGATGAAAAATCTTTTGATCAAATCTGTGACTTGTGCAAGAAATTCTCAAGGAACCAATATAGATCCGGTAAAGGAATTCAGAATAGAAACAAGAAAACCAAATCTACAGATGCTATGATTATTGGATTAGAAAAAAAAATGGAAAATATGAAAATTGAAATAATGAATACCGTTAGTAAACAAATAGACTCTTTGAAGTTTCAACAAAAACTTGTAGAGGAGCAAGAGTCATTGGCTATTTTTTGTCCAAGATGTAGAATAAAGCATGCTTTAAGAGAATGTCCTCTAGATATTAAAGAAAGTAATAAATGTGCAATTTGTGTAGAGAACGATGCTACAGAAAAATGTCCCTCCATACATGGGCTAAAAGTTGTACTTGAAGGAGGACAACCTGAAGCTAAATCACTGCATGCTATGGACACACAAAGAAATTAGCCTCAAGTAAGTGCAGGTATGGTTCTTGAACCTCCACCACATTTTTTTGGTTATAATGCACACTCATATTCCTATCCTAACACTGGTCACTCTCAACATTGGTAGCATGGGAACCAATATCAGTATGGACAACCCTCCCAATCTTGGCAACAAGGATGGAGAGGGCCAAACAATTCACATCATTCCTATCCTACACCTATGCAATCATACCCTCCTACATAGGCACCTTACCCAATGCCATAACCATCATTACCTCAGCTGAGTCAACCTATGCCACCATTACCTTTACCTCCACCATTTCGACCCTCTCAGCTACCTGCTCAACCTTTACCCAACCCTAATAATAAAGTGGTACAAATGATCCATTCTATGAACCCGCTTTCTTCATCCAGATATCAGACTATGCCAGTTGGAGTCAATGATCTCCAATTGAGATCAGGGAAGGTAGTAACCTCATAAAATCAAAAGCAGCCTATGGTAATTATCAATGAGAAAGGAGGGGAGGAAACTCATAATCATTCTGAAAAAGATGACACCACTCAACCTATCCCTGTACATTCTGAGCCCTTATCATCTTCTTCCAATCAGCTTCCCTAGAGAAGAAAGAACCCATTCCTGAGTTTAGACTGGCTTTTGAGCTTAGGAACCTTTTCATAAGGGTACCTTTGCTCCAAGCTATTAAAGAGATCCCCATCTGTACAAAAATCATTAGGGATTTATGTCTCAATAAGCCAGGAAGGAGAAGAATGGAACCTCAAACTATACAATTTGTTGGTAGAGCAGTGGAGTTAATGACGGGGTGTATGCACATGGAAAAATATACTGACCCTAAAAACCCTATTGTCTCTATTCAGATAGGTGATGTCCTTGTCTCCAATGTACTTATAGACATAGGGGCAGCCATTAATGTTATGACCAAGAAAACCATAGATCAACTTGGATTGGTCCATATTCGTCCTACTCCCACTGTGCTTGAACTAGCAAATAAATCTAAAATCAAACTGGAAGGGGTATTGGATGATGTGGTCATTTCCTTAGAATCTTGGGAATATCCTACAGATTTCATTATGCTTCAACCAAAGAATCCTGTGGAAGGGAATCCCTTGATCTTGGGATGACCATGGATTGCTACAGCCGATGCTTAAATCGGATGTCGTTCTAGTGATATGTATATTTCCCATGGAGATTCCAGGAAAAAGGTCACCTTATATCCACCCGCTAGATCCATTCAAGAGCTTCGAGGCACTTTATAGTTAGAATATACTAGTGATGAGGAGACTCAGCCTGTTTCCTTGATACATCAAAACGCTGAGTCCTCACAAGAGGGTGAGATTCAAGTCTTCTTGAACAATCTAGACACCATGCCTAATTTTGAGTCATTGAGTTAGATTTTTAGTCTAGATTTTCAGGAAAGATATGACTCTCTTCCTTCCTCCATCACCACCATCTCTATCGACACCTTTGTGTACTCTTGAGCCTGATACTACGCTTTTTGAGATTATTCAAAGTAAATCCTTGTATATCAATTCAGACTTGGATCCCTCTCGGCAAGAGCAACTTGTGAATTTGTTGGGAAACCATCTCAATGCCTTTCCATGGGGTTATGAAGATATGAAAGGCATCCCTCCTGAAACTTGTACATACCATATCTATATTCAGGATGGAGCCTGACTTGTCCGACAACCCAAAGGTGAATGAACTTGGCTCTAAGAGACGTTGTAAAGGAAGAATTGCAAAAACACTTAGATGTTGATTTTATCTATCCCATTTCTAACAGCCAGTGGGTCTCTCCATTAGTATTAGTCCTGAAGAAATATGGGAGATGGTGCATTTGTATTGACTACAAAGAATTGAATAAAGCCACTCTCAAAGATTACTTCCCCCTTCCTTTCATAAATCAGGTACTCAATACCCTTGATGGTAAGAAGTACTTTTCTTTTCTAGATGGATTTAGCGGATATAAATAGATACAAATAGCACTCGAGGATCAAGAAAAAATCACTTTTACATGTCCATGGGGTACATTTGCTTACCGAGTGCCTCCCTTTGGGCTATGTAATGCCTCAGCTACCTTTCAGAGGGAAATCTTGGCTATTTTTGTTGACCTTGAGTGTGTAGAAATCTATATGGATGACCTTTCTGTGTTTGGTGATTCGTTGCAGGAAGCCCTCAAGAATCTAGAAAAAGTGATTCTTGGCTGCCAAGAAGCTCATCTCACCTTGAGTGACAAGAAATGTAGATTAATGTGCAAGGCGAGAGTGGTTCTTGGCCATCTTATTTCTGACAAAGGTATCTAGGTTGACCCTTGCAAAATTATAAGTAATTTTGAGTCTCCCTATACCAAAAACTGAAAGGGAAGTGAGAGGTTTTCTAGGACATGTGGGCTACTATAGGAGATTTATTGAGAATTTCTCAAGGATAGCTACCCCCCTTTTCCAACTTTTGGCTAAGGATAGTGAGTTTTCTTGATCCACATCTTGCCAACAACCCTTTGAGACATTAAAGGAAAAATTAGTCCAGGCACCAGTTTTGAGAGGACCAATCTAGTCCCTGCCATTTCATATTTCCTCTCATGCCTCAGATATTGCTATTGGCACAGCTTTAGGACAAGAAGAAGACAAACAAAATTAGTCTAGGAACCAGTTTTGAGAGGACCAAACTGGTCCCTACCATTTCATATTTCCTCTCATGCCTCAGATACTGCTATTGGCACAACTTTAGGACAACAAGAAGAGAAACAATATTATTCTATTTATTTCATTAGTAAAAAATTGTCACCCACATAACTTAATTATACGGTTACTCATAAAGAGTTTTCGCTGTAATTTTTTCTATTAATAAATTCAAACTTTATATCACAGGATATGAAGTCTTTGTACATACTGACTGTTCTGCAATAAGATACCTAATGAATAAACCATTAAATAGCAGTAGAGTGGCTACGTGGTTACTATTGTTACAGGAATTTAATATTACTATTGTTGATAGATGAGGAAAATCAAATGTAGTAGCAAATTATCTTTCAAGGTTAAATAATCCTGGTTAAGCAATTCTTGTTGATGATGATTTTCTTGATGAACATATTTTTGTTGTGTCAACAAAATTCCCATGGTTTGCTGACATAGCTAACTATTTAGTCACTGGAAAATTACCACCTCACTTATTCGATTGTGAAAAGCAGAATATCATTCAGAAAAGTGTTGCATATTCCTGGATCCAAGGAGACCTCTTTTACACCAGAGCAGATCTCATTATCCATAGATGTGTAAGAGAGGAAGAAGTGTTTGATATTTTAAAATTTTCCCATGATGAACCTTGTGGGGGTCACTTCACTAATAAGCAGACTGCATACAAAGTGTTACGAGCTGGCTATTTTTGGCCTTCCTTGTTTAAGTATGCCAAATAATATGTCAAGCGATGTGATAGTTGTCAGCGAGTTGGCCAGCCTAATCAAACCAATGAAATGCCTTTATTTCCTCAGGTTATGATTGAGCCTTTTGAAAACTAGGCCATTGATTTCATAGGACCAATAAATCCAACATCATCAAATAAAAAGCATAATTTGGTTTGTACAGATTTTGTTACGAAATGGGTAGAAGCTAAAGTTGTTTCTTTTGCTATTAAAGAGTTGTTGTTTATTTTCTTTTTACTGAAATCTTTACTAGATTTGGTGTGCCTAGAGAAATTGTTTCTGACAATGGACCACAGTTTATTTCTAATCTGGTACAGGGTGTGATGGAGAAGTATAAAATATAGCAAAGTAAATATACACCGTATCACTCGCAAGAAAATGGTCAGGTGGAGTCCATGAATAAGGTGATTGATTCCATCATCACAAAGACAGTAAATATGCACAGAAAGGACTGAACTGAGAAATTACTGGAAGCATCGTGGGCCTATCAAACCACTTGGAGAAATAACACAGGACACACACCATATGAACTGGTGTATGGAAAACAAGCCCTCTTGTCGATAGAATTCCAGATCAAGACTTTTATAACTACAGTGCAATTGGGGCTAGATCTCTCTGAAGCACAACAACATCGTCTTCTACAGTTAAATGAATTAGATGAATTCTGAAGGGAATTTGTTCAACAGAACATCTTGGTGCAACAAAAACACAACAAGTGGCATGACAAGTCTATTTAGAAGAAGCAATTCCAACCAGGTGATTGGGTACTCCTTTACAATTCTAGATTCAAATATTTTAAAGGAAAATTCCATACACGCTGGATGGGACCCTATGAGGTGGTCAAAGTGTTCGAAAATGGAGCGGTAGAAATCAAAACTATTGATGGATGAAATTTTGTGTTCTTGGTAAACATGCATAGATTGAAGGTATATTTTCAGCCCCTTACTAAAGGAGATTTTATGCAGCAAGTCCAACAACCATTTGAAAAGGAGTTGGTAGGTGGTAACACCAACCTATTGAAGATTTGATTCCTTCTTGTCCTTATTGAAAAAATAATAAAAGAAAAATAAAAAGAAAAAAATGACAAAAATAAAAAGTATAAAAAGAAAAATATTTCTTGTAATTAGTTGACTGACATGATTATAGAAGGTTCAACCTGAAAACCAACATGCTGGCAGGAAGATTGAAATTCTAATAAAAAGGTAATGTTACTTGATTTTTAGATATGTTGGTTGCCACCAAGAAGAAGCAAGTTCACGAAACCGAGCATTTACCCAAGTTTGGGGTAACTAGCATGGACATTTTTATGTAAGTAAATTCTTACTTCCAGCTGCAGTTATTTTTTCCTACACCAGTGCTGACAGATTTCAAGGTAAAAACTTTTCCTTTCTTCTATTTTCCATTTCGAAAATTTCCACTACTTTCTTTTCTAAAATCCCCAATGAATTACCTTCTTCTTTCTTCTAAGAAACTACCCTTTCTTGATTTCGTAAAATCCCTCTTTTCCCTTGAATTTTTTCCCACTTCCCATTTCATTTATCCCTCCTGGTGATATTGTTTTAGGAATCCATGTTGTAATGTTCCTTCCCATTCTAAAAGAAAATTACCCCCCTTCCCACTTCTTTATTCCCTCACAAATTGATCGCAGAATTTGATGCAGTCAATTCAGAAGGCATGCTTGTGAAACACCAAAGGATGGAGAATAAATTTTTCTTGTATAATAAGGCAAAAAAATTAAGTCTAGCTATAGAATTATGTTCTATTATATTTTCTGCTTTAGGTAAAAGTCCCCGGTGCAAGATGTGCAGTGCAAGCGCAACGCAGTACAAGCAGGTTTAGTGTAGGAACGCATCTGATTATGGAAGAAAGTAAAATTCACATAGTCCAGGAGTGCTTTATCAAGGATATTTATGGTTCTTTACTTTCCCGCACATGAGTACTAATATATCATAACATTCCATGTTTCAATCAATACTGTGTTTCATCATTTCCTGACCTAGGAAAAAGCTTTAAAGTGCAAGGTGTATAGGGTTTTGAAATCTAAATTTTTTAATAGGGTTTTGAAATCTAAATTTTTTAATAGGATTTTGAAATCTAAATTTTTTAATAAGTGTTGAAGTATGTCTTGATTAAATTACGAGGTGGACTGTGGGATAGTACTGATTGTCCGATAGCCTGTATTCACCTTCCTTGAAATAATTTTGCACTACTTGTCCATTATTACCTTACCCCGTAACCCAATCATTGTAATCGTTGCGCCACCCTCACATAAACCTCCACTCCACCCAATCATTATGACTAGTCTGCATTGGGATATGAATCTTCACCTAGTACAAAGAGTTGTTTTCATCTTGACCAAGTGAGTGGGACTGAAAAGACGAAGGGTGACGAACCTCTGGCATAAAGATCTAGGCAAAGCATTGGTTTCACTCGCTGGAATTCCTTCGAGGATGTGATCAGAAAGGGTGAAGTGTAGTTCAAAATGGCACCTGTAAGGAGTGAGCCATTGTCTTTGCAGGAGATTAAGAAAACCATAGAGTACTGGAACAATCCTGGACTATTGCAAGAATCTGGGTTCCTGCCATTCTTACAGAAGTTTGATGGGTTCGATATGGTTGTGGTATTGGAGTTCACAATGAAATTCAAAGAAGACCAAGTCAGGGTCGGATCATTGAAGTTCAAAGCTACAGAAGAGTCTATTGTGCAAGCTATAGGTTTGCCACTTATAGGAGAGCATTGGTTTAAAAAGGAGCAACTCGGGAAGAAACGATGGCACCAGTTCATGGTTGACAAAAAGCTTAAGGTTGAATGGAGGAAGGGAATTACGCAGAGCGCCATGATTAGGACGTGGCAAGACCTCCTGTTCATACTGTAGAAATTCATGACTGGAAAGGGACGTTATACATTAGAGTTCGTGTATAACCTTCGGTTGTTGCTGCACTTTGAGTCGTGAAAATTGATTATTTTCCCTTACTACCTGGTCAAGAGTCTTGAGAAAATGGTGAAGGGCGTGTAGAGTGGAAACACAAGCTAAGTTGAAAACAAGCTCTACCATCATGGGCTTATCATGATTCTGGTTAAGAAGAAGGTGGAAAAAGGACTAACTTGGGAAGCATTCTTGAAGGAGTTTCGAGCAAGGAGTGCAGATAATTCTGCTAGCATGAGTACAAGTAAGAAAAGGAAAGGAGAGACATTGTCTCCTACTGAGCAGAAAGATGAAAGCACACCAGTGCAAGTAGGGAATAAGATTGTTGAAAATACTCCACCCTCAGCTAAGAACAGAAAGACCAGAACCTCGGTGACGAGGAAGACTATCTCCCAAGGAACAAGCCCATCGAGCTCTCCGATTATAATCGACGAATCACCCCAAGTTTCCCCTAAAGTTCATAATCTCTCAGTGCTTGCAGATGCAACAACACACACTCTAGGAAATGAAGAGAATGCAGAAGACAACTAGTGTTGTCAACTTTTGTCAGTAGATTAAGGAAGAGGAAGTTGATACCGAGTACAGGTAAATTCCAAACAAAGGGTCATGAGGATGAAGAAGAGTAGCATAGAGAGACCCTTGATAATTTCAGTGAACTGGACATTGAAACCCTCGATGCTTTCAAGAAACAGGGTACTGAAATCCTCGTTGTTTTAGAAGAACAGGGTACTAAAGCCCCTACTGTTTTAGAAAGATAGGGTATTGAGTTCCATGTTGGTCTGAATGGATAGGGTACGGGGTTCCCTGAGGAAATGGAAGAACAGGTCATTAAAAACCCTGAGGAGTTGAGTGCACAAGGTACTGAAGCCCTTGACACAAAGATTATGGAGGGCATCAAAACCCTCGGTGATAAGGAAACCCCGAGTATAGAAAACCTCGGTGATGTCATAGTGCAGACATTTGACGACCTTGACCTTGACGATGAGGGGAACTATTTCGAGTCCTTTGCAGAAAAGAAAATTACACCTGAATATCTTAGCACGACATGCTCTACTCTCTACTTCAACAACTGAATAGTAGAATTGGAGTAGCAAGTTCATGACCTCCAGGCTTTGAACCAGGTCATGAAGGAACAAAGTTGGCAGAAGTGGAGCGAGGTGGAGCTACTTGAAGAGGTATAAAGGCAGAAGCAACAAGGAAATGTGTGGAAGTATCAGTCTTCCAAATGCTACAAACTCCTCAAAAATGTGATGAATCAGCTGAGAAGAGCCCAAGGGAAAAATCCGAAGATAGCAAAAGCAGGAATAAGCATTGAAGTTAGGATTGAAAGCTAGCCACTCATTTTTGAGATTTTTTACAGAAGGTAAAATGTTTTGTGAGGACACACAACAACTTAGGAATGGGAGGATGTTGGTGTCCCAAATTTCCCTATTTTTACCCCATTTTTATAAACATTAACCTCTGTTTTATCTCAACTTAAAACTCTCTTTCCTGCACCAGTCCAAGATAACTATCTATTCCTTCATATGCTTCATATTTTACATTAGGATTTATTAAAGTTCTTTATTAATCATTTTTACATAGATTTCATTCCTATTAAGTACCTCCTGTAACTTATTATAATTTCCTAGAAGTAATTGAGGAACTTAGTATTAATTATTAGTTAGTATGATCAGTGTAGGCAGATTCCTGCACCACCACAATGATTGGCCCGAGATTTCTGTGAGCTGAATCTTTCCATGCAAATGTTTTGATCCATAACTCTAAGTTCAGTTGCTGATTAACTGAGGATGGATACCGGTGGCACACAATCAGGGATGTTTGCCAAGGATGGTCTAAGGCCAGTGAAGTACACGTTCCATTATAACTGTTAGCCGATTTTGTAATGTTTAGTTGTTACTATGTTCGAACGAAAGGCTTGAATAGGAAAATGACTGTAATTAGTGGAATATGGCTAAGGTCGAAAGGATGTATAAAATATAGATTGTAGGTAGAACTAGTTAGCAATCCTTAGACTGTAATTTCATTTTCTATGTAATCTAGTATCGCCCTCAGCTCTGGGCTAGAATCACACTACTATGTACATTTTCTGATCAAGTAATACAAGGAATCTGCCATGTTATTCATGCACTGTGTTTAATTTATCTTTGATGCATACTTGAGTGTTGAATCTGTTTGTTTCTTAAAAGGGAAACGAGCTAGTTGGCTAGGGCCCAGCCAACCCAACTCGTTTACCCTTATGATTTCATTATTCAGAACGACTATGTGGATATTTCCCTTTGCAGTTGCGTGGTGTGAACAGTTTTATATTTATTTTTGAAGTTCTGATTTAAATCTATTTCAGAGTTAAGTGTGAAACAGATTTGTGGCTTGGGATTTAATTGAGTTATTTCCTTTCTGTAATTTCTTTCTTGCATTTCTTTACTCACAGTTCTTGTCTCATGTAGGAAGCCCTTTCCCTGTACTAGTGCATGTGATTTCCTGCACTCTAATTCAGTCATTTATTTTACAACAAACATTTCATTTATTTCCCTGATCATCATTTCAGTTATTCTTGCAAGCAAATGGGTTGCTAATTCCAGTAATTGTCTTCAGCATTAAAAGTATATTTTTGAAGGATCTAAGAACAATTTCATGAATTTATCATAGACACGTTATACTTGCATTTTATGCTTTACGACCAAGGAATAGAAATAGTTTAAATGGATTGCCGAAGTTAGATGAACATGTAGATCACTTAAACTACTACTTTGATTACTTTGAGTTGCTTTTATTTCATGATGTTTACTTCCTTTGCAAGATTTAATTAATTAAAGGATTTCTTTTCGATAGATAATTTATCTTAGAATTTTGTTTGCAATTGCAATTCTTTTTCAACACGTCTTTCAATCTTTTCGAAAGTAAAGTAGAAACTTGGTGAAGGAAACTCTGCCTCTGTGCAAGAGCTATTCTCTTGTCACAAAAACGGATTGCTCTAAGCCCCGAGGCTTAGAGCACCTCCACAAAGGCATAAATCTTTAGTAAGGGAGGTAAAATATACTTTTACATAGAGGCATTGTACCTACACTAGTGCAAGCACACTATAATAGTACAAGAACAAGTTACTTGTGTAGAAGGAAGATCAAGAGGAAAATAGATCTCTGCAAGGGCCCACTTGTTAGAATATTAGCCATGTAACTGAAGATAAACATAGAATTTCCTTCCAACATTTAAAATTTCTTCAGTTGTGTGAAAGCTCCTTTACTTGATTTACTTGCAAATTGTTCTTTTATATTCTAGCACTAGAGTTGCTTTGGTGTCAATTACCTTTAAAGATTGATTTTTGTCTAATTTTGAAAACACTTACTTTAAGAAGTAGGATTAAGAATAGGAAAAGTTCATACCTGTTATAGACATTTTTGGGCACTGCAACCCCAAGCATAAAATGTCCACAAACCAAGGGCTCCTAAGTCCCTAAAAGTGTTGTTCCAACCCCTAAAGGAACAAGGTCAACTGATTACAGCTTCTCCCAGAAGTTCTCCATGAAAATTTACTCAGAACTGGTCAAAACAGGATCATTTCACCTGCTCCATAGGCAAAGTGCGTTGCATCTCACCTAAGTACACTCTGTGGGTGCATTGCATTTCAAAAAGCCCTTCTATGGGGTGCGATGGGCGAGAAGTGACAAATGGCAGTGTCAATCCGCGAGGTGGAGAGGCATGGAATCTTCCAGAAACTTCTCCTGTGACACTTGCCTCTCAGAATTCGACCAAGGATGAGTAAGAGATCATCAATCTCCAAGTGGAAGCAAGAACTATAAGAGGGAAGACACTAATCAAATCACAAGTTGACTCATCTCCCTTATAGATATCTATATATGGATCCCTCATCCCAGAGATCCAGGGGCTGGAATTTTGCATCTTGTAAGGAATTGCTATTGGTTTCTTGAGGCAACATCATAGTGTTGGGTGATCTAAGCTTTGTATGAGGTGAAGAAGGGCTTACTTGCTGAGAGGATGATGTTGGGTCAGAACAACCGGTTGTAACTCTCTTGGCTCTTTCTTGATTATCAATAAAGCTATTCAAGTTTTCCTCCATACTCTTGTGTCATTTATGTTTCATGCATTTGTATGGTCAATTTACATTTGATCCTAGATTGTTTATGATAATAGATCCATGTTCTTGTATAGTGTTATGCTGCTTTGATTCTACAGGTACTCTGTGAAGCTAGGTATACAAGGAAGCAAGTAGCAAAAGACTATCAGAAGAGAGAGGAATCGAGCAAGGAACCAAGCGCAAGAGAGAGGTTGGTCTCCTTTATTCTTCTCTAATATATCTTTCATAAAGGAAAACGAAAGTAGTTTTACTTTGCTTGTTTCTAAGGTAGCTACTACACCTTAGTGGGATTAGCAGTTCTGCATAGACACTTTTCCCTGTAACAAAATGGCGACTCTGCTGGGGAGCGACTAGGTTGTTTGTTTATCTACATTTGTTTATTTTATAAAATTACAAACAGCGCCTGAAGTTGAGCCAAGTAGCTTTTGAACTGCATTTTCTATGCAAATGCAAAGTAGATAAATGCCGCTTCAGTCAATCTCCGGGGTTTGTTTATGAATTAAACAACTGATTTACAAACTCTCTAATTGCCCTTGTGGTGGCTCTAGTAACCTCCTTAGATCTACCCCTGTTGTTGATTTACTGATTACCACTTGCTTGGCCAAAATCCCTGAACTGAACTGCAAACTGTGACCCAGAACCCAAGCAAAGTCTCGTCCCTGGCCTAGCGCACTCTCTGTTTGTGAATCTGAAATTCAGCGCACTTCCCGAGTGTAGTAGGTGCGCTACATTTCAAATTCACTGTGTTATAGGTGCGCTGATCAGACTATGCATTGTTTCTGAATGTTGGTTTTTGTTCACTCTTTTCAGATCTATTCAAGAATTTTGCTACATGTAGTCAGTACACCTCTGTTTGAAACCCCTTTCCTTACTGATATTCCGCCTCCATTGTGCAAAGAACTGTAAATTTTTTTGTGTATTTGTTGAGTCATTTTCAGTTCTCGTTTGCAAAAAAGTAACGTAATTGTACTGTCGTTTCTTGATTTGAAAGTGTTGCAAGTGTCATTTTCAGTCATAGAAGAGAGTTTGATTGCTCTTGATAGTCGATTACTCTGTTACTGTTGTATTTGATCTGAATTAGTAGTTTTTCTAGTGTCGAAAGAAAGTCTTCATTTCCAAATCGCAAAGTGTTGTCATTGTCTTCATTTTGGTTTTGAAAAGAAACTTGTTAGTAATTGTCGCTTGAAAAGTAATTCAGATTTGCGCATTAGCTTTCTTTTTATCATTCACATATTAAGAAGGCTAAAAACAAATACATGCATGTGCATTTGCATTTAGACTGTTTGATTGGTTTGATTTAGGACAGTGCATATAGTGTGTGCTCTATGCTCTTTGTGAAAGAATCTTGTCTCTCTTTCCTTAGTAGCTAGGATTTTCATTGCACAAAGAAGATAAAAATATTGTTTATCATCTTAGATTGCATTTTAGGAATTGTACATCTAAATCATGCGTTGAACCTGAAAGGAAAATTTCTTAAGAAAGATCAACTATAAAATAAATTTAATGAATCTAACAATGCTTTGGAACCTAACGCACAACATCTAGAAGTCTAGGCTAGAGACGTATTCTGGCGTCGTAAAGCCTGGTAACTATTGTTCTCACTGTTGGTTGGGTGATTCCTCCACTTTGAGACAATAAGTGCCAGTACGGACTTGTGCTCCCACGTACCGTCGAGTATATTTTGGGAGACCACAATAGGCTTAATCCTTTATCCTTAGGAAGCCATGTCTGCTGCCCTATCGATCGCAATGCACTGAACACAGCGTTCAGGAAGATTGACTGCCGTACCGTAAAATGTATTTTGCAGTTTTGCGATTGGTTTGGTAATCCCTCTACCTAGATTTCCAGAGTAGTCCCTTTCGTTCCTTTTCAGACTCCTTAACGGAAAAGGTCCATCTGAGCACTTGTCACTTCAGGCTCATTAAAAATCGAAAGCGACTAGAGTCATCTTTTGTTTTTTCTCGACTCTTTAAAATTGAAAAAACAAGTTGTGTCAAAGCGTCTAAAATTTATTTTAAACAGAATAACCATCACCTTTCCTACATTGGTCTTAGGTTGAGAAAATGGAGTCTACCAACCAAGGAGTTCCCCTTGGATGAAATCCTTGTCTCTTCTCCTCTTGGGGAGATGTTGGTGCACCCCACATGGCCACATTGTCACTTCTAGGATTGATGATTGGCTTGCCAGTGTGGCTTTTCTCAACCTCCATCGTTCAGAACACCGCGATTCCTGAACAATCGAGTCAGCAACTAGACAATTCCATAGTTACCCCCCAACCCTCTACTTCGTCCAATTCTTCCTCTCCTCCTTCCTCTTCGCTTGATGGGGCTGGTAAAGCCAAAGATCAAGTATCTGAGAAGAAGAAGGAAAAGAAGAAGAAAGAGAAGAAGAAGAAGGAGCCAAAGGGGACTTGGACATCATTGGGGAAATATTCCCACATTCATCAAAACAACAGAGCTACATCTTGACAGCTACAGATTACTTCACTCGGTGGACGGAAGCAGTTCTGCTTAAGCAAGTGAATGACCAGGAAGTCATCATCTTCCTCCAACAGAACATCATCTCATGATTTAGCATTCCGATATCGCTTTCTTTTAACAATGCAACTTACTTTTCATATTTAAAGCTTTATTATTTTGCATTGAAATATGGTATCATGCTTAAACACTCATCTAACTACTACCCGCAATGAAATGGTCTCGTAGAATCTACAAATAAAAAGCTTATCTGCATTATCAAGAAGGCCATTTAGTCTAAATAATGTAACTAGCACTCTACTTTGATGAATGATTTATGGGATGACCATGTAACACCCAAACCTTCTCTAAACACTTCGTCATACTTCCTAGTTTATGGGAAAGAAGCCATCCTTCTGCGAAACATCTACTCGCCTATGCTCTAATTGTCCCAAGAATCCCAAGGCAAGCCTTATCTGCTAGTTCATTGTAGGATGGATACACTTCACAAGTTGTAGGAAGAAAGGATGAAAGAAAAAGAAAATTTCTCTCTCCACCAGAACTGTATCAAGAGATGGTTCAACAAGAAGTCTACAGGGAACACTAGCTTCAATATGGGTGACATAGTCTTGAAATGGGACAAACCCCATGAAGACAAAGGTAAAGATACAAAGTTCCAGTCGATATGGATTGGGCTGTATACTATTCAGGAGAAGCTTGGCCCACACACATACTGTCTGCAATCACTTGATAGAAGGATTAACAAAATTCCTATCAATGGCCAATATTTAAAACACTACTTTTAGTAAGTCGGGGCTGTGCCCCGTGCCATGTACAATTTTTTTTTACTAATTGTTGTATTTTCGCTTTGATTTGCTATTTTAGCTTCACTTTATTTTCTTTTCTTAATATAATGCTATTTTGATTGTGTCAGTAAGTGCTGCCCTCTACTGAGTTCTGGCTTTTGAATGAGTATGTGGCTGAGATTTAAAGATTCTTTTGACACTGTAGGACCTGGCCAGTGCTCTGTCTGTCTTCACTGTGCTTGGTTATAACCTTTGGCCGATGAAGTCTTGACGGGAGATATGACCCATCTGCAAGGGAATATTTGGTCCAACCATTAACCTATGTCCACATTGGGAAACTCCATGCCTGTACTCAGTGTTCTACTTTGTGTGTTCAAGCTCATCCAACTAGTAGAAATGGAGAAGGGGAAACCTAAACGAGCAAACCTAAATCAGAGGTATTACATGCTTCTCTAAAGGAACAACCTCTTTTGCTCTCAATAAGTTAGGATCCCTCTTCCACCCCAAAAATAAATAAGTACTTATGCACATTCCTCTTTTAAAAATACAAAGGCGAAAGAAGAGAAAGGATTCCTACGCAGAGAGGTGAAGCATGCAACTCCACCGGGGTACTAACCAGTATCACTAGCAATGGAGAAATGGATTTGTTTCTATGTGACTCTATTGGGGTACTATCCAAGGCTACTGGCAATGGAGCAATACCACAGATGAAAGCTTATACTATGAAACTTTTAAACTCACGAGCCAAACTACCCTTCCCGATTTTTAAACAATATGATCAAGCTTAAACTTGTTGTTGTGTTCGACTGAGTTCGAAAAAGGTGAACCATGTTTGTCCATGGATTAAGTGGGAAAGCCAAAGTAACCTGCACAATGATTTAATACTTCCTGATAGACCAAGGCCCTGTGTTATGGATGGACCAAAACGGAGAAGTTGGTATTTAACCAATGTGTCGCTGAGTGTTGTACCGGTTGCAACACCCTCCAAAATTTTGGCCTACATCCAATTATAGAGCCTTCCTTGGTTTTTCCCTTGATGTTTGTAAACACTCAAGCTCATCCCATGAGATCGTATCGAGTCTTTACACCGTCCTTTCTTGATTGTTCACTGGTCGTCTTTTAGCATGTTGGCTGCAATGTCATGCTTGTAGTCATGTTCTGGAAATGTTCAAGGCCTATCTTTGTGTGCAAAAGTTGTATTTTCTATGAAATAATCTATCACGCTCACACACAAAGTTGGATGCATTGTCACACAAGTGTCGTTACAGTCATTCAATGATCTATCTCAAGTATCACACTTGTCACTCGCATCCTTCGGTCAGTCACATTGAGCATATGTTGTCTTGTTGGTTTGAGGTGTCTTTTTGTCATGTTATGTTGAGTGTGTGTTTTCAAGGTCATGTATGCACAAGTCTACTTACTCACAAACTTAGTCATTTTACTGAAAATCTGTCGACCAGACTACCCTCCATCAGTCGGACCTCCACTGAGCTGCACAATACAGTTTCAGTTCTCAGCGACCAAGTACTGCTGCCCATAATTGCGCAGAGCTGGAGATTGCCTCCCACGCAATATACACTACACAATCCTAGAATCAACTTGGCTAACTATCACCTGGAACAGTGCAATAGTTGCCCGAGAAGCCATCTCAATCTCTACTGCCCACAAGCCTATCCATCAAGCCTCCGACTAGTCAACCAGAGAGTTTGACTAGGCAGTGACCCTGGGCTTCACTCCTCTAAAAAATTGCATAGAATATGTCAGCATGCCTGCCTCTACTGACTGAAGAAATTGTGTAGACAAGAGGGACATGCACCCATTGCCTATCACTACATTGTCTTTAAAAATTGTAGTTTTATCAGTCAGTCCCCCTACCAGCCTGCTACTCCTAAAATTTGGGCAGTTTTCTTGGACTGTCCACTAGATTCCCGACACCCCACTTAACCTGGAAACTATGCAGACATGTCTTGCATGAATGCCTCCTAGTTAGGGAAAATTTTAAGAACCCCCCCTAAATTTATATATATAATAAATGGGCGAATCTCCATGGTATATAGGAAAAATGGAAGGCGATTTTATCAATAATATAATATGTATATATAATTTTTTGGCGAATCTCTCACCAGGCATGGCGAATATTTTACTCAATTATAAAATCTTGTAAGATCTTGGTATTACCATGGGTTATTATAAACCTGGAGCTTAAAAGTTACTATTAGTAATTTATAAAAATTAATAAAATTAATAGTTGAATTTTATTTTATTTTTTATTTTAACCAAGCTAAAATGTTTAACATACATTAAATTACAACATCCATTTTTACTCTTGATCCACCCCCGAGAGGGATCAAATATTTTTTCACTCTATGCTAGTTTGCATATCACGATATTTGATACCTCTCGGGGTTAGTAGATCTAGAGTAAGGATGGATCTATGCTGGTTTAATTCCCCCATTTAAATAGGCTACATTCCAGGTGAATACCATGGGTTAATACCATGTGCCATTTTGGTGAATACCATGGTTCAATACCAGGTGCCATTTTGGTGAATACCATGGGTCAATACCATGTGCCATTTTTATTTTTATTAATACTAGTATTAGGGTTAATAATGTTTTTTTGCATGGTATTAATAACAATCTAGTCCATGGTATTTGTCCCATAGTATTTTGCCCATAGGTTTCACCTAAATATAACACATTTTTTGAGTGTTCGTAAATATAAGGTGACTTATGGAGTAAATATAAAAAATGTTTTATTTGTTTACCATACCTCTCGTTTATTTATATTTTTATTGATTTACCATACCTCTTTTACAAATATGGTATTTGGCCCATAGGATTCACTTAAATAAAACCTCTTTCTTGAGCCTTCATAAATAGAATGAGGGTTATGGACTAAATATAAAAAGAGGTTTTATTTATTTACCATACGTCTAGTTTATTTATATTTTTATTTATTTACCATACCTCCACTTTACTTATATTTTTATTTGTTTACACCCTTGCATGTATATAAGGTGACTTATGGAGTAAATATAAAAAATGTTTTATTTATTTACCATACCTCTCATTTATTTATATTTTTATTAATTTACCATACCTCTTTTATAAATATGGTATTTGGCCCATAGGATTCACTTAAATAAAACCTATTCTTGAAAATGGGCGAATGGATTCACTTAAATAAAATCTATTCTTGAAAATGGGCGAATGGAAGGTTGTAACGCCTAATTTCAAGGGCTAAATTTACCTTTTTTACCCTCTCCCTTAAAATAAGGTGGGCTATTTGAGGTGATTTGTAAAAATGTACTATGATACAATATATTCGCCCGCTAAAAATTTAAAACCCCTTAATTTCGCCAAAGGGCGAACATTCGCCCCTAAAATTTTCTATGCTCCTAGTTCTATGCAATTTTGGCCAACAATCTCCCGCAGCCTACTCCCAACCTTCCTTTAAAATCTGCGCAATTTTCACTGCCAGTGTCCTCTACTACCTGCACTGCCTTCCCCAAAAAAATTGCACAGTTTTTACTCCAAGTTGAGCCGAACCCCGTAGAATTTCACTGCTATTCAAGACTTCTCATCTCATCCTCTCAGTGACCTTTGCATAGTTTTTGTTGACAGTGCCTCGAAGCCCTGCATCCCAACCTAAAATTTCCTTTGCGTAGTTTCGAAGCCTTGTCCTCTCTCCTGGTCACCTGCACCCAAAAATGAAAGATGATGCATCATGGTAGACTAGGGGATTTCTCAATTTGATGTCGTCTCATCATGAGTGATTGTAGATATAGGTACATGAATGAGACATGGCACAATGATGAACAAGATGAATAAGGAGCGCATGCTAGGAGACTTGTTCATGAATGGATGAACACATGAAGCATGCCAAGTACCAGCAAAGGGGATACATGTACATGAAACATCAAGCAAACACTAAGACCATCAAAGACTCTGCACACCTTGCCATGCAGAGGTGAAGCTATGATACACTAAGGGCATACTCATCATTCAGCAACACCGCAATTCAACATGGACAACACCATCAACATAAACATACCAACACTTTCATGTTGAGTCATGTCATGATTCGTCTTGGCCACATCACTATCGTGGGCCATACTGTTGTAAGCAATGTTATGTGACATGGAAGTTCAAGAGACACACATATGAAGTTGAAGAGTCATGTCAGTTGAAGATTCATGTAAGTCAAATAGTGATGAGGGAAGTCGAAGAGTCACAAGGGTTAAGTTCACCCTTGGCTATATATACCCATCATCTGTACATGCAAAGGAATTTTCACCTTGGCTCCTCCTACATAGCCTTGAGATTCTATAGTCCTTTTCTTTTAGGAGTGATGTATGGTGTACGAATGTGTCTTGGAAATTTTTCTTAATTCAGAAGCCTGTTAAGAGGACACTTGTAATGCATGTTTCTTTAACCTATATTAAGATAATTGAACTATTTTGGTTGTTTTAGTGCATATGCTATTGGAAATGTGTTGTATCAGTTGTTAACGTTGTCTCATCCATGTGGACTATTCTGTCGGAAACTCGACAGATTCATTCTTGTAAACTTGTTATAACGACCGTCACACTTGTGTGGACTACTCCGCTCGGTGTTGTATGTGCTATCTATTCACTTTGTGTTTGTGAATGTCACATCCGTGTGGACTACTCTGCTGGATGCTGCACATGTCTTGTTGTGTTGTGTGTCTCTAACAGAGTTGGGACTATTCCCTTTAGACTTGAGACTCAATCTCACCCTCTCCCTCTCTAGTGAAAGAACTTACAAGTTACACTAAACACTCACTAGGCACATGAACCTCATTGTTTGAAGACTAAGTATACCACTCTCATGTGCTGACAAGCAAGAGCTAAGGAATATCCTTAAGATAATGGCAACCGGGGGACTCCTACACCAAAAAATGTGAGGTCTAGTTGGGACTTCATACCAGGGAGATCCCCTGAACGTTGGCAGGTCTAACATCATCAATAGGTTCCTTGAGGAGATGGAATTAGCTCCATGATCAAAGGGGTATGGCTTGAATAGATATTACCTCAGAAGCTTTCAGTTGGGATATAATTTTCCAAGAATTCTTCTGGAATTCACATTTTATTTTTACTTTTCTTTGAGTTGATTACATAGTCTATAGTGGAAGATAGAGTGCAACCTTGCCCAGATTTCAGAGATAGAAAATTCACAGGCATGGAAACTGACTAGGAAAAATGTGCATGTCATACTTAACAAGTTATAAAATCCATTTTACCCAAAATTCTCATCCTCTTCAAGGGTTTTTGGTTGTTTGGCCTCTAAGGAAATGCAATGGAACATGTTTATGGATGGGGAGAGATCCATTTTACTGGTCAAGTGTCATGGTGACAAAATTATGTGTAACACCTTGCATTATGTCTCTTTAAATGTTACGTTGCACCTAGCCTTGTCTGGAAAGATCATGTAAAAATGAGACTATCATTAACAACACATGCACAGTAGCACAAAACTAATGCTTAATTAAATAGTAGTGACAAGATTCTTTTTAGTTATTAGAAGAGGTGTTCTTTTCCAAAATATCTTATTTTATTTGGTAATTAGCTTTCCTTGCCTAATTTCCTACCTTATGGAGTGAAAAATGTAGAAGAAGTATTGTTGTTGCGTTAACATGACCTCACACTTTGAAAGGTCACTATCGAAAACATTATTACAAGGTGCACATCCATTGGGTTTTGAGCTTCCTTACCATAGTCTCCAAGTGTGAGTCATTTGGCATACTAAGCTTGGTTTCAAGTCAGTCATCCCATTGAGTTTGGTGTCGAATTGACCAATCCATTGACTTTGGTGTTGAGTTAGTTGACTTATGTAGTTTGAACATGACCCATTCCTAAAATTTACTTTATAGTGTCATTCCAAGTTACCTTCCTAGTTATTTTGAGTTAATTGTAGATATATTTTGAGTTTTTGGCTGAGTTACTTTTATTTATTGGCATATTTATTCTTATGCTTGGTGGTGAGCTAGTTGAGTCACTAAATTAATTTCAAGTGGTTATTTTGCAATCATTTCCAAGTGTGCTTCTAACAAGCTTGGTTTTGAACTTGACTCACTATCATGGAAAATATTTCAAACTATCATTAGAACACAATTCAACAACACTATATTGAGGCTTGATTTCGAGTTTTTAAACATGTTATTTTTACCTACACTCTATTTATATATATATATATAAAAAAAAGAGGCTAAGCGATATATTATTTTTCAATATGTGATATCCTTTTGATGTTGACGCACCATTTATTTATAACAATATTGAATTTTTATTAAGGATGTGTTTCTTGGATGGGACCAAGATCATATGCACAAAGAGGAAAAATGGATTCAAGCTTAAGAATTGGATAACAAGGGGAAATGTTGAGTGTTATAGGGTGATGTAGAGTGATGACATCAGGTGGAGCTTCTAGTTTAGTAGATGATTCTTGAGAAAGAATTCTTGTGTTTCTCTTAGGGAAGTAAGACCATTTAGTATGATGACAGCTTAGGATATTCAATTGATTGATCTTAGACTCTACAAGCCTCGACACTATATTTATTATTTAAATTCCCTACGTTTTACTTGAGCTGAAATTATTACACTGCATGCGCTTTTATCTAATATGAGATCTCCTAAGGGTTTTAAAAAAATTACAACATCTCATACATTTCTTAGTGAAGGTAGAAGAAGGCATGGATTGTCATGCTTGTTTGTTTGAATGGTGCAAATTAAATTGTTAATATATTTGGGTCCCCATTTTATCAAAAATTTGAATAGCGGATCATGTTTCTTGTTTTCATGTCACTGATATTCTTATATTGAAACATCTTGTTTCTTGTTTTGTTGTCACTCATTTTCTTGTATTGAAACCACATTAGTTCATTACTACATTTTATATGCTAGTATTTGTGGGTGGAGGGAGGTTTGTGTTTTTTGTTTTCCTTTTAATTTTCATTTCCTTTTTATGGGAATATTGTTTCATAGTATGATAATGTGGGTAGTGGTTAGAGAGGGACCTATGATTGGTTTTATATGTGTGATAATTTTCATTTCATTTGTGGTAAAATGTTCTTAATTCTAATGACAATCCTAAATGAACTTTGGTACTTCCCTTTTTTAGTTTTATGCTTATTTCTCTCCTTATCTCCTTTAGTTAATCCCTCTACGAACATTCAGTGAAGGGTTGAACTTGTTGGTTGAATTACTTCTAAAAGATGGCTGACTGTAATGGTGCAACATTCATTGTGATTTTATCCATTGTACAGTACTAAGTGGGGGCTGTAATTTTGCAGAATTTGCAATGGAGCAGCAGGGGATGTCTGCTGATGTGATTCGAAAGGCCTTTTTAGAAATGGAAGAGGGGTTTTTGTCTCTTATTACAAATTCATGGACTAAAAATCCACAACTTGTAGCAGTTGGGTCTTGCTGTTTAGTAGGGGTGGTTTGTGGTGGGGTGCTTTATGTTGCCAATCTGGGAGATTCCCATGCTGTTTTGGGAAAATTGGTCAAGTCTACAGGAGAAATTGCTGCCATGTAGTTGTCAATGGAGCATAATGCAGGTATTGAGGCTGTGAGGCAAGAGCTACAATATTTGCATCCAGATGACTCACATATTGTAGTTCTAAAGCATGGGGTTTGGCGTGTGAAGGGTATCATTCAAGTACATTTAATCTCTGCTTAATTTACTGTGTTAATACTGGGCAATTTTATATGTCTTTTCTATCTAGTTAACACATACATTGTTGTGGATTTGGGTTCGATGTAAATTTATTTCAAATTCTTATTTATCTATAATATTGCAACTTACTTGAAGAGTTTTCATGTTCTACTATGTTGCTTCCTTATAAATGTTTTGGCTGAATAAATCAATAGTGGAGAGGTTACCTTGATTATGTATTAAAAAAATTAAACTATATGTCCAATTTGTAGATCATCATAAAATAAATGACATGTTATAGACATTCTTATATTTTGTGACTTTTATGTATTTATTTTGGCTAGAAAAGGAATTTTTCATGATTGTTGAGTCATAGTAAATCTAGATATCCACCCAACTATGTCTATAGTGGATAATAGAACAAGATATCAACATGATCATTCATTCTTTTTTTTTTTCAAACAACTACAAAATATATATATCACCCAACTTCATTTGAGAGAATAGATTTGCTTAATGGGTTACCCATTGTCACCAATAGATTAGGCTTTTGGCTCCCACAAATATTTAGGAATATTGGCAAGTTTCACCCATACATACATGGAAGAGATATGAGTATTTGTAGTTCAAAGTCTAGAAACGAAAGCCTTAAAAGAGGCAAGACCTGCTCCAAAACCAGGGACCATCCTTCAAAGTTCAAGATGTGTTTTTCCATTCATATTTTTGAAGTAGATGATGTAAACCTTTCTAGAACAAAAAATAATAGTGACAACATGGTTTCAATTTAATTTTATCAGAGGCATTACATATGCTTTGGGCCATATGCTATTAAATCTATCGATCAATGCATTTTCCATGTGATCTTCCAAGGTTTCTAAAGAATTTATTGACCTTAAAACTAATGTTGGGGTTTGCTCTATTTTTCCTACTAAAAAATTTACTTATTTTGGTATTGATTGTGAAAAAAAGATCTTTCTACTTTCCTTACCAAATATTTGAATAAATAATTGTACAACATATGTGTTTCAGATAGCTTAGCATATGTAGAGCTAGAATGGTTTTTTTCTTGAGATCCAAAAACAACCCTGAATGAAGAACCCTACAACCCAATCAAAATAATAGTCACAATTTTTATTGTTGATTTTTTTACCTTAAGGGCTATTACATGATTTGTACATTTGGGAGGTCCAGGCTAGCCCAAACTGAGTTTAGAGCATTAATTTTTACATCAATTCTTATATATGCAATTCCAAGGATTGGCATAACTCCTCACATAATTCTTTAAAGGGTGCTAGCTCGATGGAAGAGAACCTTCTTTATAAGTAGGAGGTTGGTGGTTTTTATTCCACTGTGCCCTGACATGAATTAATTAATGATACTATAATTTATTTTTAATTAAATACTTTTTATATTGATTTATTTTAATGGTAAGATATTTTTTTGGATTCAAAGTTTTATATTGTCTCTAAAAAGACAAAAACGGTATTGTATTGTCTTTAAATATAGTTTTTTATTGTCTCTAGAGAGAAAATAACTAGGATTAAAGACATATTCTCTTTATAAAGACAATATGACTTTAATCTCAACTATGGTCTCTAGAGAGACAAAAATGAAATTACCTCTTGAGAGACAATAATGCTTTGGTATATATTATCTTTATAGAGACAATTTTTTAAGACAATAATTTAAGACACTCACTTAAAGACAATATTTAAGACAATATACAAGTTCTTTTTCGTCTCAAGATAAGACAATTTAGCCAAAATTTGTCTCAAATATTGTCTTAAAAATCCGGTCTATGTTGTAGTGGGTGGTGCCCAAAGAAAATGCTCAAGGAGTAGTAGCTTCCTTCCACTAGTAGATGGAGAAACAATAGGAGGTGGTAGCATCTAGCGGGTAGAAACCTACACACTAGTATAAGTTTGCACCAATGAAAGATTAAAAGAAAATATTTCTAAATGTTAATAAACGAAGGTGAAGACAACAACAAGGTGGGTTTTACTAGTTGGATTTTCCACTTAATGTCTGGTGTCTCTCTGTGATGATGATGATGTTGACTTGTTATGTTTCACTTGCATTTATGATGCTTGGTTTAGATGTGTTACTTTCTTATGTATAGACCTACTGTCATTCAATTAAGATTGTAAAGAAGTTTGAAAACTAAGTTGAAGTCGAAAATATCATGAAATACTAATTCACCCCCCCATTATTTCTAACAGTATGGGGATGCATCTTTAAGATCCTTTATATATAGGGAAATACTATCATAACCTTCTCTATTAACCTAATTTTCTGTAGTCTCGGTTATTTAAATCAATAGTTTGTATTTTACATTTCCTTGATCACCTAGTCAATACCACACTAAATATGGTCCAAGGTCTATATGCAATCACTAATGGAGGAATTCTTTTATTTTAGGACTTCATATAGTATTGAGAATATAAAACATGTGTAGCCCAACTCATCCATGTCCATACTTTCAAAGGTTTCTATCGATTAAATGGAACGAATGCCGACTTCTACCAACTACAGGTCTTCGTTCCACTTACTATCCATTATTGTTGCACCTCTTTCCATGTCTTGTTTTTCATCACTCGTCATAGATAATTATATGATCCAGTGACTTGTTTCTCCTACAAATTCTTCCTATTTGACTAACGTGGATCCCTTTCATCCTGCATTTCCTTGATTTTTTATGTCTTTTGTCCCTTACAATTTTTTGAAAGCTAATAGATTGTTTGTGAGGTTGCATTCTTCATGCAGTCCTTTTATTTATTTATTTGTCTGATGTATATTCTTTTTGTTTTTTTATTTCCTTCCTCACTTTTGCTAGCATGATGCTCTTTGGTGTAGGTTAGATAAATCTATTCTAGGACAAGCATCTCATGAATGACTTCTCCCTCCATCATTGACCAAAAATTACTTTTGGTAGATGAAGACATTGTCATAAAGTCTCTTTGGTGTACTTGTATTTGGAATTTAGAAAATTTTCCCAATCTTCTTATTTACGTTTCTAGTCAAAATATGTTTGAGTTCCAAGAGGAGGTATGTATTCAGTAATGGGACTAACACCCTTTTCGATCATAAATTTGTGTAGTAGTGTAAGTACAATGCAAAGGAAACTATTGTGAAGATCGTCGTAGAATATTAGTTGTTTGATGTTATTGAGGAATGTACACTCTTCAAAAAATTCATTTGCAATTTTCTCTAACTTCTCGTATAAATTTGTGTATCCTTCATTGATTAATTTGGACATCAACCATTTTTTGGTGGAGAGGTTATTCATGTGCAACATGGTGGATGTATTTTTTTGATTTCTTTAGGGACATATTCCACACTTATTCAAGGAAATTTTCATAGGTTTCAGTGAAGAATTGATCTTATGCTTTTGCAAGTGTTAGTCAATTTAGTTTGTGTAAATTTTCAAATAGTTATCAAGTTTTCTTAGTTTTTACTCACAAATCTCTTCCAAACTCAACATCTAGACATACATAAAATAGCATATAGTCCTAGATTAGGTATTATTGGAAATGGACCAATGTTGTGATCTAAGGGATTACAAGAGGGAGCTACTAGTAGAACTTAACACAACATAAAATGCATGAGCATTATAAAATACTACAAATGATCACATATGAGAAATAAAGGAAGAGACAAGTAATAGTAAAACAACAACAACTATCTATTTAATATGATATTATGTATCTGTACCTTGAACTAGTTGGCAAGTCGTTACTGTTGAAAATATTGAGAGGGGGGGTGAATCAGTATTCCTTAGCAATTAGCACTTTTAAATATTTTCAGAGAATTAGTTAATCTTCAATTATTATTAGTGTTTATGTAGTAATAACAATAAATAAAAGAACATAGTAGGCACAAGAATTTTAGGTGGAAAACCCCCTCTAGGTCAAAAACCATCGAACACTTTTCTAATAAATTCTTTAATCTTCAGCCCCAACTGAAATGAAAGCAAAACCTTCCTATAATTCTACAAAATAATTCTTCTTCAACTCCCACTAGAAGGATGCCCCAACACCCCGGTTTCTTTAGTAATCAAATGAATGGATGCCCCAACACCCTAGTGAGCCACAACTCACCCTAGCACCACCCTACCACCTTATAAGGACTGAAATAAGACAAGACTATGGATTCCCAAACCAGGGACAACAATCCATGATACAATAAGTTGTACAATGATTTTCTTGTACTTGACCAAATTTAGGATATTCCGACACATAGGAAATAGTTAAGTACAACTTGGTCTAGTTTAGAGTTAGGTATAGAGTTAGGTAAAGTGTGTTTCTTTACCGTTGTACATATTGTAACTTACAATCCGACGGTCACGATATGTAGTGATCCGACGGTTCATTCTCTCCTCGGTATTACCGACACTTGATCCGTGGCTTGACACCCGATTGGTCCATGAGCTCTATTTAAAGTGCATGGAGGGTCATTGTTCGGGTAATCCGTGCATGAGAGAAGCTTATGTAAATTTTCATTCTTTGATTAATAAATTGCCTGTAGTAGCCACGTTGGCACAGGCCGTGGACTGTTTCCCTCTTTGAGGGTTTTAACCACGTCAAAAATACTGGTGTATTGATCTGTGATCTGGTTGTGAGCAGTGTCCTTTTGATGTTCTTTCTGAGGAACTTACCCTGTAAATTCCTACATGGTTTCAGAGCTATTTGAGGGCCGCGTCCGTTGGTGATCCAAATCTGAAGCCGGTAGAACTGCATGCGGCTGTCGTTTCCTAGATCTGCTATTTCTGACTGCTTTCGGGCCGAGAGGACTGCTCTGTTGCGTTCGGAGCATCTGTTCCAGTGAGGAACCCCTTTCGTTTCACATGAAAAGGTTTCCGGTAGCCCTAGCTGCGTCATTTTTCAGATCGGGAGGTATACAGTGTTTTCGCAGTTCACTGTTATTTTCTCTCTGCTTATTTCAGTTTCGGTTTATTTACCTTTTTTTAACTGGATCTATACCTTTCATTTCTGCGTATGCTCTTTTCCCTGCGACTCTGTGCGATCTGGGCAAATCAGAAACAGAAAGGAAGGATTTTTCTCATGCGTATGCTCTTTTCCCTGCACCTTAGTGTGATCTCGGAAAATCAGAAACATTGAGAAAAATATTTAGTTTTTCGGCTAAAGCTAACTTTGAGATTTTTTTATTTTTTTTAAATATCTAGTTTTTTGGCTAAAGCTAACTTCAAGCCGCAAGGTTCGTTTTTCTTTGCATATTTGTGTTGGGTTTTGTGTTTTGTGTTTTGTAGGGAAAAAGAGCTTTCTTAAGGCAAGCACGCAAACTGAGGCCCCCCCCCTCTCTCTCTCTCTCTCTCTCTCTCAAATTTTTTGTATAGATCAATTGGTTCAAAGCTATTTTAAGAGAGTAGAGGTCTTGGGCTCAAGTCTCCATTTTGTAAGGGCGGATTTTTTTTCATTCCCGCACATTCGCGCACTTTGCCGGCAACTTCAACAAATTTTTTTCAAAAAGCCATAACTTCTTCATCCGGAAGCCTTTTTCAGAGCCGGTTTTTTTAAAACCGCCTAATTTTTCGAGATCTATCCATTGGAACACTTACTTTCAGCATCTTCAGCTTCATTTTTTTTTTTTTTTTAAATGGAAAGTCCATGCCAAGTCATTCTTGACAACACTAACTACTTCCAATGGATAGCCTACATGGAAGATTTACTTAGAAGTAAAGGTCTCTACAGAATAGCCACAGACCAAGAGAAGAAACCAAAAGATGAAGACAAGGCTGCACAATGGGAAAATAGACAAGATCAAGCACGTGGTTTGATAGGGATGTCTATTTCTCCTGATCTTAGATTCCATATTGCAGAACTTGAGACTCCTCATGAAGCATTGGAAAAAATCGCTAAAGTTTTTGGGATTAAAAATGAAATTAGAGCCCATCAACTTGAAAATGAGTTGCTTACTTTGGATCCTAATAATTTTTCTTGCATTGAAGATTTCTTGTCCAAATTCAAGACCCTTAGATATCTCTTGGAAGGTGTTAAGGTTAAGAAAGAAGATGGTAACCTTATTTATTCCATCCTTACTAAGTTCGGACCAGCCTACTTTGTATTTGTTTCCACTTTCCATTCTACAAGGGAAGCTTTCATTTGTCAAGGAAAAGACTACAAGGCCCCTTCCTTTGACTCCTTTTGTGATTCCTTAATAAGAGAACAAGAAAAACTCTTACACCTTGGTCTTCTTAATCTTGGAAACTCTTCCACGAAAGAGTTAGCCGCCCAGTAGCAACCAAATTCAAAGAATCCTAAGAAGTCATATCCTCAAAAGAATGGTCCTAAACCAACTCAGCCTCAAAATGAAAGATCATTTCAGCACAATGATAAGACCAATAAAAACAAATGGAAGAAGACTGATAGACATTGTAACTTTTGTAATTGAGATGGCCACTTAGAATCTAAATGCTTTAAGAAGATGGAAGCCTTGGAAGCCGCAATGAAGAAACATAACATCCATGTGGAGCCTACTTCAACTTCAACTTCCGGAATGGCACTTTCTGCATGTCGTTGTCAATCATCTCAGTCTGGTTATGCATTAAATGTATCTTCTTCCTCTCCTTCTCATGAGTGGCTCATTGATTCTGGAGCCTCTTATCACATGGCCAAAAACCAAGCCATGTTTTCTTCTTTAAATGATTGTAACACCAAAAATATATATGTTGGTGATGATAGATCTCTTAATGTTGTCGGGACTGGAACTGTTCATCTAGACAATGGTCAGTTTAATGATGTATTATGTGTTCCAACCTTATCCTGCAACCTTCTATCTGTATATCAGATAACTCAATCAGGTGAAGGTAAAATTGTTGAATTTTCACCTCATGATGTTGTAATCAAGTATCTAAGAGATCCTAAACAGATTCTAGCTACTGGTATTGCTGATGATTCCACAAGGTTGTATAAGTTTCACAACTTTGGGTCATCAAATCTTCCCTCAGTATTTGTTGCTCATAATGATGAAGTGAGCAAACTTTGGCATGAGCGATTTGGTCACTTAAACTATCACTCCCTTCAGCATCTATGTAAAGAAAATATGGTGACAGGTCTTCCTATGGTATCTTGCAGAGATGGTGTTTGTTCCGGATGTGTACTCGGAAAACATCATCGGGACAGTTTTAACAAACGTGCCTCTTGGCATGCCTCAGCCCCTTTACAGCTTGTGCACAGTGATTTATGTGGTCCTCTTCCTGTTGCTTCATTCTCTGGCTGCAAGTATTTCTTAACTTTCATTGATGATTTCTCCAGACGCACTTGGGTATACTTCTTAAAACTCAAGAGCGAAGTATTTAACACATTTTTGGCCTTCAAAGCCTTTGTTGAAAAACAATCTGGACATCAAATTCTTAAGCTAAGAACTGATAATGGTGGAGAATATGTTAAAAACACATTCATCAACTTTTGCACCGAAAATGGAATTCAATTGCAACATACTGTTCCATACACTCCACAACAAAATGGTGTAGCTGAAAGAAAAAATCGCACCTTAAAGGAAATGGCTAATTGTATGCTGCAATCTAAAGGACTCAGTCTTAGTTTTTGGGCCGAAGCAATTAATTGTGCAAATTATATAATCAATCACACTCCTACTAAGGTTCTAGAGAATATCACTCCAGAAGAAGCTTGGAGTTCCATTAAACCAGATGTAAGTCACTTTCGTGTTTTTGGAAGTGAAGCATGGGCCCATATTCCAGATGAAAAGCATAAAGCTTTAGAACCTAAGAGTGAGAAATGTACTTTTGTTGGGTATTCTGAAGATGTAAAAGGTTATAGACTTATTCCATTTATGTCCAAAAATGTTATCATTAGAAGAGATGTAAAATTTGATGAAAATAAATCGGCCTGCGAGCCTAGTCCGGCAGATGTGCCACCTCTTCCTATCTCTTCTACTTTTGAAAACATTTCTTCTTCAGATGATGAAAGTGAGGATGATAATCCTCCCCCACCTTCTCAGGATCCTCAACTTCCAAGATGGGTCCGTGCTACTCGGGATGCAGCAGGTGATCTTGCCGGTGATCCTACAGATCAGCGACGTACACGTTCTCAGTTTGAAAGAGCCTCTTCTTTACTGGCTCAAGCTCCAGTAAATCATGATCCTGACACTTTTGCAGAATCTTGAGGCCATCCACATTGGGAAGCAGCTATGAATGAAGAATATCATTCATTGTTGGCAAATGATACATGGGATCTTGTTCCTCTACCAAAGGGACGCAAACTTGTTAGATGTAAATGGGTTTACAGAACCAAGTATGGACCAGATGGGAAAGTTGATAAACATAAAGCTCGTCTTTTTGCTAAGGGCTTTTCACATGTTGAAGGCATTGACTACACTGAAACCTTCTCCCCTGTTGCCAAAATGAACTCTATCCGCCTTGTTCTTTCCCTTGCTGCCTCTTTAAAATGGGAAGTCCATCAGATGGATGTTAAATCTGCCTTCTTGCATGGGGACTTGCAGGAAGAAATCTATATGGAACAACCCATTGGCTTCATACAAACAGACTCCAGCCTTGTTTGTCAACTTAAGAAATCCCTTTATGGTCTCAAGCAAGCTCCTCGGGCTTGGTATGCCAAAATGGATAGCTTTCTTTTAGAATCTGGCTTTTCTAGGTGTTATTCTGACAATACTGTCTACACCAAGAAAGTGGGAAACTCTCTTATCATCCTTGTTCTTTATGTTGATGATCTTATTCTTACTGGTAGTGATCCTGACCTTATAAACCATGTGAAGTCCAGCCTTAAAAAGAAATTTGAAATGACAGACTTAGGACACTTACACTATTTTCTCGGTCTTCAAGTCTTGCAATCCAAGGAGGGTATTTTCCTTTCCCAGTCCAAGTATGCTTGTGATATTCTTCGTCATTTTCACATGGAAGACTGTAAGCCAGCCCCTTCTCCCTTTCAGTCTGGAGTCAAACTTTCAGTCTCTTGTACTTCTCCTGAAGTTGATGCTACCTTATACCGTCAACTTGTAGGAAAACTCTTGTATTTAACCCATACTCGTCCTGACCTTTCCTTTGCTGTTGGCCTTGTTGCTCGTTTTATGCAAAACCCCCGTGAAAGTCATTGGAAAGCAGCTAAAAGAATACTTCGTTATGTTCGAGGTACAGTACAGTTTGGGATTCATTACAGTGCCAAAGCAGCTCCTCTATTAGTCGGTTTCACTGATTCTGATTGGGCTGGTGACCCTGATGATCGAAAGTCTACTGCCGGTTATGTCTTCACTCTTGGTTCAAGACCTATTACATGGGCTTGTAAGAAACAGGCTGCCATTTCTCTTTCGTCAGCAGAAGCAGAGTATCGTGGTGCCGTGGAAGCTAGTAAGGAAGCCTTGTGGCTTCGTCAGATCCTATCAGAGTTTGGCTTTGAGCATCAGCATCCAACCACACTTTGGTGTGATAATCAAAGTACCATTCAGCTATGCAAAGATCCAGTCCAGCATCAGCGCAGCAAACACATTGAACTACACATGCACTTCATCAGAAAGCTCATTCATGACCATGTTCTTGAAGTGCAATATTGTTCAACAGATGATCAGGTTGCAGACATCTTCACAAAGGCTCTCACAGAGGCGAAGTTCACTAAACTTCGATATATGCTTGGAGTTCAGGAAGTTGTCACTAAGGGGGGATAGGCTCTAGTGCCTCCTCCCTTCTCCTATTGTGTCATATTTGTAAATCCTTCAATCCTATCCCAAGTTGTTCTTAAGGGGGGATGTTAGGATATTCCGACACATAGGAAATAGTTAAGTACAACTTGGTCTAGTTTAGAGTTAGGTATAGAGTTAGGTAAAGTGTGTTTCTTTACCGTTGTACATATTGTAACTTACAATCCGATGGTCACGATATGTAGTGATCTGACAGTTCATTCTCTCCTCGGTATTACCGACACTTGATCCGTGGCTTGACACCCGATTGGTCCATGAGTTCTATTTAAAGCGCATGGAGGGTCATTGTTCGGGTAATCCGTGCATGAGAGAAGCTTATGTAAATTTTCATTCTTTGATTAATAAATTGCCTGTAGTAGCCACGTTGGCGCAGGCCGTGGACTGTTTCCCTCTTTGAGGGTTTTAACCACGTCAAAAATACTGGTGTATTGATCTGTGATCTGGTTGTGAGCGGTGTCCTTTTGATGTTCTTTCTGAGGAACTTACCCTGTAAATTCCTACATACCCAATCACTCAATGACCTGCAATCCAACCATGACATCATTCCAACAATGAATCTTATACCTCCCAACACTTCCTCTTCAACTCTAGGCAGAATGACTCTTTTACAATCTTTACAATGATGACACTTTTACAAATTTACAATGATGACTCTTTTACAAATTTACAATAATGAGTCTTTTACAAATGACTCTTTCACAATGATGACTCTTCTATAAAGGACTCTTTTACAACTTTACAATGAAGACTCTTGAACTTAAGAATACTTCACGATATCTGTATGGTTTTCATGTCTTCAAGGATTTCCTATTGCAATTCTTCCTTTAATTTCATACTTCTTCTCTTGAATTACTGCTTGATGTTGTACTTAAATCTTCTTCTACCTTCATGTAAAATTTTCTCAGCAAAACTAATCCCAAAACAAAACAAATTGCCCTTCAACTTACCTATTCTTGCAAAACACATGTAAGTGCATAATAATGAATAAATACAAATTAAAATTACAATGTGTACCTCAACTGTGATTTTCATTTTTTTTGTTGACTTATTGTAGCAGTAGACATAGACTTCCACTCTTGATATAGGTCTACAATCTATGCAAGACTATATCCAAAACTGACATAAAGATATATACAATAAAAACTGATGACAAACACTAGAATTGTGATGGGCCGAGTTCTAAGTAAAACAATAGAGACCTTTGTATCAACTATGAAAAGAAAAGTAACATGAACTTACAACATCATATAGATTTAGTAGACTTGGCGTAGCATCAAATGTGTAGTATCAAGAATAGGACATCCAAAATGTGGTATCAAAACTAGCTATGACATATAGAGACAGAGATATAACCGAGACCCTGTATATACTTACGTTTTCCTGTAAAAACATATGTTGGAGATACCCAAAATTCAAAAGTAAACATTAATCATACATACCTTGTTGTAGGAGACTTACCCTTGACTGTTGATGTGTGGTCCTTACTGCAATGACCCTTAAATTCATGTTTTTTCTTACCTTCTAGGAGCTCTATATTGAATCTATTGTATCTATGTGTTACACTAAAAAATGTCACCTTGACTACTTACAGTTAGTATGGCTCAAATCAACAGTCATGCTACCCTCTTAGGCAAGTCTCATGCCTCTGTTATCCATCTCAAACTCAAAGAAGAGAGAAAGTCTTGTAAAAACTATGTTTATCTCTGGGGTCGCAAGTTCTCTCTAGCCTTACCTGCGGGGACGCTGACCATGTTCACAAAATCTGCATCCATGGACGCTCTGTATGTTAAGGGACAGGTGCATCCCTCTGTAAAAGGCAAAATGCGCGAGTTTTATCTTGAAAAAGTTACTTGTGGTTACTTCTAGAACATTCTAGAGGTCGGTTTGATGAAATGGATGCGCCTCCAGTTGGTTCATGTATCTCTATTAAGGGGGAACTTATCCCATCAATAAGGGAGCTATCCCACCCATAGAGGGGGATGATCCCATTGATAGTGGACCTGAATAACCTCTTTACAGCACTATAAATAAAGACATTGAGCCAGAGGGAGAGGAGGTTGGAGCTATACATTTTCTTTGGGTAAATGCTGCAGGATTTAGGTCTTCCATTAGAGCCTTTGTAAGGAGAGATTGTCTTTACTTGATTCTACTTGGAAGAGGGTGAGCTTTGTCAAAGTAGAGGAAAACCCTTGATGGACCCTGGGAGGAACTTGCACAACACCAAGGCCAGGTTGTAAGAGTTTCTTTGTTTCGTTATTAATACAAACTGGTTTATTTTTCTCAATAGCTTGTGTTAATGAGTTATTTCATGTGTTCCTTGGTCTGCATGTTGAATATATGTTTTATTATATGAAATGCAAGTGCTTGGTAATTGTTTGATTGTTTGTGGTTGCAGGAATTGACTTGAAGGAGGAGCTCATCCGGATCGTCAAGAACGGACTTCAACAACAGCGTTTTGGAATAAGGTAAGCCTAAACACTTGTAGTTTTCATGTTGTAAAAGGTGTATTTAGAGAAAGATCACTCCATTTTGTCTTGTTTGTCATTAGAACGTCTTAGACTTCTAGGAAGGTCAGTCGTGTCCGCACCCTTGACAAATTCCGTGTTGATAACCTCAAGGATGGCAACCCCAAGGGTATCAACCTCAAGGATACCAACCCCAAGGTCAAGGTCAACCCCAGTACTCGTATTTACCTCAAGGTTATCAACCTACGGGTCAATACCCTGGTCAAGGTTATCAACCACCTCAAGGGCAATCATATGGGACTGGACCTTACAGTTATCAACCCTATCCTCAATACGGCTATGGATCTCAGTATCCTCAACCTGTTACGAGTCAATACCCTGGAATGTTAACATGGGATCCGTCACAGGGTCAACAGATGTCGCAACCAAGTATACAGTCGGTACCTCAAGCAGGACAACCTGCAGTTCCTGGTCCACCCCAGCAACCGCAACCTGTCCAGTCAAGTGTTCAGACCCCTGTAACTTCCGTAGTTACTCAGCCGCCAATTGCACCTGGTACTCCACCTCACACGGCTGCAGCAACTACCGCTTCATCTACCATGCTTACTTCTGGAGTATCGGCAGCTCCGGTTTCTACTGTCCCTGTAACCACTCCTCAGACATCTGTACCGTTGTCTGGACCTACGGTTCAAACCACAGTCCAGATGCCTGCAGGCCAACCTGGTACAAGTACGGTTGTTACTACTCAACCTCAATTTGTTCAACCTCTGTACCAGGGACAGTATCAACCTGGGCAAGCTGCCCAACAACCGGTTTACCAGTATCAACCGTATCCTGGGTACACTTATCAACAACCTCAGCAACCCCAGTACGGTCCGGTTAATCCTGGTTTTCCAGGAGGATATAATATCCCAAATGCGACTCCTGTTCCTAGTTATCCTGGATATCCTCCTCCTGGGGCTGGTATTGTGACTCAGAATTTTAGAGATCCTAACCGGCAGTTACCGTTTATTGCGACTTTAGATTTACCCGACTTGACGCGCCTAACGAACGATCCAATTCAATATCTTCAGTTCTGGCCGCCAATGCCAAATAAGTTGCCCAGCGATATACCCAAGTTCGAAGGTAAGTCTGGAGAGGATCCGTCTAATCACGTGATGACTTACCACCTCTGGTGTGGATCAAATTCCATCTCAGATGATTCCATCCGCTTACGTCTTTTCCAGCGTACACTCATTGGTCTCGCAGCCAAGTGGTACATTGAGTTACCACGGGCCTCTTTTTACAACTTTAGCCAGTTAGCTACCTCGTTCTTAACTCATTTTCAGTTACCAGTCAGATACAATAATGGTACAGAATTATTAACTTCGCTAAAACAATCGACATCCACGTACATTTCTGATCACATCCATGAGTGGAGACGTCGAAGAAGATTAGTGAAAGTTTTTATCCCGGACCAAATCTTAGCTGAATGGTTTGTCAAATCATTATTACCAAGAATTACTGAAGATGTAGCTAAGGCCGGAGTAGTTACTGAGGAGCAAGTCATTGCTCAGGCACAATACCTTGACTTAGTTTACACTCAGTCGGGTACGTTACACGAGAAAATTCCGGATCTTCCAAAGTCAAACCAAATCGCTGCTGCTCCTTCGGGATCTCATGCCGCTGATGGTATGATTGGTATCGTGACTACGAAGAGTAAGAAGAAGTCTTCCAAGGCCTCCAATACTCCAATTATCACTTTGCCTGATTCTCCGACAAGAGAGTCTTCTCCTCCTGAACTTACCGCCGACATTCACGCTGTAGAGTCATCTACGGCCAAATCAAAAAACGGTGGAAAGAAGAAAGGAAAGAAGAAGGCCAAAGCAGACAAGGCTCCAAAGGAGAAAACGGAAAAGTCGGAAACCAATGACGAAAAACGCAAACCTCGATATCCTTGTCTCATTTGTGAAGAAGATCATTTTACGAGAGACTGCCCTCATCGGGCCGAGGTAGTGAAAATAGTCAAAGGTTCTCCCACTCCTGCTGTGTTAAAAAATCCATTTCCAGAGCAGGAGAATAAGATGATAGGTTCTTCTTCGAATGCCAGTGAAGAACCCATTTTGATGATGTCTCATGTCAGGATTGCGACTCGATCGCAAGATTATGGTAGTAAGGCTCCTGTTGATGGTAAGGAAGCAGAATCTTCTCACTCTAACCCATCAACCTCAGCTCCTGGTTCCGATCCACTACAGATCGAAAAACCTAACCCAGACTTAGTGATTAAGCCACCCGCCAAGGGTGTACTTCGAAGGTCTGCTTTCAATCCACATGCGAGAGCAGCCCAGAATTACAACATTGTTGAAGACTTAGCTGTTTCACCTTCAGCAATGTCGGCACTCGAAGTGCTGCAATCATGTCCAGCGCAACGAAAATTGCTTTTGTCGGCTATCGGAGCTGTCGATGTTCAGGACCCGAACCTAATGATCTTTGATCTAGAAAATAGTACACCGCGTCTCCCCCATCAAATGGCTTTCCAAATCCCAGTGATAGTAAAAAACAGGCCTATTCATCGGACTGTGATTGATGAGGGAGCTTCTACGTGTATTATGTCGATTCAATGTTGGAGATCGCTTGGTTCTCCTTCGTTGAACCAATCCCCCACCATCCTTAAGGCCTTCGATGGCCGTGGGTTCCGTCCGTTTGGTATTCTACAAGAATTGCCTATAGGGGTCGAAGGTAAAACCGTTAGTCTGGATGTGGAAGTGGTTGATGCCCCTCTAGACTACAACCTTCTTTTGGGTCGAAGTTGGTCATATGCTATGACAGCGATCGTTTCATCGGTCTTCAGAGTCATTAAGTTTCCACATAATGGTAAGATCGTGACTATTGATCAGCTGACATACTTTTCATCCGACCCAACCTCTTCAGAAACTATCCAGCATGTTGGTAAAACGACAATCCCTTATAGGGACATTGGTGTAGGTTTAGTTAAGGATTCCGGTTTACTGGGAACTTTTCCTCTCCCTCCACTCAACGTAGACCCTTCGTTTGCAACGATTCATATGATCACGTCAGAAAACATTATTTATGATGATCCTTGGTATGTTCCATCTGACTCTGAGCTAGACTCACTCGGTGATGTTATGCCGTTGAGTCCGTATGAGATTGCTTATGAAGCTCTTATGTCTTTTACCGATTTTCATTCAACCGAAACCGACCAAATGAATGTGGTCAGTGAAGAGTCACTTTTCACCTCACCCTTAGAACGGATAACGTTTCCCGAAGAAGTGTCATCTGACGAACAACTTCGCGAAATCCTAAGTGTAGATGATCTACCATGGGAAGATCTCCATCACAGATCTTCGTTTTTACCTAAGGGCGATGCATTTGAAAATGATTTTTCATCTATCTTTACCGCTGAATATGTCAAAGACGCTCAGGATCCAACGAAACATTCTGATTCAGAGCTGAATTTAGGGAATATTTCTCGTACTATTCCCATTGATATTTCAGTGAAGCCCGGAATCGAGGAGAACATTCATATAGGTGCCGCATGTACTGAAGAAGAAATCCAAACTTACAAGGCCCTATTCCAAGAATTCCGCGACGTGTTTACCTGGTCTTACGAGGAAATGCCAGGAATCGATCCTGCCATTGTTGTTCATGAAATCAAAACCTACCCGGATGCTAAACCCATTCGGCAACGGTTGCGTCAGATTCACCCTCGAAAATCAGCTGCGATTAAAGCAGAAGTCGAAAAGCTGTTGAAAGCAGGTTTCATTTATCCGATCCCGTTAACGGATTGGGTATCGAATATTGTTCCCGTCAATAAAAAACAAGGAACAATAAGAATCTGTATTGACTATAGGGATATAAATCGAGCTTGTCCAAAAGAAAACTATCCTACACCTTATATCGATCAAATAATTGATGATTGTGCCGGAAGTGAGATGTTTTCCTTCATGGATGGTTTCTCAGGCTATAATCAAATCAATATTCTACCTGCCGATCAACCAAAAACGGCATTCATTTGTCCATGGGGGACATTTGCTTATTGCAAATTACCTTTTGGGCTTAAGAACGTCGGCGCTACTTTTCAACGGGCGATGTCTTATGCATTTCATGACATCAAGCACATTGTGCAACCCTATCTCGATGATTTGCCTGCTCATTCTTTACATCGAGCTGATCACCTTGTCCATTTACGAGCAATCTTTATGAGGTGTAGGCATTATCGAATTCGGTTGAATCCCCACAAGTGTGTTTTCTGTATAGAAACAGGTCGATTGCTGGGATTTGTTGTTTCAAAAGCCGGCATTCGCGTCGATCCCTCGAAAGTCGAGGCTATCATCAAATTGCCTCCTCCTTCGAGTTTGCGCCAACTCCAAAGTTTGCAAGGGAAAGCGAACTTTTTACGCCGATTCATCCCAAACTACGCCGAGGTCACTAAAGGTTTTACACGGTTGTTGAAACAGAACGCACAATTCTTTTGGGACGAGATTGCCCAACAATCTTTTGATGCACTGAAACACACGTTGACCCATGCACCGTTATTGCATCCTCCCAACTACAACCAGGACTACTTCTTATACCTCGCAGCTTCGCATTCCACCATTGGAATGGTGTTAGTTCAAGAAGATGAATTCAAAGCAGAGCATGTGATATATTATCTTAGTAGAACCTTAAATCCCACTGAGTTAAAATATTCGCATGTGGAGAAATTGGCCCTGGCAGCCGTTCAAGCTGTCCAGCGTTTTCGTCACTACATTCTTCTTCGCAAAACTACGGTTATTTCAGATTGCAACCCTATGATTTATATTTTGACAAAACAACTGCTAGGGGGCAAGTACTCTAAATGGATTGTTATCCTGCAAGAGTTCGACTTGGAGTTCGAAAAGTCCAAGTCTAAGAAATCTTTAGTTTTTGCGGAGTTGATGTGTGATTTCCCGAGTGCTGACACAGAGACTGTGGCAGAGGAGTCCATTGCGGACGAATCTTTGTTTCTTATTAGCACTTTAGATCCGTGGTATGGGGATATAATCATCTATCTCCAAACCCAAACCTTTCGGCCTGAAGCTTCCAAGGAAGACCGTCGAAAAATTCGGTTTCGATCCCAGCAATACAGAATTATCGGAGATACACTTTATCGCCGGGGGGCAGACTTAGTTTTTCGACGTTGTTTAACTCACGACGAGGCTGAGAGAGTTTTGAATGATTGTCACTCTGGAGCATGTGGCGGTCATATGTCTGGGTACGCCACAGCTCAGAAGGTGTTGCGCGCTGGCTATTTCTGGCCGTCTATGTTTAAAGATTGTATCCTTGTCGTCAGAACATGCCACAACTGTCAAGTGTTTGATCGAAAGATGCACGCTCCACCTGCTCCTCTCCACCCTATAATTGCCGCTGGTCCATTCGCCAAATGGGGCATTGACTTTATTACTTGTAACCCTCACTCGGCCGGGGGGCATGCGTATATCATCCTCGCGGTTGATTATTTTACAAAATGGGCCGAGGCGATGCCTACATTCGACGCAAGCGGCAAGACAGCTGCAGTTTTCGTATTCAATCATATCATAACTAGGTTTGGTGTCCCACAAGCAATCATTACTGACCATGGGAGCCATTTTCGAAACGTCATGATGACTGAGCTTACAAGCCAGCTTGGTTTGCGCCACGATAGCTCTACTCCTTATTATCCGCAAGCCAACGGTTTGGTTGAGTCAATCAACAAAGTTCTAGTCATCATGATTCGACGGATCATTGGTATCCATCGAACGAATTGGCATAACATGTTATTTTCAGCGCTATGGGCATATCGAACTTCAGTGAAAAATTCAACAGGTTTCACCCCTTTCCAGCTAGTTTATGGCTTAGAAGCTGTGTTACCTATTGAATGCGAAATCCCATCACTTCAAATGGCTGTCGAATTACTTCCAGCTACTTCCGAAGAGGAGAAACGGTTATTATACTTGGCTAAATTAGATGAGACTCGACGTGACGCTACTTTAGCTATCGAGACTCACGCGAAACGAATGAAAGCTCAGTACGATAAAAATGTAACCCCTCGAAGTTTTTCGGAAGGAGACCTAGTACTATTATATGATCAAGCTAACGATAAGCTAGGTGCCGGAAAATTCGTTCCCATGTGGCATGGGCCCTACATTGTAAAGCGAAAGCTAGCAAAAGGGGCTTATGAGTTAGTTGATTTTGATGGGGACTCTTTGGGTAAACCCAGAAATGGACTTTACCTAAAGAGGTATTATGCTTAAAATGATGGGTATGGAGAAATTTTTAGATAGGTTAGATTTCCTTTCTAGCTAGCAAGTGTGTTAGTTTAGTCAGTGTGCTTAGCTTAGCGAGTGTGGTTTTTCGTCATTATTCTGGCTTATCTTGGTTTTACTCTTGATATTGTAGATGTCGACGCCTCTCCAAACATACATTGGATTTGCTGATGGTGCTTGTCGTAATACACGGAATATCTCTTCCGCAGCTTGGGTTATCTATTCGCCCTCTGACGAGTTAGTTTCTATGCATGGGGTAAGCCTCGGTCAAACAACGAATAACATTGCAGAATACAGTGCAGTGGTTGAATTATTATCCGAATCTATTTCATTTGGAATTCGACGTTTGATAGTGAGGTTAGATTCTGAACTTGTTGTATTACAGCTTAATAGAGTTTATGCCATTAGAAATCCTGTGTTATTAAGGTTGTTTTTGAGAGTGCGTCTCTTGGAACGTGAATTTGATTACATTGAATATCAACATATTCCAAGGTCCCTGAATACATTAGCAGATGCAATTGCTTCTCGAGTGTTGGACAGACATTTATAATAATCATGCAAGTAAATTTAAAAACATTTCATCATACATGTTAAACAAGATAAGCCGGTAATAGTGATATATATAGATAGAAGTGTGTCAAAAAATATATACATCGTCTTCGATCATAGGTTGAAAACACCTTATGATCGGCAAAATGATAGTACAAAAAGTCAAAAATGTCACATGTGACTACAAAAGTGACTAGTCAATCACTGGTGGTGCTCTCTGTACGACACCACTGCGCGGGCTACCTTACGCAAAAATCTCCTAAACGGTCCAGGGACCGCGACTACGAAGCGCTGAAGCCTGATAGGAATGTCGTCCATAGTAGTCTCAGGTATATCTGCCGTGAGACGCTCTAGATCATGCTCCAACTCAGCTAGTACGTCCGCAGCCGCGTCCTGTGGGGCCGGTACCGGTGCAGCTGGATGTAGTCTATCATAAGGCCGGAGGTTGGCTGGACGCTGTGGACCAACATCTGCATTTTGAAAAAATTTTACTATTAGTTTTGAGACGATATATATAAAAAATACAAAAAAATACATAATTAGGAAACTTGTGAAAATAAAAGTACCTCTGTCGTCCCATTGTTCTCCCTGTGGAAGAACCATGTCCGGATCACCTCTGAAATCCATTCCGGCATACGGAAAGTCCTGTATCACAAAAAGCTGGCCCTCTAACCAGTCAAAATAACTATCTGAGAATCGAACTACTGTCGCGCCCTCGTCAGGATGCCGGGCCATCACCGCAACCCATCGTATCAGCTTTGGCTGCCGAGGACCCAAGATATCAACAGTGAGTTGCTGAGGGATCAACATTGGAATTCTCTCCAAGGCAAAGCTCACGACTATAGGCCCATATCCAAAAGTCTTTAGTCGTCCGTTCTTTGCCTTGGTTAGTTGGCTCTTCATATGAGCCGACACAGCTTCACACCAGTTGAAAATGGTGCCTTGGTAACAGTCAATTGCCATCCGCATTTGGGATCCGGAAGCAATGTGTAAAGCGGCCGCGCCGCAAATTCTGGTAACCGTGAACGCTATGACTTTGAGTTCCGGTAAAGTGATGTGTTTTATCTCTATGCCTTTTGAATGGTGAGCCCCACGTGTGCACCAATCCTCGCGGAGACTATCAAGGGATTGGCCACCCGGCCTAGTCCCCGCAAGACTGAGTTGCTCACCTCTGTTTGGCAAGCCAGTGAGAAAGTATACATCCGAGGGCTCTATCTCGAGCTGGTGCCCTCCTATGTAAAAGCATTGTTCTTGAACGTTCCATCGCTCAACCAGCCATTCCAAGAATCTTACCTGGCCCCTCATGCCCGGTATGGTCCAATATTTGTATAATCGCATGCTCTTAGGGCATCCAGGGAAGGTTGATGATTTATTGCAGCTTCATCTTCCTCTACATGCTCTCTTTCTCTCCAGTCTAACATGATTAATGCCCTGCATATCAAAAATAGCAATTAGAAATTGATTTGGGAATTTTTGGTGGTTTTTTGAGAGAGTTGGGGTTTTGAAATGCGCGTTTCTCGGAGGACGCACCCCGGCTTTGTAGCACAGGGCGCCCGGACGCAGCTGGCCTGAAGGCGGGCTGCGTCTTCCGACCGTTTTCCCGTATGAGAAAAAGTCGGGGGACGCAGGTCACCCGAAGGGCACCTGCGTCCGCCGAGAGGCGCATTCCAAAACCAAAACCCCCCAAAAAAATAAAACTAAGACCTAAAAATTGATTCTAAATGGATAGAAATGCAGAGTAGGATGTGTAAAATACCTGGATGAGACGGCGTTCGATTCCGACGGTCAGATTTTCCGCAGCGACCACGGGAAGTTTCTTGTCAAAAGCTCCTTTTTCAACCTCAACAGTGAAACGGTAAAAATGACATGGTAAAAGGTCTTTTTATAGGTTTTTTGGATGAATTAGTTCATTTTTTACCATGAAAAGATGTTTTTGAATGTATTTTTGCCTATTTTAAACAGGTATGAGTAATGTGTTGCTTTTGTGCAGGACAAAGGGATTTCGAGGGAAATTGTAATTTTTCACAAACAAAAATATCAGAGTCATCTTTTAAGCCCTTTTCTGACTCCTAAAACATGAAAAGATCGCCGAGTGTTTCTTTTTCACTCGTTAAAACGGAATTAAAAGACGGTCCCCTTTTAGCTCTTTTCTGACCGCAAAATCAGGAAAAGATTGCCGGGTTTTTGTCGTTTCGAACTCGATAAGGAAATAAAACGACGTGTCCTTGATCGCTTTTTACTTTTCATGTCAACGACACTATTATGAAAGTACTCCTTGGTCGCAAGATCAAGCGGTTCCCCCAGGTATTATTTTATACTTTTTCGGGCTTGAGGGACACAAATATACGAAAAAGTTCAACGTGGAGTCTCCTTTAGTTTTTTCAGACTCTCTAAAATTGAAAAACGCCGAGTTTCTCCTATACTGGGCTCGTTAAACTTTTACAGTAGAGGACCTGTTCAATTACAAACAGGAACGAACCACTCCTTCCTAGGGTTCGAATTTAAACTAGGTTGGACTCGTCCGAAGGATGAGCTTATAATCAAGCATATGTTATCCTCCTCAAGCTTGTTAAAAATAAAGAGGTACTTGCTAGAAATGGTGGGGGAAAAGAGAGAAGAATGAACCTGTTTGTCACCTTTTGTCTCAGAAGAAACTTTATTACCGCTCTTGAACACGACACTTTTTATTCACCTGGGTTGGGAAATCTCTTACCTCACAGTTGACCAAACCACTTTGAAAGTCTTTAACCGGGTTCCGGGGATTAACTTTGAGTTATTCGTCACCAACCCATCTGTCGTGTCGTTATGTGTTCAAGAGGTCTGCAAGCAAAAACTTTCATCTGCAAAATACTTGTCATCCATTTGACCATCCTTGAGTCAGTCCTTACAGCAACATTTCTTCAACTTGAACAATGATTTCGTGTTGTGGGCTTGCCTGCAACGGGTCGCTTTCTATCGACATCGACACATTATCTAGAAAGATGACTTAGGAATCGACAGTACCTTGAAGTCTGCATGCATCAATGGCAGGTTTCTCGTCTTTGACGTCAGTTTACATCATTGACTTTCGATCAAAGGATTCCGTGAAGTGTTCGACATCAAAACATCTATTCACATTTCACGGGTTGTGCTTGGTACTTTGAGAACCATTGACATTACGGGTGGTTTCTCTCATGCTTGTTAACAGTTTACATCATCGACTGGTAATCAAGTGGTTTCTAACATGTTCGACATCGAATCATTTAATCACATGGCTAGAATCGTACCAATTCGGGAAGTAGAAGTGAAGACCCTGGATCTAGTTTCTACCATCCAGGCTGCGAGGAGTTTTGTATTCATTATCTATGTAGACTAATCATAAACAGATGGCTGCGTCCATACTGTGTCTACAAAAGTCTATAAAAATGATGTACTGCAAGATCATTCCTGTATCAGAATAGTTAGTCCATTAGTTAAAGTTTTGAATCTGAGTATGGGAATGCCTACCTCAGTGATGATATAATCTTATCCATGTATTTTGTGTTGAAAATTGCAGGTTCCAACCAGGCCATCCACAAGACAATCCTTGAAATGATAAAGCGCTTCACCCTTCCTAGAATTACAAAACCCTACTCTATTCCAGGCTTCGCACTTTAGGGGGCAATCTGTTACACTAAAAAATGTCACTTTGACTACTTACAGTTAGTATGGCTCAAATCAACAGTCATGCTACCCTCTTAGGCAAGTCTCATGCCTCTGTTATCCATCTCAAACTCAAAGAAGAGAGAAAGTCTTGTAAAAACTATGTTTATCTCTGGGGTCGCAGGTTCTCTCTAGCCTTACCTGCGGGGACGCTGACCATGTTCACAAAATCTGCGTCCATGGACGCTCTGTATGTTAAGGGACAGGTGCGTCCCTCTGTAAAAGGCAAAATGCGCGAGTTTTATCTTGAAAAAGTTACTTGTGGTTACTTCTAGAACATTCTAGAGGTCGGTTTGATGAAATGGATGCGCCTCCAGTTGGTTCATGTATCTCTATTAAGGGGGAACTTATCCCATCAATAAGGGAGCTATCCCACCCATAGAGGGGGATGATCCCATTGATAGTGGACCTGAATAACCTCTTTACAGCACTATAAATAAAGACATTGAGCCAGAGGGAGAGGAGGTTGGAGCTATACATTTTCTTTGGGTAAATGCTGCAGGATTTAGGTCTTCCATTAGAGCCTTTGTAAGGAGAGATTGTCTTTACTTGATTCTACTTGGAAGAGGGTGAGCTTTGTCAAAGTAGAGGAAAACCCTTGATGGACCCTGGGAGGAACTTGCACAACACCAAGGCCAGGTTGTAAGAGTTTCTTTGTTTCGTTATTAATACAAACTGGTTTATTTTTCTCAATAGCTTGTGTTAATGAGTTATTTCATGTGTTCCTTGGTCTGCATGTTGAATATATGTTTTATTATATGAAATGCAAGTGCTTGGTAATTGTTTGATTGTTTGTGGTTGCAGGAATTGACTTGAAGGAGGAGCTCATCCGGATCGTCAAGAACGGACTTCAACAACAGCGTTTTGGAATAAGGTAAGCCTAAACACTTGTAGTTTTCATGTTGTAAAAGGTGTATTTAGAGAAAGATCACTTTATTTTGTCTTGTTTGTCATTAGAACGTCTTAGACTTCTAGGAAGGTCAGTCGTGTCCGCACCCTTGACAAATTCCGTGTGACACTATGTAATTTCGAATCTCCAAGGTCTCAAATTTTGTCTTGTGGTAGCCCTATAAGTACAATTTCCAACCCCATAGCTCTAATAAATATTATATCTTCATGAAAGAGTTAAGCCCAATCACCCATGATGATCTGATTATAGACAAGCTCAATAGAGCGAAGTTGTACAAAGTTCCGTGTGTCACTGTTGTGACCTTTGGCCCTGCGAATGATACCCAAAAACCTAAGGTCCGTGTTGTTTCTTCCACTATTTACGAAATTTTAATCCAAAGCTCAGAGAGCAAGTTATGACGATTTTCCCAATGTCACCTGTTTGACATGGAATTCGGGAGCTTGCCAAAACCATAACCCCCTCAGATCATATCTCTGAAAATATAGTGAACCAAGATTTTAAATTTTGTCACGTGGTTCATAACAATTTTGGATCAAATGGGTTTTAATTTTAGCTTCTGAATCATTGCATAAACAAAGTTATAGCGAAACTTCCACGATGACCTGTTTAAAGCCACATATCCCTACTAGAGGAGGATATGAGGGTCACTATTTATATGAATGTCTTGAGTTGAGAGGGTCCTCAACAAGTGAACGTTGGAGGGATTTTAGGAGAAGAAAAAATGATTAATTATTGACTATTCAATTACCACAACCAATTATGAGTGCCATGCCACAACCCCATAGTGTTTAAGCCCACTAACTTGGGTTACTAATGTCAAACACGAATTTCTCTCAAATTGTGATGAATTACGTGGTGTGCCATATATCAACGGAAACATCTCAATGAGTAGAATCAATATAGAATATCCTTGACTCATAATAGAGTAATTTGTCAAGTAAAAATGCCAATGCAAGATTGGGGTAGCCCTTGGTGTTGTTTGGGCTGACATCAATGACAACCATTAATAAAAAATCTCCCCCTTTAGCATTGATGGCAACACTTGTACTCCCCCTGCGATCATGACACCTCTTTGTACTTCCTTCTCTCCCTCTTTGTCATCAATGGAAAATGGCAACTCCCCTTGACAAATTATCATCCTGCGGACATGTACACACCTCCACTCCCACTTTCTACTTAGTTAGATAAGAGAAAGATTCTAATGAGAACTTGGAAGAATCCCAAGATTTTGGCGAAGACACTTAAATTATTCACGAGGTAATGGTTTGGTAAAGATGTCAACAATTTGTTCCTTTTTGCCAACATATTCAAGCTTGATATTCTTTTCGGCGACCTACTCTCTAACGAAATGATATTTGATCATAATGTGCTTTGTTTTGGAATGCATCACAAGATTTTTGGAGATACTGATGGCATTGGTGTTTTCGCAAAAGATGTGAATATGCTCATCAAACTTAACTTGAATATCTTGCAAGGTTTCCTTCATCTAAAGAAATTGAGAACAACAAGCTATTTCCATGATGTATTATTCTTCCGTTATGGATAACGAGATTGAAGACTACTTTTTACTTAACCATGAGACAAGGAAACCACCTAGGTATAACACTACTCCACTGGTATTCTTAAAATCATCAACACTTCTTCCCAATTTGCATCTATATAAGCTTGGATGACTAGATCATTTTCTTTGGGATACTAGAGACCATATTCCATTTTTCCCTTAACATATCCAAGAATTCTTTTGATGGCAATGATATGTGATTCTTTTGGTATTGCTTGTAATCGTGCTACTTGTCCAACTTCCTGCATCACATCTAGCCGGGAGGTTGTCACATATAGGAGACTACCAATCATGGATTTATACAACCTTTGGTCCACACCCTTTGATGAGTATTCTAAGCTTAACTTGCAACCTATTATAATAGGGGTAAGGATTGGCTTGCAATCTTCCATTTGGAATGTTGTGAGCATTTATTTGATGTAATTGGTTTGATATATGAATATTCCTTTATTCTACTGAGAAATCTTAAGCCCTAAAATGGATGTCAATTCGCCAAGCATAGACATTTCAAACTCACTTTGAATTTTTGTGGCAAAGTCGTTGCTTCCAAATATTATATCATTCACTTATACTTAGATAATTGTTAGGTTATCTGGATCCACTTTCACATAAAGATTGTTGTCAGCACTTCCTTTCTTGAATCCCAGTTGATGTAGATATCCATAAAGACAAGCATACCAATCCCTAGGAGATTGTTTGAGACGATACAAAGCCTTCTTTAATCTGTAAACATAGTTTTCTTTGTCAGAGACCAGAAAACCTTTTGGTTGTTCAATGAAAAATTCTTCCTCCAATTATCCATTTAGAAAAGCTAACTTAACATCCATTTAGTATACCTTGATTTTTCTTGAGCAAGCATAAGTGACAAAAATTTGGATAGCTTCCATTCTGGCAATGGGAGAAAATGTTTCCTCAAAATCGATTCCTTCAACCTGTGCATATCCTTTTGCAGACTAATCTTGCCTTGTTCTTGGTAACCTATCTGTCCTCATTCAATTTGTTGTTGAAGACCCATTTAGTTCCAATAAAATTTTTATCCTTTGGTCATGGAACCAATTCCCAAGTGTCGTTATTCTCAATTTTATCCAATTCTTCATTCATAGATGCTACCTAGTGTTCATTTTCACTAGCTTCCTCAAAATTGTTAGGCTTCGCTAATAGAGCAAGATGGGCTTGTTGTGATGAATTTTTTTTTTGGCTTCCTCTAGTTCTAATTCCTTCATTTATGTTGCCGATGATTTGATTTTATGGATGATTCTTTTGGCACCATTCTTTTAAAAATTTTGGATAAGTTTCTTATACATCCTACTGATCATTTCTTATTTCCTCTTGGTTGACTGTTGTTTCCTTATTTGATTGGTCTTGTTCTTGAGCTTCTTCTTAATCCTTCACAGATTCTACCTCAACCCCCTCAGATTTTGTTTGAGAGATTATCTCATTGTTATCCTTTAGAACACCATTTTCATCAAAAGTAACATTTATGCTTTCAACTATTTGTTTTCACCTCATATTGTAGCATCTATAAGCCTTTCCTTTGTGTGAATAACCAACTAAAATACCTTCGGCAACACATGAATAGAATTTTCCCAATGTTTGGTCTTCTCTTTTGATGTAACATTCACTTCCAAATATTTTGAAGTATTTGAAATTAGCCAATATTCATTTTCATAGTTCGTACGGAGTCATGTTACAATTGTTCTTGAGCAAGCCTCTTTTTAATATGAATACGGTAGTATCAATTGAATGAACCTAGAATTTATCGTTTAATTTTGAGTCCTTTAACATTTTTCTATACATTTCCTATATGGTTTTGTTTTTCCTTTCAGCAACTTCATTCTCTTGTGGTGTTCTGGTTATTGAGAATTTCCTTTTCATTCCATTTTTTTCACAGTATTGCTGAAATTCTTTGGATATGAATTCTCTGCCATTATCTGATCTTAGACATTTGATATTCAAATCAATTTCATTTTTGACCAATTTCTTTTAGATTTTGAAACACTCGAATGCCTAAGACTTTTTCTTCGAGAAACCGATGGTTGTCATTCTGGTGTAATCATTTGTCATTAGCATAAAGTCTAATTCGTCATCTAAGCCTTTTGTTTTCATAGGACCACATAGATCAGTATGTATTAATTCCAATGGATGTCACACAAATTTTTCCTTTGTATTGAATTTGACTTTTGTTTGTTTGTCGTGCTGACAAGATTCACATGTCGTATTGGAATGTTTCAAAATTTTCAGCGTTTCTCTAACTTCTTCCTTTTTCCGATCTTGACCAAATTGTCGAAATTTATATGTCCCATTTGTTTGTTCCAGAACTAGTTCTCATCTTCTTTTGCCAAGAAACACCCTTTAGGTGTCTCATCCAAAATGTATATATCATTTGGAGCTCTGCTTATTGTAGCCACAATTTTCCAAACCTTCCTTTCCTGATTTCACATTTATTCAAGTTGAATAGCATCGTGTGCCCTGGATCGCACATATGTCCAACACTGAGAAAATTGTGATTCATATTTTCAACCAACAACATATCCTTTGCTAATGCATCCATGCTTCCAAGAGTGGCCATACCTATTCCTATGAAATTTGAAGCTCCGTCATTTCCAAAATACATTGTTCCATCCTGTCGGCCAGATAAGTCGCTCTTGCGGACAAGACCGACCTCCCTAGTATCTAATGATATCTAGCGACAAGAAAACCAAACAAATTCTATCTTTCTCTAAATATGCAATTTATAAATAAAGGCAAACAAGTGTTTTAGGCCTACCTCGGGTCCAATGCAAGTTTGTGGAAGCCACGCTCCATTGATCCAAATGAACTCCCTTGTAAAGAATCTGCAAACACAAAGAAGCACACACATTAAATAGCACCTAAAAAGCCAATATAATAAATCATATTTATCATGATGATCAACGAATTCATGAAACAAATCACATAAGGCAATTTGTTGAGAAAAATGAATCTGATTGTATTAACTTAAATCAAAGAAGAACTTTACAACCTGTTGTGGTCACCAACAACCCCCCTCTTTGTTTGGTATTAGCAATAACACCAAGCAAATGGGGACCCTTAACAAAAAATCCAAAAAAAAACATTTTATCAAAATTTTTGTATTTTAACTCCCTAAAGCTGTATCGCATCGCGAGAAGAGAGTTAAGCGTTTCCTATGCGCATAATAAGCTGCGAAGAAGCGACGCGAAATTCATCCCATCGTATATATTGTGAAGCGCTCTTAAATGAAAAACTTAAGGAATCGCCGACGGCCGATATGCGACGTCGCATATCGCAACATCGCATAAGCAGCACACAATGATTGGATGATTAAGCGCGATCTGCGATATCACGATCTGCGATTTGCGATCTGCGATTTGCGATCTGCGATATTGCGATCTACGATGTTGCGATCTGCGATGAATGCGACCATCAATTCCTGCGATGACACATCTTGACGTCGCAATCCTCGATACTGCGATACGAGTCGCAGAAATCACTCATCGCAAAATTTCCTCGATACATTATTCAAGGAAAGTTGTCTGTAGACCAAATTGGGCGTGCGCCTTAAAAGAAATTAATGATTGTACGCCAAAGTATCCAAGAAGGATTGCGTTGTGTTTTTCGAAGAGTCAGTTCATTATGAGTGTCATGATTATGCATTCATTAGAGCTTAAAGCTTTCATGTCAATCTTTTCGTCATTACTCTTTTCCTTTGCGTAAACTGTAAGACAACAACTAACATAAAGAAATGTGCAGGAAACATCTAAGGAAAAGGGGAAAGCATCAATACTCGGGGAACAGAGAAGAGATGCCTTCGCAAACGGATGCCACATGCAGTAGGACCGCGGATTCCAGAGTATCACTCAACAAATACTGATGGCAATAGACTATCCAAGACTCAGAGTCAAAGGCGCACAAAAGCAACATGTTTACAAAAGATCCTGAAGCTTAGACTGGGTAAAGCAAAAAGAAAAACGCTAAAGAGGGAAAACGCTCCAGAAAAGCCTGGAACAAAGAACGGAAGCAGTTTTCAATACAGAAAATTGTTTAGAGAGCAAAGTCCCTAACTTATTCAGTCATTCGCATGGCCAGAAACCGAAATAGCAACAGCATAATCAATTTGAGAGAAATTGGGTTATTACCAAGTATACACACAGTGAATACACCAAGCCAGAGGAAGATTTTCAAAAATATCTTCTAGTTTGTCAGAAAGCGGTGCCAGCTCTTGTTATTTCTATTTTCATAGCTCAAACGAAATGAGAAGACAACCAGCCGACTCTTCCCAGGCGAATGTTGCATTGCTTACAGCACTAAGAAGCAAATACAGAAACGGTTAGAAATCAGATTTAATTTTTAGAAATAAATTTGCTTTAGTAGAAGGGCGGTCATTTGAAACCATGTCCTAAATTTATGTAATTAAGATTAATTAGTTAGTAGTATTTAAACCCTTCTCAAGCATTTGGAGAAGGGTCCGGAAATTTGTCAAAAAACTTGTCCTCAGAACATGCACTTTTGCACCCTCAGAGGGGGTTTTTGATGAATGGATGGATCGAGATTTATCAATGTTTGCATTTAATGTCTGCTACTGATGTTGCACTTCTGTACTCTTAGTAGATGTTAGAACAAGTAGAGATAAATCGTTATTGCTTGAAGCTTATGAGTGGAACTAGTCATAAATGGTACTTTTATCTCTTGACCAATTTCTGCTTATATTCTTAAAGTGATATGCAGTTTTCAGTTGTTTATATGTTAATGCATGAATGTGTGGGTTACCATTTGGCACTTCTGTACGGTGGAGTCATTTATTTGTGCTTGACATATGAATAACTTATTATGCGATATGCTGTTCACAACAGTTTTGCTTAACGTTTTATGCAGAATGGTTTATCTTAATTGATTTCTATTCTTATGATAGCTGAATGATCTTTATTACTAGTTATTGTTCGAAATCTCTTTAGATCGCATAATAGAAGAAATACACCCTCGGTTAGCGTAGATTAGATGTGTTGTTTCTTATTATATTACAATATCATAGAGTTAGTTTAGAAGTTTGAATTAAATTAGCTTTTAAATACTCCTAGATCAGCATCATCCAACTCTACACACACACACACCCCTTAGATTGGGAAACTGGTCCCATTATCCCCAGTCGGACCCGCTATACCAAATGGATAAGGAGCTGCCAACCAAGGTCTGGACCGGGTGGGTATCCCCCTTGTTGTCGACCCGATTTTCAGGGCTTCAACATATTTGGCACTAGAAGGAGGGCCCGAACTATGAATGGCACCTAAATCAAAATCTAAATACCATTCTGAGAGTAAATCGCCCTCATCAACTCCCCCGACTTCCCCAGTACGTTTAAATCCAAAGTCAGAAGTCGCTCGAGTATCAACCGCTGCTACATACCCTAATATTTCAGACCAATTTACCATTGAACCCCCTGAAGTTCAAACTCTGATTCGTAAACTCCAGGGATTTTCTATTTTTACTCAGAGGTTTGATCAATCTCAAAGCAGCGTGACTTCGCAGTACAATCTTGCTCATCCCCTGACAAGATTAAAGAGTGAAAAATTTGGCGTTCAGCCAACTGAATTCCCTCTCCCCACCAGGAAAAGAGCAAGGAAAACACCACCAGAGTCTGACAGTGAGACTCTTTCATCTACGTCGTCCATTTCAACTCCCTCACCGCGAAGTCAGCCACCCACATCTTCATTCCAAATCACTCATTCATCTTCCACAACCCCTCCTCTTCAATCATCAAAGATCATAATATCTTCATCTTCCCAGCATTAGGGATCATCCTCTGCACTTTCATTTACTAGCAGCTCAACGATGGCCCAGTCTCCATGGAACAATCCTGGGGCGGTTTTAATGCCTCCACCCCTGAGCCCAATACCGGCCCATCCTGAGAAATGGCTACCCAAATTCAATCCAGAAGCAGGCATGCTAGCTGAAGAGCATATTAATAATTTCATGCTTTCTGTTAATCTCAACAGAGTTACTAATGAGGATGCTGTCGTCCGGCTTTTTCCCTACACAATGCAAGGAACAGCCGGGTCATGGTACTTTTCATTACCTTCCGGGTCTATCACAAGTTGGGACATTTTTCAAAGTCAATTCCTTACCAAGTTTGGTGATGACAGATCAACGGTGACGTTGATCAATGACCTATCCAATCTTAAAGCCGAGGCTAGAGAACCCATCAAAGATTTCAATTTACGGTTCAATAAAATCCTCAACAAAATTCCCGCTGCTTCCCAGCCCAGCGAAGAAGTGAGATGTGAATGGTATATTACGGCCTTACCATCAAACTTGGCAATCTTCGTGGATAGGGCAAATAAGACAACCTTAGTTGAAAACTTGACAGAGGCGATAGCAGTAGAGAAATGCGTAGTAGCCCTGGAAAAAAGATCTGCGATAGAGGAACGCAAATCTAAGAAAATCTCCTTCAAGGAAGACCCCAAGAAGAAACAAACGAAAGATCCTTTCGATTTGGAAGGATTACAAAAAGTGTTAAAAACCATGTCCAATGAGATGATTGACATAAAAAAACAAGTAGCAGAAACTTCTTCAAAAAAGCCCTACAGAGCTTTTAAAAGAAATCCTTCAATGGATGTGAAACCACCCAATGCTATCTCAAACGTCGAATCTGAAGAAGAAGAAGAAGAAGAGAATACCACTGAAGGGCAGACCGATGACGAAGAAGTTGTGGAACTACAAGAAATGTGGGATTTCATCCTCCCGCAAGAAGAAGATCAAGAAGTATTTCTGGTTAGCACACGAAGCAAAAATAAACTTGATCCCCCCCAAACTACCCCTAAGCAGAAGGGCGCAAGCCCTGCAGCAAAAGATAAAGTCGCAAGAAAGAAAACGACAACTAAAGCGACTCAATTTGGCCCAGTCCAATCAGATCAAACACCTCCATCAAGAACACTGATTGTGTCGGATGAAATGGAGTACAACATTATTGATGACATGAAAAAGACTAGGGCTAATATCACTCTTTATGAGTTGAGCAAATTGAAACATCAACAGAAGATAACGATGAAAGAATTACATGCCATGCCTACTACATCTTTGCCTACAGCTGTAGCTTCTCACAACATGTGAAGACCTCCAACCAACATGATCAATAAGGTTGACCCAAATGACATCGCCTTGATTGGAGGAAGATCAAGGTCTCACACTCCCCCTTTTCTTCTCACTTATGAAATTTTCAACAAAAACGTGCACAATTGTTTGGTAGATTCTGGTGCTTCAACGAATATTTTACCCAGATCAATATGTGCCAAGTTGAATGTTCAACCACAAAATTCCAGAGTGCACATAGTTCAGCTTGATCGATCTCAAGTCGAAGTGATTGGTGAACTTAATCAAGTGACCATAAGATTGTCATCTAACCCAAAGGTATGTCAGGTTATTGACATTCTAGTAGCTGATATCCCTGAATTCTATGGCTTAATTCTTAGCAGTGATTGGTCCAAAAAGCTCCATGGATATTTCTCAACCGACTGGTCGCACATGTGGTTACCCTACAATGGTAAACCGAATCAAATAAAGGTTGAACAAGAGTTACACCAGAAGTACACAGTGACGGAATTGGAGGGAGAAAATGAAGCAATAGCATACAACAACAGTATCATAGGCAATTACTCGGTAGATTCTTTCCTCGGTAATTTCAATGCTCATATCTCACCTTACTTAGAAAATTCAGTTTTGTCCCAAGTCGAAATTTTTTCCCAAACTGATAATTCAAAGTGTGTTAATTTTTTAGAAAACCCTATAAATACATCTTTGTTTTGGAAATTATATTTTGATGGCTCTAAATCTAATGAGGGAGCAGGAGCAGGATGCGTTCTGATTAGTCCAAACGGAAATAAGACCATGCTTACGTGCAGACTTGAATTCGATTGCACAAACAATACAGCGGAATACGAGGCCTTGGTGCAAGGCCTATACAAAGCAATCGGGTTGAACGTTAAGTACCTTCAAGTCTTTGGAGACTCCGAGATTGTCATCAAATAGGTACGTAACACCATACATTTCCTATCAGGTCATTTGAAACACTATCAATCTTTAGTACAAGATCTGACTGCACATTTCATAGCATTCAATATTTCGTCAATCCCAAGACTCCAAAATGCGAGTGCAGACCTGTTAGCTAACGTAGCCTCTAGATTTATTCCCTCCGAAGATTTTAGTCCAGATAGATTCTCAATAGAATTAATCTTTAGACCGTCCATCCCTGACAACATTACAAACTGGAGAGTATTCAATGACGATCCTGACATTGTAAATTTCCTCACTTCTGAAGGATCCTACTCAAATCAAATAATTGACGAAGACCATCATGATCGACAAATACAACAAAATAGCACTGATAATGCTATACCTAAATCGGTCGTTAAGTTAGAAGACTTATATGATTTGAAAAGTCAGTTTAAAAGGTCTACCAATTCTAAGCTCTACAGTTCGACTCTGAACTATGAATTAGTAAACCTAGGGACCGATGATAAACCACAAAACGTTAATCTAGGCCACGACCTAGCCCCTGAAGAAAAATTAGCGTATATCCGTCTTTTGAGACAATACAAAAACGTTTTTGCCTGAAATTACGATGAGCTGAAGACATACGACACTTCTATCATTCAACATACTATCCCTATGATTGACAATGAAAAACCTGTCCAACAGAAACTCAGAAAAATCCACCCCAATTTAGAAAATCAGATAAAATCTGAGCTAAATAAGTTGTTGAGAGCCAGAATAATTTTCCCTGACAGACATTCCAAATGGGTCTCCAATATGGTACCCGTTAGGAAGAAAAACGGAGATATTAGAATTTGTATCGATTTCCGGAATCTCAACAAAGCCTGTCAAAAGGACAATTTTCCTCTCCCACCTATGGAGCAGATATTACAGGCAGTAGCAGGCTCAGAATTAATGTCTTTGTTGGATGGATTTTCAGGATACAATCAAGTGTTGGTACATCTCGATGATCAGTTAAAAACCACATTCCGAACTAAATGGGGCACATACACATATCGGAAGATGCCATTTGGTTTGATTAATGCCGGCGCTACATTTCAGAGAGCCATGGACATCGCATTCAAAGGTTTAGTCAATAAATCTGTAGTGATTTACCTGGATGATATGACAGTGTACTCCAAGAAGCGAAGCGACCATCTCAAAGACTTGAAACAAATCTTTCAACGATGTTTAAGGTATGGGATTTCACTTAACCCAAAGAAATCTTTTTTCGCATTAAGTGAAGGAAAACTTCTAGGATTCATAGTGTCAAAATCTGGTATTCACATTGAACCTGACAGAATCAAAGAAATTTCTGAAATATCCATGCCTCATAACAAAAAAGCCATGCAATCTTTCCTTGGTCAAATCAATTTTGTGAAGAGATTTGTCCCAGATTTCTCACGTATTGTTTCTCCTTTGCAAAATATGATTAAAAAGAATTCAAATTTTAATGGGGTCAAGATGAGCATGAAGCATTCAACTTGATCAAACAAGCTATCATTAACGCTCCATCTTTAGCAACCTCGAATTTTTCAGAATCTTTTATCTTATACACATTTGCCTCAGAGAAATCTTATGCCGCGATTCTAACTCAAGCAAATCAAGAGAAAGCGGAAGCTCCAATCGCATTTTTTAGCTCGAATTTACAAGGTGCTAAACTCAACTATTCAGACGTGGAGAAACAGGCATATGCTGTTTTCAAAGTGATCAAATATTTCAGATCTTTCTTGCTTAAAACCCATACTAAGGTCATAGTACCGTTTCCAGCGGTAAGAAACCTTCTGATACAGAAGGATGTGGGCGAAAAAAGAGCAAATTGGATCACCGCTTTACAAGAATACGATCTTGAGATCAAACCAGCAAACATTGTAAGAGGTCAAGGCTTCTGCAAAATGTTGGCTGGAGCATCGCAAATTCCTGAGAATTCATCTGAAGAGGTACATACGTATGAGGTAAGCCTAAACGATGCAGAATCATTATATGCTGACACCATTTATTATCTTAAGAACGAGTATGCTCCATCACACCTGGATCACACCAAGAAAAGAGCTCTAAGATTTAAAGCTAAACAATACCAGCTCATAAATGATGTTCTGTTTAAAAGGAATTACGATTCTGTGCTTCTTAGGTGTCTTGAGAAAACTGAAGCCGAAAAGGTTTTGCAGGAACTCCACGATGGACCAGTAGGCGGACACTATGTTGGAGATGCTACTGCACATAAAATCTTACGTGCAGGATATTATTGGCCCACGCTGTTCAAAGACTCACACAGTTACATGAGGAAATGCCAAGTCTGCCAGACTGCTGCAGGGAAACAAAAGAAACAGTCCATGCCACTACAGCCGGTAAACATCGAGCAACCATTCAGTCAGTGGGGCTTGGACATAATAGGTGAGATCGTTCCTCACTCTTCTAAGCAGCATAGGTACATCCTCACGGAAACAGATTATTTTACTAAATGGGTAGAAGCAGTTCCTCTCAAGACAGCTAATTCTGAAAACATTATTGAATTCATAGATCAATTTATAATCACTAGGTTTGGATTGCCAACCGCCTTAATGTTTGATAATGCTTCATACTTTTTTGGAAATACAATGACTGAGTTTGCACTTAAAAGAGGGTTCAAACTGAAATATTCGGCCAACTACTATCCGCAAGGTAATGGATTGGCTGAATCGACAAATAAAAACCTGATCAGGATTATTAAAAGAACAGTCGACGAAAACCAAAAGAATTGGCACAAAGCTTTGTTAAATGCTTTATGGGCAGATAGAATAACGAAGAAAGCTTCAATCGACACTTCTCCGTTTAATTTAGTTTATGGGAAAGAATTGGTTCTTCCAACTCACTTAGTCATCCCCTCTTTGTCTTTAGTACAACACATCGATGAGGCATCTACCTCCTCCATACAGCTAAGACAAATGGAAATAATTAAATTAGAAGAATGACGAGAACAAGCTAAGAAAACCCATGCTCATCACCAAGCGCTGATAAAATCCTCTTTTGACTCAAGCATAATGACCAGAAAATTTTTTCAGATGGGAGATTTAGTTTTGAAATGGGATAAGGCTCATGAAGAAAAGGGCAAACATACAAAATTTCAGAAACTGTGGCTTGGTCCTTTTCAGATTGTAGAAGTCATAGGCCCATCGACGTTTGTGTTGCAGGATTTGGTAGGTAGAAGAGATTCTTTGCCTGTTAATGGACAGATTCTTAAAATATATTTTCCATAGAAGATCACTCTTCTATTTTTGTAGGATAGTTTTAGTTTTTATTTGTTTTTTCTCTTTCTTATAAATAAAACCAATTGTAGATGGTCACTAAATGGGTTCATGAAAAAGACACCAATTCTCTATCAGATTTTGAGCTTTTCGCTTGTACAAGTAGCAAAAAAATTCGAAAAATCTGATCTTTATTATTGACAGGTAGAGTTAACTTTAGCCTAAATATGATACTAGTTTCAACTTCAAAAATTTGATGAAAGCAACCTTTGGTAAAAAATTGTTTTTATATAACAGCACAATGAAAGGTATCAATAATAAAATAAATATTCTCTGTAAAGCTGTTGTTTTCAAACTCTACTATTGTCGTCCAGAGCTTTCTTAAGGAAAAACAATGACTTCCTCCCTGCTAAAAGGAAATCGCAGCATTCAGAGGAACAATCCGAGAAAACACTATATCTCAAAGAATAAGAGGTCTCATCACGAGCCGGCTTATCATGATCACAGATATTATAACTTGCTGACTTTGCCAATACTGTCTACCAAAACAGGGCAATGACTCAAGATTGTTGCAATCAAAAGACAAGGGGTCTCATCACGAGCCAGCTTGTTCAGCAAAAGTGTAAATCAAGTGAATGACTGTGTCATAATTTGGCCACCAAACCAAGACATTGTTCTTTAGAGAATAAAAAAGGAAAAAGTTTCAAAAAGGGTTTTTCTCTGAAAAGTTGTAAATAACCTCAAGCAGGATAAAGGGTCATTGCTGGGTAATAGGTAACCTTGTCGAGGCTATGGATGCTTGCGGGCAGCAGAGGCTCTACCTACAACAAATGAGCACATTTTAAAAGCCAGCACGCAGAGAAGACCTTATTTTATCTTTAAAAGACCAAGTAATGTCTGGTGTGAATACAAGAACTAAGCCTAAGGAAACAAACAATTGGAATATGAAAAGGTTGAGACGAAGTATCATTGATAGGATAAGGCGTAATGTACTCTATCTGTCCATAAAAAAATTTAGACATATGAAAATTTTTCTGCTTCGGAAGTTGAAATTCAATAGAAAAGCAGAGATAACTGGTTCTTCACAGTGAATCGCCATTTTTGTGGTCACCAACAACCCCCCTCTTTGTTTGGTATTAGCAATAACACCAAGCAAATGGGGACCTGTTGAGGGCCCTGAAATCGGGTCAACAACAAGGGGGATACCCACCCGGTCGAGAACCTGGTTGGCGGCTCCGTGCCCGTTTGGTGTAGCGGGTCCAACTGGGGATAACGGGACCAGCTTTCCGTTCTAAGGGGGTGTGTGTGTGTAGAGTTTGGTGATGTGTGTGTGTGTAGCATATGATAATGAAAATATGGAATTATTTCTAAGCTAATCTAATTCTAAACTCTGAGACTAAATTTTATACTACTTTAATCTATCAAGAACGACACATCTAATCTACGCTAACTCAGGATAGAACTTTTTCCATTATGCGATCTAGAAAGATTTCACACAATAACTGGTAATGAAGATTATTCAGCTATTATGAGAATGTAAATCAATTAAGATGAACCATCCTGCATAAACAGTTAAGCAAAACGGTTGTGAACAGCATATCGCATAATCAGTTATTCATGTATTAAGCACAAATCAATGACTCCACCGTACAAAAGTGCCAAATGGTAGTCCACTCATTCATACATTAACATATAAACAACATCAGCTGTATATTACTCTAAGAATGCAAGCAGAAACTCGTCAAGAGATAAAAGTACCATTTATGACTGATTTTATACTCACAGACCTTAAGCAATAATGATCTATTTCTACTTACTTCTAATGCCTACTAAGAGTACAGAAGTGCAACATCAGTAGCAGGTATTAAAATGCAAACATAAATAAATCTTGATCCGTCCATTCATCAAAAACCCCCTCCGAGGGTGCAAAAGTGCATGTTCTGAGGACAAGTTTTTTGACAAATTTCCGGACCCTTCTCCAATGCAACGAGAAGGGTTAAATACTACTAACTGGCTAATTTTAATTACATAAATTTAGGGAACGGCTTCAAATGACCGCCCTTTTACTAAAACAAATTTATTTCTAAAAAATGAATCTAATTTCTAACCATTTCTGTATCTGCTCCTTAGTGCTGTAAGCGATGCGCTGTTCGCCGTGAAAGAGTCGGCTGCTTGTCCTTTCCTTTAGTTCGAGCTTGAAAATTAGAAATAACAAGAGTTGGCACCTCTTTCTGACAAACTAGAAGATATTTTTGAAAGTGTTCTTCTGGAGGAGTGTCTTCACGGCGTGTATACTTAGTACAACTCAGATTTCTTTCAAACTGATTGTGTTGTTGCTATTTCGGTTTCCGGCCGTGTGAATGACTCAATGAGATGGGGATTTTGTTGCCTAAACGATTTTCTCAATTGAAACTTGTTTCCATTCTTTGTTCTAGGCTTTTCTGAGACGTCTTTCCCCTTAAGCATTTTTCTTTTTTCTTTACCCAATTTGGGACTCAGGATCTTTCATAAACACTTTGCTTTTGTGCGCCTTTGACTCTGAGTCCTAGATAGCCTATTTCCATCAGCATTTGTTGAGTGATACTCTGGGATCCGCGGTCCTGCTGTATGCGGTATCCATTTACGAAGTCATCTCCTCTCTGTTCTTCTAGCTCTGGCGCTTTTCCTTAGACGTTTCCTGCATATAGATTTATATTAGTTGCTGACTTATAGTTCACGTAAATGAAAAGAGACAGAAGAAAAGATTGACATGAAAGCAATTAAGTTCTAATGAATGCATAATCATGTCACCCATTATGACTTGACTCTTCGAAAAATGCAACATAATCATCTTTGGATACACAGGCGTACAATCATTAATTTCCCGTAAGGTGCGCGCCTAATTTTGGGCTCACAGATCATGCCGAGGAATGCCTGCGACGAATGGCTTCTGTGATTTGCATCGCAGCATCGAAGATTGCGATGTAAATAGGTGGCATCGCAGCAATTGATAGTCTCATTTGCCGCACACCATAGATCGTAGGTCGCAACTTTGCATGGTCGCAGATCGCATATCGCAATATCGCAAGGTCGCAGGTTTTTCGCTTTGTCACTCTGTGCTGCTTATGCGACATTGCGACGTGCGACGTCGCATATCGGCTGTCGGCGGTTCTTTAGGTTTTCCATTTTTGAGCGCTTTTAATGCACGCGATGCGATGAGTTCTCGCGTCGCTCCTCCTCAGTGTATTTATGCGCTTTGGGAAGGCGCTCCTTTGTTCCTTTGCGACGCGATATAGCTTCTTAGGGAGTTAATACAAAAGATTTTTCAAACAAAAATATTTTTTGGATTTTTGATTAAGGGTCCCCCTTTGCTTGATGTTATTACTAATATCAAACAAAGAGGGGGGTTGTTGGTGACCACAACAATGGCAATTCACTGTGAATAACCAGTTATCTCTGCATTTCTATTGACCGTTCACTTCCGAAACAACAAAATTTTTATATGTCTAAATTTTGTTATGGACAGATAGAGTAGATTACCCCTCACCTTGTCGACGATATTTTGTCTCAACCCTTTTTATATCCCAATTTCTTGCTTCCTCAGGTTTTTTCTTGCATTCGCATCAGACATTACTTGGTCTTGATAAAAGATAAAATAAGGTCTTCTCTGCGTACTGGCTTAAAAGTATGCTCATTTGTTGTAGGTAGAGCCTCTGCTGCCCGCAAGCGTCCATAGCCTCGACAGGGTTACCATGTTATCCAGTAATGATCCTTTTTCCTGCTTGAGGTTACTCGCAACATTCCAGAGAAAAATCCTTTTTGACACACTTTTCCTTTTTTAATTCTCTAAAGAACAATGTCTTGGTTTGGTGGCCAAATTATGACACAGTCATTCACTTGATTTACACTTTTGCTGAAAAAGCCGGCTCGTGATGAGACCTCTTGTCTTTTGATTGCAACAATCTTAAGTCGTTGCCCTGTTTTGATAGACAGTATTGGCAAAGTCAGCAAGTTATAATATCTGTGATCATGATAAGCCGGCTCGTGATGAGACCTCTTATTCTTTGAGATATAGTGTTTTCCTTGGATTGTTTCTCTGAACGCTATAATTTCCTTTTAGCAGGGAGGAAGTCATTGTTTTTCCTTAAGAAAGCTCTGGATGACAATAATAGAGTTTTTGAAAACAACAGTTTTGCAGAGAATGCTTATTTTATTGTTGATGATACCTTTCATGGTGCTGATACAAAACAATTCTTTTACCAGAGGCTGCTTTTGTCAAAGTTTTTTAGAGGTCGAAACGAGTATCGTAATCAAAGTGAAGTTAACTCTATTTGTCAATAATAAAATTCAGATTTTCAAAAATTTTGCTATTTGTACAAGCGAAATCAAAATCTGATAGAGAATTGGCGTGCTCTTTCATGAATCCTTTTTAAATGATCATTTACAACGGGTTTTATTCATAAAAAGAGAAAAACAAAACAAAATAAAAACTAAAAACTAAAAACTAAATCTTTCCTACAAAATTTAGAAGGATTCTCTTCTATGGAAAGTATAATTTAAGAATCAATCCGTTGAGAGGTAAAGAATCTCTCCTTCCTGCCAGATCCTGCAACACGAATGTAGACGGGCCTACGACTTCTACAATCTGAAAAGGGCCAAGCCACAGTTTTTGAAATTTCGTATGTTTGCCCTTTTCTTCATGAGCCTTATCCCATTTCAAAACTAAATCACCCATCTGAAAGTTTTTTCTGGTTATGATGCTTGAGTCAAAAGAAGATTTTATTAGCGCTTGGTGATGAGCATGGGTTTTCCTAGCTTGTTCTCTTTGTTCTTCTAGTTTGATTATTTCCATTTGTCTTAATTGTAAAGAGGAAGTAGATACTTCATCGATATATTGCACTAAAGACAAAGAGGGAATGACTAGGTGAGTCGGAAGAACCACTTCTCTCCCATAAACTAAATTAAAGGGAGAAGTGCCGATTGAAGCTTTCTTTGTGATTCTATCAGCCCATAAAGCATTTACCAGCGCTTTGTGCCAATTCTTTTGGTTTTGGTCGACTGTTCTTTTGATAATTCTGATTAGGTTCTTGTTTGTTGATTCAGCCAATCCATTACCTTGCGGATAGTAGTTGGCAGAATATTTCAGTTTGAACCCTCTTTTAAGCACAAACTCAGTCATAGCATTTCCAGAAAAATATGAAGCGTTATCAAACATTAATGCTGTTGGCAATCCAAACCTAGTGATGATAAATTGATCTATGAATTCAATAATATTTTCAGAATGAACTGTCTTGAGAGGAACTGCTTCTACCCATTTGGTAAAATAATCAGTTGCCATAAGGATATACTTATGCTGCTTAGAAGAGTGAGGAACGATCTCACCTATTATGTCCAAGCCCCATTGACTGAATGGTTGGTCGATGATGACTGGTTGTAGCGGCATGGACGGTTTCCTTTGTTTTCCTGTAGCAGTCTGGCAGACTTGGCATTTCCTTACGTGATTGTATGAGTCTTTGAACAGCGTGGGCCAATAATATCCTGCACGCAAGATTTTATGTGCAGTCGCATCTCCGGCATAGTGTCCGCCCGCTGGTCCATCATGGAGTTCCTACAAAACCTTTTCGGCTTCAGTTTTCTCAAGACACCTAAGAAGCACAGAATCGTAATTCCTTTTAAACAAGACATCATTTATGAGCTGGTATTGTTTAGCTTTTAATCTTAGAGCTCTTTTCTTGGTATGATCCAGACGTGATGGAGCATACCCGTTCTTAAGAAAATAAATAGTGTCAGCATATGGTGATTCTGCATCGTTTAGGCTTACCTCATACGCTTGTACCTCTTCAGATGAGTTCTCCGGGATTTGCGATGCTCCGGCTAACATCTTGCAGAAGCCTTGACCTCTTACGATGTTTGCTGGTTTGATCTCAAGATCATATTCTTGTAAAGCGGTAATCCAATTAGCTCTCTTTTCGCCCACGTCTTTCTGCACCAAAAGGTTTCTTACCGCCGGAAACGGTACTACGACTTTAGTGTGGGCTTTAAGCAAGAAAGGTCTGAAATATTTGATCGCTTTGAAAACAGCATATGCTTGTTTCTCTACGTCTGAGTAATTAATTTCAGCACCTTGTAAGTTCGAGCTAAAGAATGCGATTATAGCTTCTGATTTCTCTTGATTTGCTTGGGTCAAAATCGCGGCATAGGATTTCTCTGAGGCAAAAGTATACAAGATAAAAGATTCCGAAAAATTTGGGGTGGCCAAAGATGGAGCATCGATGATAGCTTGTTTGATTAAGTTGAACGCTTCGTGCTCATCTAGACCCCATTTGAAATTTGAATTCTTTTTTATCATATTTTCTAAGGGAGAAATAATACGTGAAAAATCCGGGAAAAATCTTTTGACAAAATTGATCTGTCCAAGGAAGGATTGCATGGCTTTCTTGTTATGGGGTATGGATATTTCAGAAATTTCCTTGATTCTGTCGGGTTCTATATGAATACCAGATTTCGACACTATGAATCCGAGCAATTTCCCTTCGCTTAACGCAAAGAAAGATTTCTTTGGGTTGAGCGAAATCCCATACCTCAAGCACCTTTGAAAGATTTGCTTCAAATCTTTGAGGTGGTTGTTTCATTTTTTGGAGTACACTGTTATATCATCCAGGTAAATCACTACTGATTTATTGACTAACCCTTTAAACACGATGTCCATGGCTCTCTGAAAAGTAGCTCCGGCATTGATCAGACCAAATGGCATATTCCGATATGAATAAGTGCCCCATTTGGTTCGGAACGTAGTCTTTAACTGATCATCGGGATGCACCAGTACTTGATTGTATCCTGAAAATCCATCCAGGAATGACATTAATTCTGAGCCTGCTACTGCCTGTAATATTTGCTCCATAGGTGGGAGGGGAAAGTTATCTTTATGACAGGATTTGTTGAGATTTCGGAAATCGATACAGATTCTAATGTCTTCGTTTTTCTTCCTAACGGGCACCATATTGGATACCCATTTAGAATGCCTTACGGGGAAGATTATTCTGGCTCTCAACAACTTATTAAGCTCAGTTTTTATCTGATTTTCTAGGTTAGGGTGTATTTTTCTGAGCTTCTGCTGGACAGGTTTTTCATTTTCAATCATAGGGATAACATGTTGAATGATAGAAGTGTTGTATGTCTTTAGCTCATCGTAATTCTAGGCAAAAACGTTTTTGTATTGTCTCAGAAGACGGATATATGTTGATTTCTCTTCAGGGGCTAGGTCGTGACCTAGGTTAACATTTTGTGGCTTCTGATCGGTCCCTAGGTTTACTAATTCATAGTTCAGGGTAGAACTGCAAAGTTTAGCATTGGCAGACCTTTTAAACCGACTTTTCAAATCATATAAATCTTCTAACTTGACCACCGATTTCGGTATAGCGTTGTCAGAGCCATTTTGTTGTATTTGGTGATCATGATAGTCTTCGTCGATTATCTGATTTGAGTAGGATCCTTCAGAAGTAAGGAAATTTACGATGTCAGGATCGTCGTTGAACACTCTCCAATTGGTGATATTGTCAGGGATGGATGGTCTAAAGATTAATTCTATTGAAAACCTATCAGGACTAAAATCTTCAGAAGGGATAAGTCTAGAGGCTACGTTAGCTAACAGGTCTGCGCTCGCGTTTTGAATTCTTGGAATTGACGAGATGTTGAATGCTACGAAATGTGCAGTGAGATCTTGAACTAATGATTGATAATGCTTTAAATGACTTGACAAGCAATGTATGGTGTTACGTACCTATTTTACGACGATCTCCGAATCTACAAAGACTTGAAGATACTTAACGTTCAATCCGATTGCTTTGTATAGGCCTTGAACCAAGGCTTCGTACTCCGCTGTGTTGTTCATGCAATCAAACTCAAGTCTGCATGTGAGCATAATCTTGTTCCCATCTGGGTTAATCAGAACACATCCTGCTCCTGCCCCCTCATTGGATTTAGATCCGTCAAAATATAATTTCCAAAATAAAGATGTATTTACAGAATTATCTAAAAAACTAAAACATTTTGAGTCATCAGTTTGGGAGAAATTTTCAACTTGGGATAAAACTGAATTCTCTAAATATGGTGAAATATGAGCATTGAAATTACCTAGGAAAGAATCTGTTATCACTAAACAAATTTCAAAGGAAAAGGGTAAGGTAAGAAATATTTGGTCTTGGTTATTCTCATGCTCCTTTCATGCATAAGAATCACATGGCAAAATCAAGGTCAGCATACCTAAAAGTTCTTTGAAGGCTCAAGCAAGGCAAGTAAGGTAATCCTAAATTTTGATATGAATTACCTTTGTGAATTTTCCCTTGAAAAATGGTGCCTCTGCATAGTTTCAAGGCAGATGAGAAGGACATTTCAAGATAAAGAAACTCTAGAAAAGAGGAACTTTGTCTCCTAGTTTCTACCAGTCAACTTCTATAAGAGTTTCTGAGCAGTGGAAAACTACTCTCTGAAAAGTGAAAGAAATTTTCATTCCTAAGATACTAAAGTGAAAAAACCTCTTCCACTTTCTTCAAATTGATTATGAGCTGGGAGAAAAGGGTGACCAAAGTTGCGCTACGAAACTGCTGTAGGTGCAGTTTTTCATCTCCTGTTTGACAACTGTTTTTCAAAGACTTATTTTGGGCGGTAGGAACGATGTTTCAAAAAACCAAGAGAATTTTTTGTTCAGAATGGATTGATTCAACAAAGCCTCCTTCATTTTTTCCAAATAATTTTTTATGAGAAGTTATGACCTCTGTCCCAAGACCTATTTTTCAGCCAGAACAGAGCAAGGGACAGTTTCCTGTTTGACATGTGTTTTTCAAGGACAGATTCTGAACAGATGGAGAAATTTTTTAAAAAACCAGAAGAGGTTTGTGTTCTAGACAACATGGGCTACAAAAACCTCCTTCAGTTTCGTAAAATGTGTCATGGATGAGGAGATAAAGGCTCTTTCCCACGTGCCATTTTCAGGGATTCTAAACCTAAAAACAAGGAAACATGTTCCCTAATTTCTAAGGTTTGTCTTCAGCAGTCAGATGACCACGTGGGAGGCTTCATCACATTCGACTTCATGGAGTTTTAGGTGTCAAAGAATTCTTTAAATGTTTAGATAAGGATGTTGTAATCATAATAAGGAGTTACACTCCTAGTTGTATTAGGTCACTAGCACTCCTAGTTAACAGCTAGTTCTAATTAATGGTTGGTTTTATGGTTAGAATAGGTGTCACTGATGGCAAATTCGAATTCTCTTGATGAGGGATGATGGAATCCTAATTGTAAATGCTTTATATAGAGCAAGAGGTCGAATTAGCAAAGGGTTGGAGACTTTTTGGCTCAGCTGCTGCTCTATGTGCAGACTGTGTATATTTTTAACCTAATGCAGATTTCTACTTAGACAACTCAAGATTTATGAAGAGTTCTTGTATGTTCTTATTATGATGGCATCTTCCAATAATTACATTGCAGTGGTGTTTACTTATGATACTCAGAATTCATCACTGATGCTCTGACTTCCTTCATAGATAAACTTACTATGTTTCACTGTTTTGTATTGTCATTTCTACACTCGAACTCTATAATGCCTTGACTTCCATGCTAGGTAGAATGCTTTGGCTTCACTACTCATGATTCATGAAGGATTTCTTATATTCAGAATGTGTGTTGTCCTTTCCTTAGTTTTGTTTACAGTTGCATAGGTGTACAATCACTCAGAATTCACTGATTGTGCTCTGACTTCCTGTGTGCACTTATGAGCTGTGGTTCCATATGTGTGTTGTGTTCTGAATATTCAAATGCTGAATGCCCTGACTTCATGTTAAGCTGATCTTGTTGTGGTACTGAAACATACTTTGACTCCATAGCCCAATGGTAGCCAGCCTTCATCTTTCAACCTATAAACATATACAATTACAAACCATAGAGTTAGCCATCTATTCATATCTTTAATCTAAATCATTAACCCTTTGAGAGAGCCCTCTCAGGCTGAGGAGGCTAAGCCTCAGCCTAAAGTAGGTTTGAAATAGTTACTTGAAGTCTTCCTGGTTTGCAACCTTCCAGGGCCTGATTTTGAGATAACAAAATCTATTGTGTAATTGCCTAAAATGCTGCTATTGTACGTTATGGCTTCATTTTCTCCTTCCAATTCTGTCACTATGTATTTTTGGTGCAACTCTCATTCAACCTTAATCTGATTTGGTTTACCATTGTATGGTAACCACATGTGCGACCAATCGGTTGAAAAATATCCGTGGAGTTTCTCCGACCAATCCCTGCTAAGAATCAAACCATAGAACTAAGGGATATCAGCTACTAGAATGTCGATAACCTGAAACACTTTTGGGTTAGACGACAATCTTATGGTCACCTGATTAAGTTCACCAATCACTTCGACTTGGGATCGATCAAGTTGAACTATACGTATTGCGGATTTTTGAGGTTGCACATTCAATTTGGCACATATTGACCTTGGTAAAATATTCGTTGAAGCACCAGAATCGACCAAGCAATTGTGCACGTTTTTGTTGAAGATTTCATATGTGAGAAGAAAAGGAGGAGTATGAGATCTTGATCTTCCTCCAATCAAGGTGATGTCATTTGGATCAATTTTATTGATCGTGTTGGTTGGAGGTCTTCCCAAATTGTGGGAAGCTACAGCTGTAGGTAAAGATGTAGTAGGCACAGCATGTAATTCTTTCATCATTATTTTCTGCTGGTGTTTCAATTTACTCAATTCGTACAGAGTGATATTAGCCCTAGTCTTCTTCATGTCATCAATGATTTTATATTCCATTTCATCCGACACTATTAGTGTTCTTGATGGAGGCGTTTGATCAGATTGGACTGGGCTAAGCTGGGTCGCTTTAGCAGTTGTCTTTTTTGTTGCGACCTTTTCTTTTGTTGCAGGGTTTGCGCCCTTTTGTTTTGGGGTAGTTAGGGGAGGATCAAGTTGATTTTTGCTTCTCGTGCTAACAGGAAATGCTTCTTGATCCTCTTCTTGTGGGAGGATGAAGTCCCACATTCCTTGTAATTCTACGACCTCTTCCTCGTCGGTCTGCCCTTCAGTGGTATTCTCTTCTTCTTCGTCTTCTTCAGATTCAACGTTTGAGACAACACTAGGTGGTCTTACCTCCATGGGAGGATTTCTTTTAAAAGTCCTAAAGGGCTTTTTCGAAGAGGTCTCTGCTACTTGTTTCTTAATATCAATCATCTCATTGGACATGGATTTCAACACTTTTTGTAATCCTTCCAAATCGAAAGGGTCTTTCGTTTGCTTCTTCTTGGTGTCTTCTTTGAAAGAGATCTTCTTAGATTTGCATTCTTCTATAGCAGATCTCTTTTCTAGGGCTACCACGCGTTTTTCCACTGCTAACGCTTCTGTCAAGTTGTCGACTAAGGTGGTCTTGTTTGCCCTATCTACGAAGATAGCCAAGTTTGGAGGTAAAGCCTTGATGTACCATTCACATCTTACTTCCTCGCTGGGTTGTGAAGCAGCGGGGATTTTGTTGAGGATCTTATTGAACCGTAAGTTAAAATCTTTAATGGGTTCTCTAGCCTCAGCCTTAAGATTAGATAGGTCATTGATCAATGTCGCCGTGGATATGTAATCACCAAACTTGGTGAGGAACTGACTTTGAAAAATGTCCCAGCTTGTGATGGATCCGGAAGGTAACGAAAAGTACCATGACCCGGCTGTTCCTTGCATTGTATAAGGGAAAAGCCAGACAACAGCGTGTTCGTTAGTGACTCCGTTGAGATTAACAGAAAGCATGAAATTATTGATATGTTCCTCAGCTAGCATGCTTGCTTCCGGATTGAACTTAGGCAGCCATTTCTCAGGATGGGCCGGTATAGGGCTCAGGGGTGGAGGCATTAAAACCGCCCCAGGATTGTTCCAAGGAGACTGGGCCATCGTTGAGCTGCTAGTTAATGGAAGTGCAGAAGATGATCCCTGATGCTGAGAAGATGAAGATATTAAGATCTTTGATGTTTGAAGAGGAAGGTTTGTAGAAGATGGATGAGTGAGTTGGAATGAAAGAGTGGGTGGTTGACTTCGCGGTGAGGGAGTTGATATGGACGAAGTGGATGAAGGAGTCTGACTATCAGACTCTGGTGGTGTTTTCCTTGCTCTTTTCTTGGTAGGGAGAGGGAGTTCACTTGGTTGTATGCCAAATTTTTCACTCTTTAATCTGGTAAGGGGATGAGCAGGGTTGTACTGCGAAGTCACGCTGCTTTTAGATTTATCAGACTTCTGGTTAAAAATAGAGAATCCCTGGAGTTTACGAATCAAAGTTTGAATTTCAGGGGGTTCAATGATAGATTGGTCTGATATATTCGAATATGTACCAGTGGTAGATACTTGAGCGACTTCAAATTCCAGGTTTAACCGTGTTGGAGAAGTCGAGGGAGTTAATGAGGGTGTATTACTCACATAATGGTATTTAGATGTTTCTTTAGGTGCCATTCATAGTTCGTGCCCTCCTTCTAGAGGGCCCTGAAATCGGGTCAACAACAAGGGGGATACCCACCCGGTTGGGAACTTGGTTGGCGGCTCCGTGCCCGTTTGGTGTAGTGGGTCCGACTGGGGATAACGGGACCAGCTTCCCGTTCTAAGGGGGTGTGTGTGTGTAGAGTTTGGTGATGTGTGTGTGTGTAGCATATGATAATGAAAATATGGAATTATTTCTAAGCTAATCTAATTCTAAACTCTGAGACTAAATTTTATACTACTTTAATCTATCAAGAACGACACATCTAATCTACGCTAACCTGGGATAGAACTTTTTCCATTATGCGATCTAGAAAGATTTCACACAATAACTGGTAATGAAGATTATTCAGCTATTATGAGAATATAAATCAATTAAGATGAACCATCCTGCATAAAAAGTTAAGCAAAACGGTTGTGAACAGCATATCGCATAATCAGTTATTCATGTATTAAGCACAAATCAATGACTCCACCGTACAAAAGTGCCAAATGGTAGTCCACTCATTCATACATTAACATATAAACAACATCAGCTGTATATTACTCTAAGAATGCAAGCAGAAACTCGTCAAGTGATAAAAGTACCATTTATGACTGATTTTATACTCACAGACCTTAAGCAATAATGATCTATTTCTACTTACTTCTAATGCCTACTAAGAGTACAGAAGTGCAACATCAGTAGCAGGTATTAAAATGCAAACATAAATAAATCTTGATCCGTCCATTCATCAAAAACCCCCTCCGAGGTGCAAAAGTGCATGTTCTGAGGACAAGTTTTTTGACAAATTTCCGGACCCTTCTCCAATGCAACGAGAAGGGTTAAATACTACTAACCGGCTAATTTTAATTACATAAATTTAGGGAACGACTTCAAATGACCGCCCTTTTACTAAAACAAATTTATTTCTAAAAAATGAATCTAATTTCTAACCATTTCTGTATCTGCTCCTTAGTGCTGTAAGCGATGCGCTGTTCGCCGTGAAAGAGTCGGCTGCTTGTCCTTTCCTTTAGTTCGAGCTTGAAAATTAGAAATAACAAGAGCTGGCACCTCTTTCTGACAAACTAGAAGATATTTTTGAAAGTGTTCTTCTGGAGGAGTGTCTTCACGGCGTGTATACTTAGTACAACTCAGATTTCTTTCAAATTGATTGTGCTGTTGCTATTTCGGTTTCTGGCCGTGCGAATGACTCAATGAGCTGGGGATTTTTTTGCCTGAACGATTTTCTAAATTGAAACTTGTTTCCATTCTTTGTTCCGGGCTTTTCTGAGATGTCTTTCCCCTTAAGCGTTTTTCTTTTTGCTTTACCCAATTTGGGACTCAGGATCTTTCATAAATGCTTTGCTTTTGTGCGCCTTTGAGTCTGAGTCCTAGATAGCCTATTTCCATCAGCATTTGTTGAGTGATACTCTGGGATCCGCAGTCCTGCTGTATGCGGTATCCATCTGCGAAGTCATCTCCTCTCTGTTCTTCTAGCTCTGGCGCTTTTCCTTAGATGTTTCCTGCATATAGATTTATATTAGTTGCTGACTTATAGTTCACGTAAATGAAAAGACAGAAGAAAAGATTGACATGAAAGCAATTAAGTTCTAATGAATACATAATCATGTCACCCATTATGACTTGACTCTTCGAAAAACGCAACATAATCATCTTTGGATACACAGGCGTACAATCATTAATTTCCCATAAGGTGCGCGCCTAATTTTGGGCTCACAGATCATGCCGAGGAATGCCTACGACGAATGGCTTCTGCGATTTGCATCGTAGCATCGAAGATTGCGATGTAAATAGGTGGCATCGCAGCAATTGATAGTCTCATTTGTCGCACACCATAGATCGCAGGTCGCAGCTTTGCATGGTCGCAGATCGCATATCGCAATATCGCAAGGTCGCAAGTTTTTCGCTTTGTCACTTTGTGCTGCTTATGCGACATTGCGACGTGCGACGTCGCATATCGGCCGTCGGCGGTTCTTTAGGTTTTCCCTTTTTGAGCGCTTTTAATGCACGCGATGCGATGAGTTCTCGCGTCGCTCCTCCTCAGTGTATTTATGCGCTTTGGGAAAGCGCTCCTTTGTTCCTTTGCGACGCGATATAGCTTCTTAGGGAGTTAATACAAAAGATTTTTCAAACAAAAATATTTTTTGGATTTGTGATTAAGGGTCCCCCTTTGCTTGATGTTATTACTAATATCAAACAAAGAGGGGGGTTGTTGGTGACCACAACAGGACCCTTAACAAAAAATCCAAAAAAAAAAACATTTTATCAAAATTTTTGTATTTTAACTCCCTAAAGCTGTATCGCATCGCGAGAAGAGAGTCAAGCGTTTCCTATGCGCATAATAAGCTGTGAAGAAGCGACGCGAAATTCATCGCATCGCATATATTGTGAAGCGCTCTTAAATGAAAAACTTAAGGAATCGCCAACGGCCGATATGTGACGTCTCATATCGCAACATCGCATAAGCATCACACAATGATTGGATGATTAAGCGTGATCTGCGATATCGCGATCTGCGATTTGCGATCTGCAATTTGCGATCTGTGATATTGCGATCTGCGATGTTGTGATCTGCGATGAATGCGACCATCAATTCCTGCGATGACACATCTTGACGTCGCAATCCTCGATACTGCGATACGAGTTGCAGAAATCACTCATCACAAAATTTCCTCGATACATTGTTCAAGGAAAGCTATCTGTAGACCAAATTGGGCGCGCGCCTTAAAAGAAATTAATGATTGTACGCCAAAGTATCCAAGAAGGATTGCGTTGTGTTTTTCGAAGAGTCAGTTCATTATGAGTGTCATGATTATGCATTCATTAGTGGGCTTGATTGTGGGGAAAAACTCCACAGTTAAGTGCGCTTGAGCCAGAGGAGTTCTGGGATGGGTGACCTCCTGGGAAGTCCTGGTTACCGGGTGCAAGCCCCGGAAGTGATGATTGATGCTATGTGATTCGTTCTCCACATTTCACTAGTTTCAATCCCACTTCTTCACCCCTGTGAGCATCACCCGATGCAATGAGTGCTAAGTGAACTATTCAAAAATCATGAGAAATTAGTCAGTTACGACTACCTCTCATGGAAATGGTCATACGTTTGAATGACTTACTTAACGCAGTTGAATCCTAAAAATGATATCTTCTAGTTTGTCAGAAAGCGGTGCCAGCTCTTGTTATTTCTATTTTCATATCTCAAATGAAAGGAGAAGACAACCAACCGACTCTTCCCAGGCGAATGTTGCATTGCTTACAGCACTAAGGAGCAAATACAGAAACGGTTAGAAATCAGATTTAATTTTTAGAAATAAATTTGCTTTAGTAGAAGGGCGGTCATTTGAAACCGTGTCCTAAATTTATGTAATTAAGATTAATTAGTTAGCAGTATTTAAACCCTTCTCAGGCATTTGGAGAAGGGTCCGGAAATTTGTCAAAAAACTTGTCCTCAGAACATGCACTTTTGCACCCTCGGAGGGGGTTTTTGATGAATGGATGGATCGAGATTTATCAATGTTTTCGTTTAATGTCTGCTACTGATGTTGCACTTCTGTACTATTAGTAGATGTTAGAACAAGTAGAAATAAATCATTATTGCTTGAAGCTTATGAGTGGAACCAGTCATAAATGGTAGTTTTATCTCTTGACCAATTTCTGCTTATATTCTTAAAGTGATATGCAGTTTTCAGTTGTTTATATGTTAATGCATGAATGTGTGGGTTACCATTTGGCACTTCTGTATGGTGGATTCATTTATTTGTGCTTGACATATGAATAACTTATTATGCGATATGCTATTCACAACTGTTTTGCTTAACTTTTTATGCAGAATGGTTTATCTTAATTGATTTCTATTCTTATGATAGCTGAATGATCTTTATTACCAGTTATTGTTCGAAATCTCTTTAGATCGCATAATAGAAGAAATACACCACGGGTTAGTGTAGAATAGATGTGTTGTTTCTTATTAGATTACAATAGCATAGAGTTAGTTTAGAAGTTTGAATTAAATTAGCTTTTAAATACTCCTAGATCAGCATCATCCAACTCTACACACACACACACCCCTTAGATTGGGAAACTGGTCCCATTATCCCCAGTCGGACCCGCTATACCAAACGGATAAGGAGCTGCCAACCAAGGTCCGGACCGGGTGGGTATCCCCCTTGTTGTCGACCCGATTTTTGGGGCTTCAACACAACCTTAGTGCCTTGATGCTGTACAAGCTCCTCCCAGGGTCCAGCAAGAAGTCTCCTCTACTTTGACAAGTTTCACTCTCTTCCCAATGAAGCCAAAAGGTATGTAATCTCTCCTCTCAAGCTTAACTAGGAAGTCTCAATTCCAACAGCATTTACCCTAAAAAATGTTCAGCTTCTAACCTTCCTAGCAACCAGCCTAATGCCTTAATTTATAGTGCAATGGAGGGAAGTTACTAGGTCCACCTTCAAAGGGATAAAGCCCTCCTTCAAAAGGATAAGGTCCTCTCATCAACGGATTAGCTCCTTCAGTTTTGGGATGCATGAACCACCTAGGAGCGAACCATCCATGTCAAGATTCCTTCTAGAATCATCCAGAATTAACTACAAGTGAGTTTTTAAGAATAAACTTGCGCCTTTTTTACTTTCACAGGGGTCCGCACCCACTCCTTTAGAGACAGAGTAGGCAGGTCCGCAGGTAACATGAACAAGGGGTGCGAGACCGCAGGCAACAGTGAGAGAAAGTGTGGAACCAGAGCTTTATTGATTTTTAAGGTCTTTCTCTCATTTTCAAAGCTTGACATGAAGAGCTGAGGTTTGAGACTTGCTAAGGAGGACAGTATGAATGATGATAGACCCATACTGACTGAAAATAGTCATGGTGACAATATTTTGTGCAACAGATTGCCCCCTAAAGTGCGAAGTCTGTAGTAGATGAGGATTTCATTTATCATCTAAGAAGAGTGAAGTACTTTATCATTTCGAGGATCATCTTGTGGAGAGACCGGTTGGAACCTATAAAAGCATTCAATGCAAAATATATATATGAGATCATATCATCGCTGAGGTTGGCATTCCCATACTCAGATCAAAACTGACTAGAAAACTAACTACTGCTCTGATATAGGAATGATCTTGTAATACATCACAAGTATAGACACATGTAGCCATAGTATGGACGCAACCATCTTTTTATGAATAGTCTATTGTATAATGAATACAAAATTCCTCGCAGCCTGGATGGCGGAAACTAGATCCAGGGTCTTGATTTCTACTTCCCGAAATAGTACGATTCTAACCATGTGAATGGATGTGTCGAAGTCGAACATGGTAGAAACCACTTGATTACAAGTCAATGATGTAAACTGTTAACAAGTGTGAGAGAAACCACCAGCAATGTCAATGGCTCTCAAAGTACTCAGTACAATCCATGAAATGTGAATAGATGTGTTGATGTTTAACATGTCATGGAATCCTTTGATCGAAGGTCAATGATGTAACCTATTGTCGAAGGCGAGAAACCTACCATTGAGGCATGCAAATCCCAAGGTACTGACGATTTCTAGATCATCTTTCTAGATAATGAGCTGAAGTCGATAGAAAGCGATCCGTAGTAGGCAAGCCCACAACACAAAATCATAGATCAAGTTTGAAGAAATTTAGTTGCAAGGAATGGCTCAGGGATGGTCAAGATGAATGACAGATATTTTGCAGATGAATGGTTTATTTGCACTGACCTCTTGAACACATAATGACATAGCAGATGGTTTGGTGACAATTGACCCAAAGTTAATACCCAGAAACCGGCTGAAGACCTTCAATATGGTTTGATCAATTGTTAGGCAAAGGATTTCCCAACCCAGGTGAATAAAAAGTGTCGTGTTCAAGAGTGGTTACAAAGTATGACAAACAAGCTTATTTTTCTCTCTTTTCCCCCACCATTTCTGGCAAGTACCTCTTTATTTTTGACAAGCTTGAGGAGGATAACATTTTCTTGATTATAATCTCATCTTTCGGATGAGTCCAACTTAGTTTAAATTTGAACCCTAAGAAGGAGTGGTCCGTTCCTGTTTGTAATTGAACAGGTCCTTTACTATCAAATTTTAACGAGTCCAGTATAGGAGAAACTAGGCGTTTTTCAATTTTAGAGAGTCTGAAAAAACTTAAGAAGGCTCCATGGTTGTCCTTTCTTGTAAATTTGTGTCTCCCAAGCCCGAAAAAGTATAAAATAATACTTTAGAGAACCGCTTGATCATTACAACCAAGGAGTACTTTTCATAATTAGTGCCTCTGATCTGAAAAAGTAAAAAAACGATCAACGACACGTCATTTTATAACCAATATCGAATTTGAAGCGACAAAAATTCGGCAATCTTTTCATGTTTTTACAGTCAGAAAAGGGCTGTAAGTGGACCATATTTTTAGTTCTATTTTAACGAGCTTAAAAAGAAAAACTCGACAATCTTTTCATGTTTTAGGAGTCAGAAAAGAGCTTAGAGGTGACTCTAATGTTTTTTCGTCAAAAATGACCAACTTTGCCTGAAAAATCCGTTATCCTGCACAAAAACTCAAACATTACTCATACCTGTTTAAAATAGATAAAAATGCTTCAAAAGTTACCTCTTTAAAGTGAAAAATAAACAAATTAAAAACTCATTTATTCAAAAAAGCTTATAAAAAGGGCTTTTGTAAATTCATTTTTACCGTTTGACTTCAGAGTGAGAAAAGAGAGCTTTTGGTTAGAAACTTCTCATGAAGATTGCGGAAAATCAGTTCGTTGGAATCAAACATCGTCTCCTCCAGGTAATCCACATCATCATAATCTTTCATTTTATTCATTTAAAAATTGTTTTTAGGGCTTTATTTTGTTTTTTAGGAAATTTTTTAGGTTAAAACCCGCGCGCGGGGGTCCGTAGGCATAACACATGTAACCTGCGGACCCCGACTTTTTCGTAAAATGAAAAAAGTCAGGGGTCCGCACCTGTCGTGAAGGAAAAGTGTGGACCCACGCACTGTCTCTAAAAGAGAGGGTGCGTTCCCCGCAACAAAGGTTTTTAAACCTAAATTTTTCAAATTCCACCCAAAAATTTTGATTTTAGATATTCTAAACCACCTTTTTATTGAATGTAGGGTATACATCATGCTTGATTGGCGGGAATGGGAGCATGAGGATGTAGATCTCGCCGCAATTAACCATCAACCTTCGATTGATGCATTGAGGGCATGCAGTTTATACAAATTCTGGGCCATACCTGGCATGAGGGCACAGGTGGACTTTTTGCAGTGGTTGGTAGACAGATGTAATATACAGGACTAGTGCTTCTTTATTGGTGGCCACTAGCTCGAAATGGAGCCGGAAGACATTTACTTTTTGACTGGTTTGCCTAAGAGAGGTGAACATTTGACTTTATTCAGGATTAGGCCAGGTGGCTAGTCTGTCGATAGCCTCCGGCTAGAGTTCTGCAACGACCAAACTAGAGACAAAGGGATAGATACCAAAACCATATCCCTTCCTGAACTGAAAGTGATTGCGTTTACTGTTACCAGGTTCTGCGGAAGCGCAACACTACATATAGCCACTGGATCCCAAATGTGGATGGCAGTAGACTGCTTTCGAGGCACCATCTTCAACTGGTGTGATGTTGTGTTGGCTAATATAAAAGGCCAACTGACTAGAGCAAAGAATGGACAGCTGAAGACCTTTGGATATGGTGCTTTAGTTGTGAGCTTTGGCCTGGACAGGGTTCCAATGTTCGTCCCACAGCATCTTATCGTTGGAGCTGGACTTCCCCGAGAGCCCAAACTGATGTGTTGGGTTGCAGTTATGGCCCGTCATCCTGAGGAGGGAACAGAAGTCGTTCGATTCACTCCTGAGTATTTTCATTGGTTGGAGAACCAATTTTTTTCTATTCAGGACTTTCCTTATGCTGGGGTAGATTATCGTGGTGACCCAGACATGGCTCTTCCACCAGGAGTGCAATGGGATGACTAAGGTAAAATCATTTTCAACATTTTGTAATTTATTATTATTATTTTTTGTTTTTATCTCATCCCAAAATTGATAGTAAAAGTTTCAAATGCAGATGTAGGTCGACGACGACCAGCCACTCTCCAACCCTATGAGAGGAAACAACCAGTTACAGCAGCACCAGCCCCACAAGACGAATCTATAGAGACCTTCACCGAATTGGAGAGTCATCTAGAGCGTTTGAAGCAGATATTCCGGAGACCAGCATAGATGACATTCTTCTTAGGCTACAACGCTATGTGATTGGGGTCCCAGGACCTTTCAGGAGGTTCCTTTGTAAGGTGGCCCGTACAGTGGTTTCTTATCGTGATCATCACCAGTGATAGGATGATCGCCTGTTGTAGACACATATGACATTTTTTTCTTTTTGTACTATCATTTTTTCCGATCATAAGGTGTTTTTCAACCTATGATCGAAGATGATGTATATTTGACACACTTCTATGCTATACTATATCACTATTACCGGCTTATCTTGTAAAACATGTCATGGAATGTTTTTTTAAATTTACTTGTATGATTATTGCAAATGTCTACTTAACATTCGAGAAGCAATTGCATGTGCTAATGTATTTAAATATCTTAGAATATGTTGATATTCAATATAGTCAAATTCACGTTCCAAGAGATGAACTCTCAAAAATAATCTCAATAACACTGGATTTCTAATGGCATATACTCTATTAAGCTGTAATACAATGAGTTCAGAATCTAACCTCACTATCAAACTCCGAATCCCAAATGTGATGGATTCAGATAATAACTCAATCATTGCACTATACTCTGTAATGTTGTTTGTTGTTTGACCGAGGCTTACCCCATGCATAGATACCAACTCGTCAGAGGGCGAATAGATAACCCAAGCTGCGGAAGAAATGTTCCGTGTATTACGACAAGCACCATCAGCAAAACCAATGTATGTTTGGAGAGCCGTCGACATCTGCAATGTCAAGAGTAAATCAAGATAAGCAGGAATAATGACAAAAAACACTCTCTAAGCTAAGCACACTTTTTAATCTAAAACACACCAGCTAGAAAGAAAACTAGCCTAACTAAAAATATCCACACCCAGATTTAAGCATAATACCTCTTCAGGTAAAGACCATTTCTAGGTTTAACTTAAGAGACCTCGTCAAAGTCTACCAATTCGTAGGCCCCTTTTGCCAGCTTTCGCTTAACAACATAAGGACCATGCCACATGGGTACGAATTTTCCAGTGCCTAATTTATCATTTGCTTGATCGTACAATAAGACTAGGTCACCTTCCGAAAAATTACAAGGGGTAACATTTCGATCATACTGAGCTTTAATACGTTTGGCATGAGTTTCGATTGTTAATGCAGCATCACGTCGATTCTCATCTAGCTGAGCCAAGTATAACAAACGTTTTTCCTCTTCGGAAGTGGCTAGAAGTAATTCGATGGCCATTTGCAATGACGGGAATTCGCATTCAATGGGTAACACAGCTTCCAGACCATAAACTAGTTGGAAAGGAGTGAAACCGGTTGACGTTTTTACTGAGGTCCGATATGCAAAAAGCGCTGAAAATAGAATGTTATGCCAATTCGACCTATGAATCCCAATGATTCGTCGGATCATGATGACTAGAAATTTGTTGATGGCTTCAACCAGACCATTAGCCTGTGGATAATATGGAGTTGAACTATCATGACGCAGGGCAAGTTGGTCTGTAAGTTCAGTCAAGATAATGTTTCAAAAATGACGCCCATGATCAATGATAATCTCTTGTGGAACACCAAACCTAGCAATTATATGATTGAACATGAAAATCGCAGCAGTTTTGCCGTCTACCTCAAATGTAGGTGTTGAGAAGGTAAATCCCCTCTACGGATAGAGGCGATCCCTACTAGCCCAACAGGGGTCTAGCAACAATCACACAATGCTGCCACGCATGTTCCTAGTTACAATTAGACAAGAAGTAAAGAGCACCTACTTGGATTCCTGCGCTGTCGTTTGTCGAGGGATGTTTCCCTTGCTCCTTCGCTTCAACTGGTCATAGTCTTCCGCGATCCCCGCGAACGGACACCTGCACACACGAAGGGAAAGCAAACGCAAGCGTGAAATCTAGTAAAAGTAACTATATGCCAGTCAGAAAAGACATAATTCACATTTATCCATTGCATAAACAAACGAGAATGGAACAATAATAGCAGTCATCTATTATTAATCAGAATAGAGAAGAGTACAACCAAATGTTCTGACGTCGATAAACTTCTCAGGAGGGATCAGTCAGCATGTATCTCAAGCATTCACCTTTGAGGATGGTTCTCCAAGACAAACTAGTCTCTCTCTCTCACACAAATGTCACAAACAAACTTCCCAAAGCAATCAATCACTTCCACTCCTAACACACCACACCTATAGCAGCAATCTGAGCACTACAAGCTCTTGTATAATCCAAGCTAAGTCTAGCTATTTTCTAACCATTCAAAACTAGCTGCTCATGGTAATGGTGGAAGTTTATATAGGAGAAGGAGTCTCCCAAAAAGGTGGAAGGATGAGCTTATCTTCAAGGGGAGTAGTTGCAAAGGGTCGAACAGACATGCCATAGAAGGGAGTCGATATTCACAAAGCTAACAACCAAGCCTGGAGAGATCTGGAAGGCTGGTTGTTTGAACAAATTCGCCCAAACTGGATCAGCGCGGATTATAGGGAAACTGCCGCGCTGTCAGCACATATCAGTAACTGGACAAGTCACGTCAGCGCGGAAGAACACGGGAAAGGCGCGCTGTGCACCATCGCGGAAAAGTGATGTTCTTCCGCGATGGCAGCGCACAAAATACACTGGAGAGCGCCTGTCATCGCGGTTATTTTTATAACAGACGCGCTGATGCATAAAACTTTGGAAAAAGGGGGTTTAGAGCTAGTTCAGAAGGCATGAAGCTTAGTGATTGACACAGCAGGGTGACTGACAGGAAGGCAGTGACAAATTACTGTGTAACAGTAGGCATCACCTCAGACCACTTGGTAAAATAATCTACCGCAAGGATGATATACGCATGCCCCCCGACCGAGTGAGAGTTACATGTAATAAAATCGATACCCCATTTCTCAAAAGGACCGATGGCAATTATAGGGTGGAGAGGAGCAGGTGGAGCGCGCATCTTTTGATAAAAAATTTGGCACTTGTGGCATTTTCGGACTGTGTTAATACAATCTTTAAACAAAGATGGTCAGAAATAGCCAGAGCGCAATATCTTTTGGGTTGTGGCAAACCCTGACATATGACCGCCACACGCTCCAGAGTGATAGTCATTTAGAACCCTTTCAGCTTCCTCATGAGTTAAACAACATTGGAAAACAGAGTCCGCCCCACGATGATAAAGTGTATCTCCAATAATTTTGAATTGTTGGGACTGGAATCGTATTTTCCGACGTTCTGATCTTGAAATTTCTGGCTGAAAGGATTGGGTCTGGAGATAAACGATGATATCTCCATACCATGGATCTAAAGTGCTGATTAGAAACAAGGATTCGTCCACAATGGGCTCCTCCACCACAGTTTCTGTGTCAGTACGCGGGAAGTCACACATCAACTCCGCAAAAACTAAAGATTTCTTCGACTTAGACTTTTCGAATTCCAAGTCGAACTCCTGCAGGATCACAATCCATTTGGAGTACTTGCCCCCTAGCAATTGTTTGGTCAAAATATAGATCATAGGGTTGCAATCGGAAATTACTGTAGTTTTGCGTAGTAAAATGTAATGACGAAAACGTTGGATAGCTTGAATAGCTGCCAATGCCAATTTCTCCACATGTGAATATTTTAGCTTAGTTGGATTTAAAGTTCGACTAAGGTAATATATCACATGTTCACTATTGAATTCATCTTCCTGAACTAACACCATTCCAATGGTGGAATGCAAGGCGGCGAGATATAAGAAGTACTCCTGGTTGTAGTTGGGAGAATGCAATAACGGTGCATGGGTCAACACATGTTTTAGTGCATCAAAAGATTTGTCAGCTATCTCATCCCAAAAGAATGGAGTATTCTATTTCAACAACTGGGTAAAACCCTTTGTGATATTAGCGTAGTTAGGAATGAATCGACGTAAAAAGTTTGCTTTCCCTTGCAAACTTTGGAGTTGGCGAAGACTTGAAGGAGGAGGCAATTTGACAATAGCTTCAACCTTTGAGGGATCGACGCGAATGCCGACTTTCGAAACAATGAACCCCAATAACCGACCCGTTTCTATACAAAAAACACACTTGTGTGGATTCAACCTAATTCGATAATGCCTACACCTCATAAAGATTGCTCGTAAATGGATGAGATGATCAACTCGATGTAATGAATGAGCAGGTAAATCATCAAGATAGGGTTGCACAATGTGCTTGATGTCATGAAACGCATAAGGCATGGCTCTTTGAAAAGTTGCCCCGGCGTTCTTGAGCCCAAAAGGTAATTTGCAATAAGCAAATGTCCCCCATGGACAAATGAAAGCCATTTTTGGTTGATCAGCAGGTAGAATATTTATTTGATTGTATCCAGAAAAACCATCCATGAAGGAAAATATTTCACTGCCAGCACAATCATCAATGATTTGATCGATATAGGGAGTTGGGTAATTGTCTTTTGGACAGGCTCGATTAATATCCCTATAATCGATACATATTCTTATTGTCCTTGCTTTTTGTTAACAGGAACAATATTCGATACCCAATCCATTAATGGGATCGGATAAATGAAACCTGCTTTAAGTAATTTTTCAACTTCTGCTTTAATAGCAGCAACTTTTCGCTGGTGGATCTGACGCAAACGTTGCCGGACGGTTTAGCATCTGGGTAAGTTTTGATTTCATGAACAACAATCACTGGGTCAATTCCTGGCATTTCCTCATATGACCAGGCAAACACGTCGCGGAATTCTTGAAATAGGGCCTTATATGTTTGAATTTCAATTTCCGTACAAGAGGCACCTATATGAATGATTTCAACAATTCCAGGCTTAACCGAAATGTCAATAGGAATAGTTCGAGAAATATTTCCCAAATTTAACTTGGAATCAGGATTTTTCATTGGATTCTGAGGTTCCTTGACATAATCAATCGTAAAAATAGATGAAAAATCATTTTCAAAGCGATCAATCTCAGGTAAGAACGAAGATCTATGATGAAGATCTTCCCATGGTTAATCATCAACACACAGGATTTCACGAATTTTCTCATCAGTGTAAACAAGTTTGGAAAACGTTGTTGAATCTGAGTTTGATGTTGAAAGTGATTCTTCATGGACCACATTCATTAAGTCAATTTCAGTTGAAGAAGGGTCAGAAAACAAATGCATGGCCTGATACACAATTTCATATGGACTCAAAGGCATAACATCACCAAATGAATCTATCTCTGATTCGGAAGGTACGATCCAAGGATCATCATACACAATAGTGTCTGACAAAATCATATGAATGGTTGCAGTAGAAGACGATGCGTTGATAGGAGGAAAAGGAAAAGTTCCTAGTAAACCAAAAGGATGGAACCCACAACCATCAAAGGCCTTTAGAATCGTCGGGGATTGATTAAGCGTGGGAGAACCAAGGGATCTCCAACACTGGATCGACATAATACATGTTGAGGCTCCCCCATCAATCATAGTCCTATAACAAGGTCTGTTTTTGACTAACACTGGAATCTGGAAAGCCATTTGATGAGGTAAGTGAGGTGTATTATTTTCTAGATCGAAAATTATAAGGTTTGAGTCCTGAACATCAACAACTCCTATAGCCGACAATACCAATTTACATTGTGCTGGACATGATTGCAGCACTTCCAAAGCCGACATTGCCGAAGGTGAAATAGCCAAATCTTCAACAATGTTATAGTTATGAGCCACTCTCGCATGTGGATTGAAAGTTGACTTTCGAAGTATACCCTTGGCGAGCGATTTGATTACTAAGTCTGGGTTAGGTTTCTCAATCTGTAGTGGATCAGAATCGGGAGTTGAAGTTGATGGGTTCGAATGAGAAGATTTTGCTTCCTTACCATCAACAGGACTTTTACTTCCATAATCTTACGATCGAGTCGCAATCCTAACATGGGACATCATCATTATGGGTTCTTCTGAGGCATTTGAGGAAGAACCTATCATCTTACTGTCTTGACTAGGAAAATGATCCTTCAAAACAACAGGCGTTTGGGAACCTTTGACGATTTTCGCAACCTCTACACAATGAGGGAAGTCTCTTGTAAAATTCTCTTCGTCACAAATGAGACAAGGATAACGAGGTTTGCATTTCTCATCAGTAGATTCCTTTTTTTCTGGTTTCTCTTTCAAATTTTTATCTATTTTATTTTTCTTCTTCCCTTTCTTTTTACCACCAGATTTTGATTTCGCCGTAGATGACTCTACAACATGAATATCGGCAGAAATTTCCGCGGAAGAATCTCCTGTCAGGGAATCTGGTAAAGTTATGATAGGAGAAGAATTCTTGGAAGATTTCTTCTTACTTTTGGTATTAACTATACCAATCATACCATCAGTGGCATGAGACCCTAAAGGAGCTGCAGTTATTTGATTTTGTTTAGGAAGGTTGGGGATTTTCTCGTGTAATGTACCAGACTGCGTATAAACCAAGTCAAGGTACTTAGCTTGAGCAATCACTTGCTCTTCAGTAACGACTCCTGCCTTAGCTACATCCTCAATGATCTTCGGCAATAAAGATTTTACAAACCATTCAACTAAGATCTGATCCGGAATAAAAACCTTCACTAAACGTCGTTGACGTCTCCATTCATGAATGTGATCTAAAATGTAAGTGGACGTTGATTGTTTTAATGAAGTTAATAATTCCTTGCCATTGTCATATCTGATTGGAAACTGAAAATGAGTTAAAAACGAAGTAGCTAACTGACTAAAGTTATAAAAAGTGGCTCGCGGTAACTCAATGTACCACTTGGCCACAAGACCAATTAGAGTGCATTGGAAAAGCCTTAAACAGATTGAATCATCTGAAATGGAGTTAGACACACACCAGAGGTGATAAGTCATCACATGGTTCGACGGGTCCTCTCCCGATTTGCCTTCAAACTTAGGAATATCACTAGGCAACTTATTCGGCATTGGCAGCCAAAACAGAAGATAGTTAATTAGATCATTTGTAAGGCATGACAAGTCAGGGAAGTCCAAAGTTGCAATGAACAGTAACTGACGATTAGGGTCCCTGAAACCCTGGTTCATGAGACTAGCCCCAGGAGGAGATATCCATGATAACTAGGAATTGGAATCGCATTTGGGATATTATACCCTCCTGGAAAGCCAGGATTAAACGGACCATACTGGGGTTGTTGAGGTTTTTGATATGTATATCCAAGGTACGGTTGATACTGATAGACTGGCTGCTGCACAGCAGGACGGAATTGGTACTGTCCCTGGTATGTTTGATAAGTAAATTGAGGTTGACTTGTGACAACCGTACTTGGACCAGGTTGTCCTACAGGCATTTGAACCGAAGTCTGAATTATGGATCCAGACTGAGGTAAAGATGTCTGAGGAGTTGATACAGGAACAGTAGAAACCGGAGTTGTCGATACTCCAGAAGTCGATGGGGTAGATTGAACAGATGTTGCAGCAGTTGCAGCAGTCGTTTGAGGCAGAGTACGAGGCGTACTAAGCCTAGGCTAAGAAACTACAGAAGGTGCAGAAGTTTGAATAGTAGACTGGACAAGTTGCTGGGGTGAACCAGAAACCAAGGGTTGTCCAAATTGAGATGACAACTGCACATTCAGTTGCAAGATCTGTTGAGATTGAGATGGATCCCACACTAAGTTCATTTCGGGGTACAGACCCATAGCAGGTTGAGAATATTGAGGACCATAACTGGGTTGAGGGTAGGGTTGATAATTCAAAGGTACATTTCCAGCTCCTTGAACAAATGATTGACCCGAAGGTGGTGGGAAACCTTGAGTTGGGTAATGACCTTGAGGTTGATAACCTTGAGGCGCATACTGATACTGGGGTTGACCTTGAGGTACATACTGAGTCTGGGGTTGACCTTGAGGAATGTACTGTCCCGTAGGTATGTACTGTGCCTGAGGTTACCCCCCAGGCGGAAATTGGGTACCTTGAGGGTGCCCCCTAGGTGAGAATTGAGGACTTTGAGGCTGCCCCCCAGGCGGTAACTGGCCACCTTGAGGTGGTGGATTAGGAATAGTACCTAACATCATAAGAATATCTTCTACACTCAACGGCTTAGTTCCATTGTTACCAGTTAATAACCCTTGTTCAATAGGTTGAGGTGATGCTCCCAAAAAAGTACCAGTAAGTGACTGATACCCAGAGGGAATAGAAGGACCACCGTATAAAAAGGTTCCTGGAGATTGAGAAAACATGGACGACTGTCTTGACATATTTAACAAAGGATAATAATCCCTAGGTCTTGGCTGAAAAGGAATGCGAGGTGGTGAAAAACTTAGTCCCGGGTTTTCCAAAAAATTGGTCAATGAAAGATACCAAGCATCGCTCCTAGGTGGACTGTAAAAGATCGATTCACGCTCCCTAAGTTCTATAGCTGGTTGATTTTCAGGGATAGGGATACTTTCTTCCAGAGTAACAAGTTCTTCAATAGCAATAAGTCCAGAAGGAAGATTTTGGGTAATGACTCTTTCTACCCTGGGTGAACCAGGACCACTGGAAGTTGGAGAGGCAAATCCTAATGTTGGAGTAGCAGCAAATTCAGTTTTAGGTTCAGATATTTCAGGTTCCTCAGCTAAATCACTAGTAGATGAAAAACTACCAGTAACTTCGGAAAATGAAATAGATTGTGGATTATAATCTGTTACTAGAGCTTGATAATTAGGATGTACAACCAATGAAGACTCTCCTTCTTCAGGTGACCCAACTTTACTGTCACTAGGACTTATAAGGACTCGAAGCCCTTCAAGTTGGCTCGGTGAAAACTCAGGAGGTTGGCCTCGAAGTCTATGGGACTTCCTCGGTAATTCAACCACGATTAAATATTTTAACTACTTCACACGCAAACAAAGAAAAATCTCAATGAAAACCACCTAAAGCCTCTAAAGAACCAAACAATTTTGAATCACATGCCTAAAAAATCTAGGAGGTCAAACCACACACAAACAGTAACTTTCCATACCAAAAATACTAGTTGGTGATGAAATCCAACGTCGCAGAATTCAATACAGAAATGGCGGTTGGAACAGTTACCCCGACAACCTGCTTAATGAATAGACTGGCACAAGTTTCTCCACTAAACAGTCTCGAGTGAAGAGAACCCCCCAGAAAATCCAAGTGAGTCTAGCCGACGTCTGCTCCAGGTACAGTGGGATCTTCCCTCCACCGTCACCTTAGGAAAGAATCCTATAGAATATGGCCACTATGGTTACCAACAGAAAAAAAATATACCTGGGGGAACAGTCTACGATCCGATACGCACGCAAGGGCAGAGTAACAAGATCAATCCCCTTGAAGGCTCCTTGACATAATCCAAGGTTTACCAACAAGTGACCCCAGGCACCTCGACAATGGTTAATCCGAGGTTTACCGTTTTTAATACGTGAATATCTTCTATCGTTCCGAATGAGGAAGGATTGATTCCCACACTGGTTCAGATATGATCTCGTGATTCTACTTTAAGAGGAGCTTTCCCAGAGCATAAATATAACAATTGGAATTTATCTCCTACCGCAAGATACAACTACTTGTTTGTTTTACTATCTTGGAGAGCTAATTACTCCCTACTCCAAGATACTAGCCTAAGCTATGTTGGTGATATAGAGCCCTAGAAATAAAAATATTAATAGATAGATTTTACTTTAAGCGTTATTTTTGATTGGTTTTTTCTTAAGTCAAAAGGTGTGGAGATGAAAATTATGGTGTGAAGACTCGACTCCAAATCACTAAAAAATGCACTTAAGATGATAAGCAATCTTTTCCCTTCAATGAATTTCTAGCTAGGAAAGAGTTGAGAATGCAAATGCTTGTAAAAACAAATCTTTCCTTAACAAATAAATCAAAAGAAGAGCTTTTTGTCTTTTCCAATACACTCAAAAACGAGACAACTAGTTATGCTCACGAAAATTTCCCTTTTCTTTCAAACACTCAAATACTACAAAAACAAACTTTTTCAAAAGAGATTTTTTTTTGTTTTTATAAAACACTCAAAATCATGGAAAAATCTAATCTTGAGATCTATAAATTCTAAAAAACTATTTAAAGTAAAACCTTACAAGATTTATTTTCAAGGATGTTTTACTTAGCTATAAGCAAACTAAGGACTAATTTGTCCAGAATCACAAATCAGTCAAAAAATAACCAATTTTTGTTTTCTTTCTAAAAATGAAATCCAAAACTTTTAACACAAGTCCTTTCGAAGTTTCGCAAAGAGAAACACAAGATTGATTCCTCAACAAAGACAGATTTTACGAAATGGTCAGACTCATAAGAAGGCCAGTAAAAACCAAGGTGATCTAAGGCTTCTAAGGCTTCTAAGCTCTGAGCTACTACAAGACCAAAATGAAAATCAAGCCCGGCAACCAAAACTTCTAGGAATTTCACCTAAAACCCTAATGCCAATGGAATTAACCTAGAAAAGTTCCTGACAAGTCACGTGCAGATCTGGGTAGAGGCTAAAAACACCTAAACAAATCCTAAGCTGAATGAAAGAGAAAATCTTAAGTTTTTCAAAATTTTGATAGGGTCCGCAGGCCCACAGTTCACCCAAGTGCGGTACCGCTCTATGTGTAAAGCAAAAGTGCGGATAAGTCAGCACTGTGTTACAAGCAGAGGATGCGGTCCTCTCCCAAAAGTATGAAAAACAAAAAATAATTCAAGATCTACTAAACCTACCCAATCCCACACACATCAAGCCAAAAAAAGAAACAAAAACACAGTTTCTCAAGTCAAAGTAAAAGCAAAGGAAAAACCAAAAATTCAAGTCCCCAGTGGAGTCGCCATTTTGTCAGCCGGATAAGTCGTTCTTGCGGACAAGACCGACCTCCCTAGTATCTAATGATATCTAGCGACAAGCAAACCAAACAAATTCTATCTTTCTCTAAATATGCAATTTATAAATAAAGGCAAACAAGTGTTTTAGGCCTACCTCGGGTCCAATGCAAGTTTGTGGAAGCCATGCTCCGTTGATCCAAATGAACTCCCTTGTAAAGAATCTGAAAACACAAACAAGCACACACATTAAATAGCACCTGAAAAGCCAATATAATAAAGCATATTTATCATGATGATCAAGGAATTCACGAAACAAATCACATAAGACAATTTGTTGAGAAAAATGAATCTGATTGTATTAACTTAAATCAAAGAAAAACTTTACAACCTTAGTGCCTTGATGTTGTACAAGCTCCTCCCAGGGTCCAGCAAGAAGTCTCCTCTACTTTGACAAGTTTCACTCTCTTCCCAATGAAGCCAAAAGGTATGTAATCTCTCCTCTCAAGCTTAACTAGGAAGTCTCAATTCCAACAGCATTTACCCTCAAAAATGTTCAGCTTCTAACCTTCCTAGCAACTAGCCCAATGCCTTAATTTATAGTGCAATGGAGGGAAGTTACTAGGTCCACCTTCAAAGGGATAAAGCCCTCCTTCAAAGGGATAAGCTCCTCTCATCAAGGGATTAGCTCCTTCAGTTTTGGGATGCATGAACCACCTAGGAGCAAACCATCCACGTCAAGATTCCTTCTAGAATCATCCAGAATTAACCACAAGTGAGTTTTTAAGAATAAACTTGCACATTTTTTACTTTCACAGGGGTCCGCGCCCACTCCTTTAGAGACAGAGTGGGCAGGTCCGCAAGTAACATGAACAAGGGGTGCGGGACCGTAGGCAATAGTGAGAGAAAGTGCGGAACTAGAGCTTTATTGATTTTTAAAGTTTTTCTCTCATTTTCAAAGCTTGACATGAAGAGCTGAGGTTTGAGACTTGCTAAGGAGGACAGTATGAATGATGATAGACCCATACTGACTGCAAATAGTCATGGTGACAATATTTTGTGTAACACATCCTTCTTTTCTTTGAAGGATATGAATTTATTTTTATCTCTAGTCATATGTGTTAAGTAACTCTTGTCAACATACCACACGTTTTTGTTGCTTTGAGCCTTGAGAGTGAGAGAACACCTTTTAGTCTTCTTTTTCCATATTTTTTCATTTCAATTTTGCGTGAACTCTTTGGAGAGCTTCCAAGGCTACAATATTTAGCAAGGTGTCCAAAATTTTTACATTTGTAACATTCGACATCATCTCTCAGATAATCAAATCTGTTGATATCTTGCTGAGTTCTAGAATATCCATTTTTTGAAATATATCATAGAATAATTTTCATACGTGTGACATTCTACAGCTCTATGTCCAAACCTTCCACATGAATACAAGTGACCATAAAAGATAGGTTGATACCTGGGAGGAAATATTATTCGAGGAACTATCTTCCAATGTTCTTCCTGCAAGTCTTGATCTACCTGGGGGATCTACCCTTTTTTCATATCCATCTTCTTTAGTTGTCATAGAAGGACTTGACTCCATTTCAGATTTTTATTTGTAACCAAGAAAAGTCTTGTCACTATATGATCACTTGTTTTTGATGATTTCGTCCAAAGCCTTGAACTATTGGTGTAGTCTTGAAAATTTTTTCCACCTTTTACATCCTTTCGCAGAGAAACTATTTCAACTTCCAATTCTTCTCTCTCCTTGTTTCTTTCCTTTACTTCTTTCATGAGTGATTCTTCAATTCGTTTGTATTCATCAACCTTGATTTTGAGATTGAGGACATGTTCCCTTTTTGTCTTTAATTCGTCTTCAAGAGTGTTAACATGCTTCTTTCCAACCTTGAGCTCTTTTATAACCTTGATTACTTCGATTTCAATCATTTCTTCTTCTTAGTCTCCTTCTTTGTCAGGTGCCTCTTGTTTATTATGCTTGGAAATAAATAATACTCTCTCATTGAATTCTTCTTTGTTATCACTATCTTCTTTGGATGAGGAACTATCTTCTTTGGAGAAGAAACTTTTCTTAAACCATTTCTTCTTACCTTGCTTGTTGAACTTCTTAGGACTTTTCTTCCCTTTCATAACAACCTCATTTTTGTGAGGACATTTCACTGCAAATGCCCAACCTCACCACGATAAAAAAATATTAATGGAAGTTTACCTTTCAATTTTCCCATACCTGGTCTCATTTTCCACATGAAGTAGGCAAATTCTTTATCTAAGAATTCTTCTTCCATTTCCTCATCCTTACAATTGCAAGTGTTTTTTCTTTCAGAGTCTGCTTGTCCTTACTATTCTTCTTGGATGTGGAAAATATTGTTTCTAAGTGAGATGTGCCCTCCTCTTCTTCAATCCTCATTTCATATGCTGCAAGAATTGAATGCAATTCATCTATGCTGAGAATGGTCAGATTCGATCTATCTTCCAAGACAAATATCTTCGTGTTAAATCATGCTATCAAGGTTCTGAGGATCTTTAGAAAAACAATTTGTGTTTCAATAGGTTCTCAAAAACCTTCCAATGTAAGTGTTGTTTCATCAACATGTCGAAAGTATGCAGAAATATCTTCATCTTCCCTCATTTTGAGTTGCTCAAATTTTTCCATGGAAATTTGAAGCTTTGCTTCTTTCACCTTTGAGTCAGCTGCATATATATTTTCAAGCTTGCCCCATACCTCTTTAGCAGTTTTGCAACTCAATACCTTAGGATAAACAAATTCGATAATCCCATTGGGAATAAGATCTTTAGCCTTTGCATCATATACCATATTTTTCTTACCTTATTCTTCTTGGGTTGGTGTGAAGACTTTGTCAACGATTTCCCATACTTCCTATTGTTGCGCTAGCAAATGAACCTACATTATTCCACTCCAAAGTGCATAGTCATTTCCATTGAACAAAGGAACTCTATTAGTAGTATACTCCATGATATCCTTCCAATTGTTAGACTTCTATTGAAGGAACCAAGCTTTGATACCAGTTATTGGAAATACTGAGAGGGGGGTTGAATCAATATTCCTTAGCAATTAGTACTTTTAAATATTTTCAGACACTAGTTAATTTTCAATTATTATTAATTTTTATGCAGTAATAACAATAAACAAAATAACACGGTAGGCACAATAATTTTAGTTCAAAAACCCCCTCTGGGTCAAAAACTACCGAACACTTTTCTAATAAATTCTTTAATATTCGGCCCCAACTGAAATGAAAGCAACAACTTCATAGAATTATACAAAATAATTATTCTCTAGCTCCCACTAGAAGGACAGTAATCAATTGAATGGGTTCCCCAACACCCTGGCAAGCAACAACATGCCCTAGCACCACCCTATGACCCTATAATGACTAAAATAAGAAAAGAATATGGATTCCCAAACCAGGGACAACAATCAACGATACAATGAGAGGTACAATGATTTTAATGTACTTGACCAAATACCCAATCACTCTATGATGAGGAACCCAACCATGACATCATCCCAACAGTGACAACTATACCTCCCAACATTGCCTCTTCAACTCTAGGTAGAATGACTCTTTCACAAATGACTCTTTTACAATATTTACAATGATGTCTCTTTTACAAATGACTCTTTTACAACTTTAAAATGATGACTCTTTTATAAATGAGTCTTTTACAGCTTTACAATGATGACTCTTGTCCTTAAGAATACTTCACGATATCTAGATGGTTGTCATGTCTTCAAGGACGTCCTGCTGCAATGCTTCCTTTTCATATTTCATACTATTATGAAACTAGCTCACAAAAAGATAGAAAAGATAGATCAATGCCTTAGAAATAAGCCTCTTCGAGGGGGAAACCTCCTTACATTACACAAATGAACAGTTCTTAGATTATACAAATGACAAGAACTCCTTTCTATGTATAGGAGTGTAAGGGGTCATAATATAATCAGAGCTGACATAACAATAATAATGTAAGGGCACAACAATAACAATAGTGGGTTTCTATGGGGCACAATAATAACAATATGGGGACTACATGGGCACAACAATATAATAAGGGGCTTGTACTAATAACAATAAGGGGTTACACTAGTAGTATAGGGACCTAACATGCCCTTCTCCTTCAAAAAGTGTTGTCCTCAACGCTTGAGTAGTTTTGGATGATTCTATATAAAATTATCATCCTCCCATGTGGAATATTTAGCATGTAATTTCTTCCACTTGATGAGATATTCTAAAATTGATCGATTTCATAGCTATCGATTTCTTGTTTCTGTGACTGCTTCAGGTTCGAATATGATTTTTCCTTCCTCGTCAAATTCTGGCAATATTATTTGAATTGGGATCTTCTGCAACTTTTGAATGAGTGGCTACACTTCTTCATCATTTTTACATTCATCCCTTACTTCATTTATCCAATCTAGTTGGATAATAGAAATAACACAAAACAATGCTTTCACATCCTCATCCTTTCCTGAGAGTGCATCTGCAAAAACATTTTTCTTCCCTTTTTTGTAGATGATTTCAAAGTCATAACCCAAGATCTTTGTGACCCATTTTTGTTTCTCTTTAGAGGATAATATTTTTTCTAAAAAGTAACTAAGACTATCGTCATCCGTTTTTACCTTGAAGTGTCTTCCCATTACGTAGGGTCACCATTTCTTAAGTGCATGTAGTATTGCCAACATTTCCTTCTCATAAATAGCTTTGTGTAAATACTTTACTTTGATTGGATGACTTTAGAAAGAAATGGGTCTTTCATCTTGCATTAAAATAGCACCAATCCCATTTCCTGAAGCATCACATTCCACAATAAAGGTTTTTGTGAAGTCTGGCATAGCTAAGACCGGTGCTTGGCACATTGCTTCCTTAAGATGTTCGAAGGCCTTTGTTGCTTCTGGAGTCCATGAAAATGCATATTTCTTCAATAATATTGTTAGAGGTGTTGCTATTCTCCCATAATACTTAACAAAATTGCGATAATACCCTGTCAACTTGAGAAATCCTCGCAGATGCTTTATGGATGTGGGGATTTTCCATTCCTTAATGGATTTAATTTTTCTAGGGTCTACCTTAACACCTTCATGAGATACAATATGACCCAAATATTCCACCTCTTGTACTCCAAAGAAATATTTGGAGATTTTTGCATATAATTTTTTCTCCTCCAATAGTTTGAGCACCCTATCAACATGTTGAACATGATCCTTCCAAGACTTGTTGTAGATTAGTATATCATCAAAAAATACTAACAAAAATTTTCTAAGGAAGGGTTTGAAAATGGAATTCATCAAACCTTGAAATGTATAAGGTGCATTGGTAAGGCCAAAAGGCATGACCAAAAATTCATAATGACCCTCATGAATTCTAAATGTCATTTTTGGAATGTCTTCAGTCTTCATTCTGATTTGATGATATCCTGAACGAAGAGCTAACTTGGTGAAGTAAATTGATCCATGAAATTCATCCAATAATTCATCAATGACAAGAATGGGAAATTTATCTCTAATAATGAGCTTGTTGAGCTCCCTATAATTTGGACACATGCGCCATGATCCATCCTTCTTGTGCACCAATACTACTGGAGTAGAGAAAGAACTTTGACTAGGTTGAATTATACCAGCCTCTAGTATTTCTGCAGCCATACGTTCAATTTCACTCTTTCGGGCATAGGGATATTTGTACGGCCTGATGTTTGGAGGAACACTTCCTGGAATCAAATGAATAGCATGATCATGGTCACGAATAGGTGGGAGACCTTTGGGAGTCTCAAATACCTTGGAATGATTGTCCAAGGATTTTTGGAGAATTGGAGAAATAGATGATTTTGATGTGGGAAACTCTAGCGAACATAATTGTGCAATTACACCTCGTTGTTCCTTATTTAGAAGCTTTTTCAAACTATTAGAGCTGATTATCTTTCTCGGTTTCCCTGCAATACCCCTTAATTCAAATTCCTTTCCTTCTGCACAAAATTTCATGAAAATTTATTGAAAATTAAAAGCTATTGTACCCAAAGATTGTAGCCATTGGACTCCTAGTACAACATCAGCACCACCCATTGGAATGGAAAGCATTGGGCTATTTGATCCATATTCCCCCATGGATAGATTGATATTATGGCACTTTCTAGAGCAATTTATGGTTCCTCCACTTGCAACCATCACTTGACACTTTGGTGCTGGGTATAGGAAGCAATTCAATTCCTTGGCTATCTTACAATGAATAAAATTATGGGTACTGCCTGAATCAATCAACACTATTACTTTTTTATTCTTGATATGTCCTTCTATATTGATAGTTTGAGGAGTGGTGATCCTGCCCAATGTATTACAGGATATGTTCAAATTCATTTCTTCTTTCTCGATGTGATCTTTCACTTCTTGAACCTTTTTCTTCTTGCATGTCCTTCTATCCTGAGAGTTTGAGGAGTGGTAATTCTTGCCAATGCTTTACAAGATATGGTCAGATTCATTTCTTCTTTATCTAGGGTTGGTTCCTGGTATATATCCTCTTCTTTTGATGTTTCTTGATCCTTTTCTTCCTCCTCTTCACAATCTATGTAAAATAATTTCTTCTCAGCACACTTATGACCTTTAGTGTATTTGCTATCACAAATGTAACAAAGCCCTCTTTCTCTTTTTTATTCAAATTTTTGTGGTGTAAACCTTGTAGGTTGTGGGAGGCTAGGAGCAAAAACACTTCCATATTTATAGTTGTGAGTGGTGGGCTTCCTTGTTTCCATAATTTCGCTTTCATTTTTTCTTGCCAACTTGAATGCCTTCTCTAATGAATTAGGTTCCCAAAGATGAACCTCATTTTGAATGTTATCCTTTAAAGTGCCTATGAAGACATCAATCATGTGCTTCTCCTGAATATCATTTACCCTTATATTCAATGTTTTAAAGTCAATGTGCTCTGCCATTGAACCCTTTTGTTTGATATTTATGAATTAGCTAAAGAAGGTGTTTCTCTTTGTATCCTCATAATGTGCTAACATTTCCTCCGTGAAAATTGACCACGTAACAAGTGGTTTACGAGAACAAAGCCCTTTATACCATAAAATTGATTTGGTTCTAAATAATTAGATGCAACACGTACCTTTTGTAACAATGGTATACCATGTAGATCAAAATATTTCTCCATATGTAGTATCTAATTTACTGAATCCTTGCCATCAAACTTCCTCATCTTGCTTTTTCTTGATTTTAGGAGCTCGATCTTGAAATGGATTTAAATCTGTAATTCCGGATATTTAAGTTCTGAAATTTCACTTGTAATATCCCTCTGATTCCTCTTTCTAACTCCGCAATTCTAATCGCAATTGGATTCTCGAAGAAAGATTTATTCCCAATCTCCCACAATGAGTTAATTATAGACTAGTTCAGTAGAGTGAACTTGTACAACGTGCCACATGTCACCATTTCAACCTTAGGTTCTGAAAATTATACCCAAACAAAATATAGTTCGTCCTCTTTTTGTATCTTCTTATGAAATTTCCATCTTATGCTCAGAAAGAGAGTTAGGATGATTTTCCAAAGGTCACATGTTTAGGATGTAATTTGGGAGTTTGCAAAATCCCTAACTTCCTTAGATCATTTGTCCAAAAATATAGCGAGTAAAAATCTGAAATTTAGACGCAAGATTCAGACCGATTTCTTCTCAAATGGGTTTTTTAGCTTCTGAAACTTTGTAGCGAAAAGGTTAAGTGAAAATACCACGGTGGCCTGTTTTAGATGAAATTATGGACCTTGCAAAAACCCTAACTTGCTCAGACCATATCTCTGAAACTATAGTGAGACAAGATCTGACATTCAGACCTGAGGTTCAGCGATATTTCGGCTCAAATGGGTTTTTTTCTGCTTCTGAAACGTTGCAAAAAACAAGTCATAGTGAAAATTCAAGGATGACCTATTTGGAGCAGCAAAACCCTAGAATTCAAGCTCTGATACCAAATGTTATGAAACCAGCTCACAAAAAGATAGAAAAGATAGATCAACACCTTATAAATAAGCCTCTTCGAGGGGGAAACCTCCTTACATTACATAAATGAACAATTCTTAGATGATACAAATTGAAAGACCTCCTTTCTATATATAGGAGTCTAAGGGGTCATAATATAGTCAGAGTCGACATAACAATAATAATGTAAGGGCACAACAATAACAATAGTGGGTTTCTATGGGGCACAATAATAACAATATTAGGACTACATGGGCACAAAAATATAATAAGGGGGTTGTACTAATAACAATAAGGGGTTACACTAGTAGTATATGGACCTAACACATACAAAGTCATGTTACAGTTATTCATGAGCAAGCCTCTGTTTAAGATGAATATGGTAGTATCAATTGATTGAACCCAAAACTTATCTTCTAAGTTTGAGTCCTTTAACATTGTTCTAGCCATTTCCTGTATGGTTTTTTTTTTTCCTTTCAGCAACTCCATTCTGTTGTGGTGTTTTGGCTATTAAGAATTTCCTTTTCATTCCATTTTCGTCATAGTAATGCTGAAATGCTTTGGATGTGAACTCTCTGCCATTATCTGATCTCAAACATTTGACCTTCAAATCAATTTCATTTCTGACCAATTCCTTGTAGATTTTGAAACATTCGAATGCCTCATACTTTTTCTTCAAGAAACCGGCGACAATCATTCTGGTGTAATCATATGTCATTAGCATAAAGTATAATTCGTCGTCTAAGCCTTTTGTTCTCATAGGACCACATAGACCAGTATGTATTAATTCTAATGAATGTGACACAAAGTTTTCCTTTGTCTTGAATTCATCTTTTGTCTATTTTCCATGTCGACAAGACTCACATGTCATATTGGAAGGTTTCGAAATTTTCATCATTTCTCTAACTACTTCCTTTTTACTGATCTTGACCAAATTGTCAAAATTTATAAGTCCCATTCATTTGTACCCTAACCATCTCTTATCTTCTTTTCCCAAGAAACACCCTTTAGGTGTCTCATCCAAAATGTATATGTCATTTTGAGCTCTTCTTGCAGTCACCACAATTTTACCAAACTTGCCTTTCCTGATTTCACATTTATTCGAGTTGAATAGCATCATGCGCCCTTGATCACACATCTGTCTAACACTAAGAAAATTGCGATTCATATTTTCAACCAGCAATACATCCTTTTCTAATGCATCCTTGCTTCCAAGAGTAACTGTAATTGTTTTTATGACGTTTGAAGCCTCATCATTTCCAAAAGACATTATTCCATCTTTATTTTCTTTCAAGGATATGAATTTATTTTTATCTCCAGTCATATGCATTGAGCAACTACTGTCAACATACCACACATTTCTATTGCTTTGAGCCTTGAGAGCGAGTGCACACCTTCCAGTTTTCTTTTTCCATATTTGTTCATGTAGTTTTTAACCCCGTACAGAAATTACCTGCATACAAATTCTAAAACACAGAAAATAAACAATAGCGAGAGCATAACACATAAAACAAATATACACAGAGATTTCCCCTATATCCCAAAACCGGGACTACTAGATTGATTTTTCATTATATTCTTTTCAATGTTACAATACATATATATACATGCCGAAGAATCCAATACGATGGACTGAAAATCATCATGCAAAAAACCATGTGTGAAAAAAATGCAAAAAACCATATGTAGGTTTGTCCCACCTAATATAGGGTCCAAAAAAAAAATTCCCCGAGGTGCTACCCTAGACCCCATAGAGGGGGGCTAAACACCCCCTTCAAACCCCATGTGACCGTCCCCCCTCCCGCTACGCAACCGGCGCAACGAAGGGGGCACTTCACCCCCCCTCTAACCCCTCAGTTGACTAGGGGAGCTAGTCGTGGAAAGAATATAACACAACCCAACATTCTCCCACTTGTTTTTTTCTTTCCACTAGGGGACACAGGAGAGCTTAGTCATTATCTAGCCCTGTAATGCCCATTGTTTATCTACACCAAGAGAACTTCTCCAAGCTCATAGATTTTGTTAATGCATTTGCAGTATTCTTCAAAGTGTCCACCTTTACCAGAAACACCTTTTTGTCTTCTATCATATCCCTCACAAAGTGATACTGAACATCAATGTGCTTTGTCTTTGAATGATAAGCAGGGTTCTTTACGAAGAAAATTAAACTTTGGCTATCACAGTCTATCCTTATAGCTCTTTGTACTAACCCCATACTTGAACACAATCTCTACAACCAAACTGCTTCCTTGCTTGCATGAGTGGTTGCAATCTATTCCGCCTCTCTAGTTGATAGTGCCACTACAGATTGTTTCTTACTCATCCAGCTGATTACACTTCCAAATAGGTTAAACACATACCCACTTGTAGATCTTCTCTAATCTAGATCCCCAACCCAGTCTGCATCAACAAAGCCATGAATATCCAAAACTTTGTCCAACCCTGGTCTTCCTTGGTAGCACAAACCATAATCACTAGAGCCACGCATATACCTGAAGACCCGCTTCAATGTTGTCCAATGCTCCTTCCCTAGTTTTGACATTGCTCAATACCCCCACTGCATGTGCAATGTCTAGTTTAGTACAAACCTTCACATACATCAGACTATCGACTGCACTTTCGTATGGAACACAGGACATGTCCTCTTCCTCTTCTTGAGCCTTGGGACACTGTTCAGCCGATAACTTCACACCTACATACTTCCTAGACATACTTCCTTGGTTTAACCAAAGCTTCCTCTTTGCCTGATCTCTTTTAATTTCCATGCCACAAATATAGTTTGCAGCACCAAGATCTTTCATGTCAAATTTGGAGGACAATTGGGTCTTCAAATCCTAGATAATTTCTTTGTCATTTCCAACCAGCAACATATCATCCACATACAAGACTAGGTAAATAACATGATCACCAACTAATTTAAAATACACATAGTGATCTTCTTCGCTTCTGGTGAAGCCAAGTCCCCATATAAATGTATCAAATTTATAATACCACATACTTGGTGATTCTTTTAACCCATACAGAGACTTCTTTAACTTGCATACCAGTTCTTTCTTACCCTTCACTACAAAGCCTTCAGGTTGCTTCATGTAGATCTCTTCTCCTCTTCACATCCATATGTTCTACCTCCAAAAGCAACAACAACATATAAAAGTAATCTAATAGAACCTACCTGTTGGGTTGTGTTATATTCTTTCCATGACTAACCTACGTAGTGAATTGGGGGGTTAGAGGGGGGGTGGAGCCCCCCCCTTCGTTGTTCTGATTGTGCAGCGGGGGGGTTAGAGCCCCCCTTGTTTGGGGGGTTTGAGGGGGGTGGGTAGCCCCCCTCTACGGGGTCCGGGGCAGCGCCCCGGGAAAATTTTTTTTGGACCCTATATTAGGTTGGGCGAACCTACCTATGGTTTTTCGGTCCATGGTTTTGGATGTGATGGTTTTCGGTCCATGGTATTGGATGCTTTGGCATGTATAAATATGTATTGTAATAGTGAAAGGAATATAATGAAAAATCAAGCTGGTAGTCCCGGTTTTGGGATCCAAGGGAAAATCTCTGTGTATATGTGTTTTATGTTTTATGCTATCGCATTGTTTATTTTTATGTGATTTAGAATTCGTATGCAGGTAATTTCTGTATGGGGTTAAAACCTACATTTGGTATCAGAGTTGTTTTGGCTTCAAGGGGATGCCTTTGTTGCTGAGGGGTTTCGCTCGGGCCTGTGGTAGACCCTGTTCAGTGGGAGATCTGTGAGATCGATTCTCATGGTGAAAGAAGATGGCAAGCAGCGGAAAGATAGAGATCGAGAAGTTCAATGGTCAGAGTTTTGAGTTGTGGAAACTCAAGATGGAGGATCTATTGGTGGATAAAGATCAGTGGATCGCAGTAGATCCGGGTACTAAACCAACGGGAGTGACCGATGAAGAATGGAAGAAGTTGGATCGGAAGTCAAAGAGCACAAACGATTGTGTGTCTCAGATTCAGTATTGCTGAATGTATCAGGGGAAGCTATGGCGAAGGCTTTGTGGGACAAGTTAGGGACTTTGTACCAATCTATGTCTCTGGTGAATAAACTGTTCCTAAAGAAAAAGCTGTATAACCTGAGGATGAAAGATGGAGACTCAGTGATAGAACATCTGAATGCCTTTAATACTGTGGTAATTCAGTTAGCATCTGTTGATATTAAAATTTCAGATGAAGATAAGTGCATTAGTTTGTTGTGTTCTCTACCTGATTCGTGGGATAGTCTGGTTATTGCAATAGGTAGCAATGCAACTGCTTTGCAGTTTGATGAAATAGTCTCAACCTTGTTGATGGAGGAGATGAGATGGGAAAATATGGAGAGCCAGAATGGTGATGCCTTGTCTGTACGAGGACGATCCCAGAATAGAAACAAAAACAAGTCATCGATTGGGAGATCTAAATCTATAGGGAGATCTAAATCTCCAGGAAAACCTGTAAAGGTGGTGTGCTGGAAATGCAGAAAGGAAGGGCACTTCAAAAGGGACTGTAAATCTAAAGCTCCTGATAAAGGAAAGTGATCTGATGATGCTCCTTCTGCAGAGGCGAAAACCACCTCAGATGAAGGTGGGGATGTGTACTTGGCTTCTTCAAGTACACATGTAGATCATGAGGCATGGTTGATTGACTTAGGTGCATCCTTTCACTTCACTCCCCATAGAGAGTTGTTCTGCGAGTATGAGAAATACGATGGTGGTGATGTCTTCTTAGGAGATGATAGGAAGGCTAGAATCATTGGTCGTGGAAAGGTAAAGTTGAAGTTGGAAGGTGGAAGGGTTAGAACACTTACGATTGTTCTGCATATTCCTGCATTGGCCAGAAATCTGATTTCTGTAAGCAAGTTGGATGATGCAGATGTAAAAACAGTGTTCGAGAAGGATACCTGCAAGATGGTTCGGGGAGCACTGGTATTGATGCGGGGAGTTCGGACTGGAACTCTGTACAAGCTACAAGGTAGCACTGTTGTTGATGGGTGCAACAGTTCTGTGGTTCCTGAAAGTGGAGCTGAAAATCTAGTGGTCTCTGGAGAGAAGACTATGCTGTGGCATCAAAGGCTTGGACATATTGGAGAGAAGGACCTTCGAATACTTCATGGTAAAGGTATGGTAGAAGGTATGAGTAATAGCTCTCTAGATTTTGATTTCTGTGAAAATTGTGTATATGGGAAGCAGAATTAGGTGAGTTTCCCCTCTGGTGCTAAGACGGCGAAACAGATATTAGAGCTTGTGCACAGTGATGTGTTTGGACCTGTGAAAGTTCCATCACTGGGTAAGTCTGTGTACTATGTATCATTTATAGATGACTTCTCAAGGAATACATGGATATATTTTCTTAAGAAGAAATTTGAAGTCTTTGACAAGTTTAAAGAATTTAAGACTCTGGTGGAAAATCAGACAGAGAAGAAGATAAAGGTGTTGAGGACAGATAATGGTGGAGAGTTTTGAAGCAAGGAATTTGGAGAATTTTGTAAGAAGTGTGGTATAGCACGGCAGAAGACTACTCCATATACACCTCAGCAAAATGGAGTCACAGAAAGAATGAACAAGACGTTGATGGAAAGGGCAAGAAGCATGCTCAGTGGTGTCGGGTTAGGACAGGAATTCTGGGCAGAGGTGGTGGATACTGCATGTTACTTGGTCAACAGGTCACCTTCATCAGCATTGGAGGATAAGACTCCACAAGAAGAATGGACTGGTAAGAAACCCTCTCTTTCACATCTGAGGGTATTTGGATGTGATGCATATGTACATGTTCCAAAGGAGAAACGAACAAAGTTGGTTAGTAAATTTGAAAAGTGGATCTTTATTGGGTATAAGGATGGTTTAAAGGGTTATAAGCTTTGGAACCCAATCACACGGAAGGTTGTGTACACCCGAGATGTGGTGTTCAGAGAGGTAAAAGATGTTATTAAACATGAGTCCAACCAAAGAAACCTGAGAAGATAGAGTTTGAGCTAAAGGAGGAAGAATCAGACTCTGCAGCAGAGGAGAAATCAGAAGATGAAGAGCCACAAACTCCGGTTGTGGGAAGATTAGTTCGAGAAAGAAGGCAGCCAGAAAGGTATAGTCCTTCTGCTTTCTGTTCAAATTTTTCTTTGTCTATTACTGATGATGATCCAGAACTTTGAAGGAAGCAGTAGATTCAGAGGATGGAAAACTTTGGAAAGAGGCCATGGTTGATGAAATGGCATCTTTGCACAAAAATGAGGCTTTGGATCTGGTGGAGTTGCCAACTAGAAGGAAACCCATTGGCAGCAAATGGGTGTTCAAAAAGAAGACAAATGCAGAAGGGAAGGTGGAGAAATACAAAGCTCAGTTGGTAGAAAAAGGATATTCCCAAGTGTCGGGAATTGATTTTGGTGATATTTTTTCTCCTGTTGCCAAGGTAACTTCTATTAGATTACTTTTATCTGTTGCTGCTGCTTTTGATTTTGAGGTAGAACAGATGGATGTGAAGACAACATTTCTTCACGGGGATTTGGAAAAGGAAATCTACATGAAGCAACCTGAAGGCTTTGCGGTGAAGGGTAAGAAAGAACTGGTATGCAAGTTAAAGAAGTCTTTGTATGGGTTAAAATACTCACCAAGGATGTGGTATCAGAAATTTGATACATTTATACGGGGACTTGGCTTCACCAGAAGCAAAGCAGATCACTGTGTGTATTTTAAATTGATTGGTGACTGTGTTATTTATCTGGTCTTGTATGTGGATGATATGTTGCTAGTTGGAAATGACAAAGAAATTATCCAGGATTTGAAGACCCAATTGTCCTCCAAATTCGACATGAAAGATCTTGGTGCTGCAAACTATATTTTGGGCATGGAAATTAAAAGAGATCGGGCAAAGAGGAAGCTTTGGTTAAACCAGAGGAAGTATGTCGAGACAATATTGCAGAGGTTTAATATGCAGGATAGTAAACCGGTGAAGGTTCCTATTCCTATAGGTGTGAGGTTATCTGCTGAACAGTGTCCCAAGACACAAGAAGAGGAAGAGGACATGTCTCATGTTCCATATGCAAGTGCAGTCAGTAGCCTGATGTATGAAATGGTCTGTGCTAGACCAGACATTGCACATGCAGTGGGAGTATTGAGCAGGTTTATGTCAAAACCAGGGAAGGAGCACTGGACAATAGTGAAGCGGGTTTTCAGGTATTTGCGTGGCACTAGTGATTATGGTTTGTGCTACAAAGGAAGACCAGGATTGGACAAAGTGTTGGATATTCATGGCTTTGTTGATGTAGACTGGGGTGGAATCTGGATCAGAGAAGATCTACAAGTGGGTATGTGTTTAATCTATTTGGAGGTGCAGTCAGTTGGATGAGTAAGAAACAATCTGTAGTGGAAATATCAACTACAGAGGCAGAATACATGGTAGCCACTCATGCAAGCAAGGAAGCAGTTTGGTTGCAGAGATTGTGTTCAAGTATGGGGTTAGTACAGGGAGCTATAAGAATAGACTGTGATAGCTAAAGTGCAATTTTCTTGGCAAAGAACCCTGTTTATCATTCAAAGACAAAGCACATTGATGTTCAGTATCACTTTGTGAGGGATATGATAGAAGACGAAAAGGTGTTGCTGGTAAAGGTGGACACTTTGAAGAATACTGCAGATGCATTGAAAAAAGTTGTGAGCTTTGAGAAATTCTCTTGGTGTAGAGAAACAATGGGCATTTCAGGGCTGGAAAAATGACTAAGCTCTCCTGTGGCCCCCTGTGGAAAGAAAACAACAAGTGGGAGAATGTTGGGTTGTGTTATATTCTTTCCACAACTAACCTACGTAGTGAATGGGGGGGTTAGAGGGGGGGCGGAGCCCCCCCTTCATTGCATCAATTACGCAGCAGGGGGGTCATAAGGGGGGGCCACAGCCCCCCCTGTCTGGGGGGTTTGAGGGGGGCGGGTAGCCCCCCTCTACGGGGTCCGGGGCAGCGCCTCGGGAAAAAAAAAAATTGGACTCATTTTTTGGATGCGATGGTTTTGGGTCCATGGTTTTGGACACGATGGTTTTCGGTCCATGGTATTAGATGCTTGGGCATGTAAAAATATGTATTGTAACATTGAAAGGAATATAATGAAAAATCAAGCTGGTAGTCCCGATTTTGGGATCCAAGGGAAAATCTCTGTGTATATGTGTTTTATGTGTTATGCTCTCGCATTGTTTATTTTTCTGTGATTTAGAATTCGTATGCAGGTAATTTCTATACGGGGTTGAAACCTACACTACCTTGGCAACAAGAGAAAAAATGTCACCAAAATCAATTCCCGACACCTGGGAATATCCTTTTGCTACCAACTGAGCTTTGTATTTCTCCACCTTTCCTTCTAGATTTATCCTCTTCTTCAACACCCATTTGTTGCCAATGGGTTTCCTTCCAGCCAACAATTCCACCAGATCCCAAGCCTCATTTTTGTGCAAATATGCCATTTCATCAACCATGGCCTCTTTCGAGATTTTTCCATCCTCTGAATCTACCTCTTCCTTTACAGTTCTAAGATCATCATCAGTAAGAGATAAAGAAAAATTTGAACAGAAATCATATGGACTATACCTTTCTGGCTGCCTTCTTTCTCGAACTGATCTTCTCACAACCAGAGTTTATAGCTCTTCATCTCCTGATTCCTCCTCTGCTGTAGAGTCTGATTCTTCCTCCTTAAGCTCAAACTCTATCTTCTCAGGTTCCTTTGGTTGGACTTCATGTTTAATATCTTTCACCTCTTTGAACACCACATCTCAGTTGTACACAACCCTCCTTGTTACTGGGTTCCAAAGCTTATAACCCTTTAAACCATCCTTATAACCAATAAAGATGCACTTTTCATATTTACTCTCTAGCTTTGTTCTTTTCTCCTTTGGAACATGCACATATGCATCACATCCAAATACCCTCAGATGTGAAAGAGAGGGTTTCTTACCAGTCCATACCTCTTGTGGAGTCTTATCCTCCAATGTTGATGAAGGTGATATGTTGACCAGGTAACATGTAGTCTCCACCGGCTCTACCCAGAATTCCTGTCCTAACCCAACACCACAGAGCATGCTTCTTTCCCTTTCCATCAACATTTTTTTCATTCTTTCTGCAACTCCATTTTGCTCAGGTGTGTATCGAGTAGTCTTCTTCCATTCTATACCACACATCTTACAGAATTCTTCAAATATCTTCTTGAAATACTCTCCCACATTATCTGTCCTCAGCACCTTTATCTTCTTCTCTATTTGGTTTTCCACTAGAGCCTTAAATTCTTTAAACCTGTCAAAGACTTCATATTTCTTCTTAAGGAAATATATCCATGTTTTCCTTGAGAATTCATTTATAAATGATACATAGTACACAGACTTACCCAGTGATGGAACCTTCACAGGCACAAGCACATCACTGTGCACAAGCTCTAATATCTGTTTCGCCCTCTTACCACTAGAGGGGAAACTCACTCGATATTGCTTCGCATATACATAATTTTCACAAAAATCAAAATCTAGAGAGCTATTAGTCATAACTTCTACCATACCTTTACCATGAAGTATTCAAAGGCCCTTCTCTCCAATATGTCCAAGCCTTTGATGCCGTAGCATGGTCTTTTCTCCAAAGACCACTATATTTTCTGCTCCAATTTCAAGAACCACGGAACTGTTGCACCCATCAACAACAGTGCTACCTTGCAGCTTGTACAGAGTTCCAATCTGAACACCCCTCATTAATACTAGTGTGCTCCGAACCATCTTGCAGGTATCCTTCTCGAACACTATTTTTACACATACATCATCCAACTTGCTTATAGAAATCAAATTTCTGGCCAATGCAGGAATATGCAGAACACCCAGAAGTGTTCTAATCCTTCCAACTTGCATATTCAACTTAACTTTTCCACGACCAGTGATTTTATCCTTCCTATCATCCCCCAAGAAGACAACACCACCATCATATTTCTCATACTCGCAGAACCATTCTCTATGGGAAGTGAATTGAAGGATGCACCTAAGTCAATTAACCATGCCTCATGATCTACATGTGTACTTGAAGAAGCCAAGTACACATCCCCACACTACAACAAAACCAGCGATTAGCGTCCCTTTTTACTTCTTTTTTTGCATCTAGAGCCCATTTTTGGTGCTATTTGCATCCATTTATCAAATATGGTGCAAAACATGACACAAAATTTGCATCAAGTTTTGCACCAAATCTTACACCAAGTTTAGCACCAGGTATTGCAATAGGTTTTGCACCACGTTTTGCACCAAATTTTATGCCAAGTTTTGTGTCATCCTTTACACCAAGTTTTGTTCCAGGTTTTGCATCAAGTTTGGCACCTAATTTTGTTTGACATACTTTTTCATCCTCATTTGCATCCACTTTTTGCACCTACACTTGCATCAACTTTTGCATCGACTTTTGCATCCTTTTTTACATCCTTTTTTAAATCATTTTTTGCATCCATTTTTTCATCCATTTGTGCATCCCTTTTGCGCCAAGTTTTACATCGAGTTTTGTGTCTAGTTTTGCATATAATTTTGCATCTACTTTTGTTGCATCCACTTTTCCATCTTGTTTGGCATCCATATTTACATCCTCTTTTGCATCTATTATTGTACCCACTATTGCATCTAATATTTTTGTGCCACAATTAGCGCCTAGTTTGGCACCTCCTTTTGCACCCACTTTTGATTATAATTTTGCATCCATGTTTGCATCCTCATTTGCGTCTAGGTTTTCATCAACCACTACATCTATTTTTGCATCCCTTTTTGTATCCAATTTTGGACTAGGATTTGCATCGGGTTTTGTGTCTCGTTTTGCATCTACTTTTGCATCGACTTCTATTGCATCCACTTTTGCACACAATTTTTCATCCACTGTTGCACCCATTTTAAATTTCACTTTTTGCATCCCTTTTTACATCATACTTTGATTCTTTTTTTGCATCTATCATTACATCCACTTTTGTTATGCCACAATTTGCACCATGTTTTGCACTCACTGTTGTATCCACGTTTGCTTCCAATTTTGCATCCATGTTCACATCCTCTTTTGCATCAAATATTGCATCTATTTTTGCATCCACTTTTGTGTCAGGTTTATGCATTGGGTTTTGCATCTCGTTTTGTATCTAATTTTGCATCTACTTACATTGTATCCATTTTTTGCATCCAATTTTGTTTTTCCTGTTGCATCAATGTTTGCTTCCACTTTTACATCCATTTTTGCATCTTATTTTGCATATTTTTTGTCTATTGTTACATCCACTTTTGTTGCACCATATCTTGCGCCTACCATTGCAACCACATTTGCTTCCACGTTTGCATCCCCTATTGCATCCACTTTTGTTTCATCCATTTTTGCATCTGCTTTTGTGTCCGTTGTTGCATCCACATTTGTTTCACCACAATTTGTGCCAAGTTTTACACCTACCATTGGACCCATGTTTGCTTCCACTTTTGCCTTCATGTTTGCATCCAAGTTTGCATTGACAACTGCATCTACTTTTGCATCCACTTTTGTGTCAGGTTTTTCATGTTGTTGTGCATCTACTTATGTTGTATCCACTTTTCATCCAATTTTACTTCTATTGTTGCCCCCATTTCTATGTTCGCTTTTGCATCCCTTTTCCAACACTCATCATATTTTCTGCATTGATGATATTCCTTATGGCATTGACAATTATGAACAATTGATGACAATGTCAATAATATTGACAATGATGAAAATGAAGATGATGGCGATGACATGAATTGTGATTATGATGATAAAGATGATACTGGTTACAATGACAATGATGATGATGGCAATGATTATGATGATGACGATGCTAATGACGTTGGCGAATCTTCCCAATTTTAGATGTTGTCATTGTCATAATCATAAGCATTATCTTTGGTTTCATCATCATCATTTTCATCTAGGTCATCATAAAAAACTATAATGGCATGAATGATGATGATGATTACAACAATGTCGATAGAAATTACATTAATGATGATGATGGGGATGATAAAAATGACAATGACGATGATAATGGTGGTGATGATGATCATCATCGATCATCTCTCAAAAATAGAGTTGTTATTTCTCTTACGTATATCAATGTGTCCTAAACAACCGTTTAGCACTGATCACATTTTTTGGGTTGATGATATTTCTTACAACATCTACAATTATGAACAATTGCAAACAATGTCCATAATGATGATGATGATGGCATGAATGGTGATTATGATGATAATGTAATGATGGCAATAACAATGACAAGGATGTGATGATGATGACAATGATTATGATAATGAGAATGACCTTACAATCTTATGGATTCGTGAACAATTACTAGTTTCAATACCATCTTCTGGATACGTATTACTATCATACTTTTTAGATTTTCTGTCTCTCTTGAGGTATCTTACTATAATGGTGTTGTCAACACTAGAAAGATATCTTGTTGTAATGGTGGTTCTAATGTTAGCACTAGCAAAGTTTTTGTTAAATTTTGGTTAAAAAAAACCGATTTATGCAATTATTTTGACAATCTATGTAAAAAAGTAAATAACATCCAATTATTTTGACTGTAGTCCCATTGATTATCATGAATTCACCAGTCTGAAGACCATCTTCTACATACATATTATTATTAAACTTTTTGCATTATATCCCTCTTATATCTTGTTTTAATGGCAGTATTAGCACTAGAAAAATATCTTGTTGTAATGGTGATGTTAGTATTAGCACCAAAAAAATCACTAAATTTTGGTAAAAAAAAGTTTATCATTTATTTATTTTTAATTTGGGAAATTTTTGTTTTTATATTTTTTGTTTTTAATTCTATTTTTATGCAGTAATATTTTTTTTGGTTGAATTTTGGTAGTAACTAGTTTTTGGTCTAATCATATGTATTAACCATGTTCTTTATGCTACAAGTCTAATTGTTGGGACAAAATTGCTCTTTCAAATAAGTTGCAAAAAGCATATAAATGGAAGAATAGCGATGAAAACTATTTTCATTGTCCAATTGTTCAGTATATCATGTATGAAAATATTCAACATTTTTATAAACAATGGATTAGAGGTGAGTCTGTAATTGTACATAATGTTTGGATGATATATAAAAACAAAGTTTGTTTCATTGATGTGGTTAGGATCTACTTTGGATACGAAACCCTAGGTTTGGAAGTATGCAAATAATGAATTTGGTCTACCTTTGATAACAAATGAAATTTTATTTCTTTTTCCTCGTAAAACCAAGGAAGATATGGCAATAATTCTCGTTAGAAAACTACTTCTTGTTGAAGGTTTATAATTGGTTGCAAAAGTTCAACCACTGGGTATAGAAGTTTTTAGTTGCTATTAGGGAAACAATGTGATTATAGGTTTTAGCAGACATAGATCATTCTTGGTATTTGATTCACTTTGAGAATATAAGTACACCAAAGTGGATTAGGTTATGAGTGGATTGGCAAAGCAACCCTTATTTGTTCCTTTTAGTTTTTGAGATATCTCAAGTTCAACTAGTGCTAGTAAATGGTTTCAAAGATGTTTGCTAGGGTTTTTCAACAAGGTCACTAGGTCCCAATGTAACATAGATACTTCATATTTGTTGAAAAGTAAAACCCCCACATAGCACTGAATAGATCATTAATGACTACCTAGAGAACTTAGACTAAATTAATCATGGAAGTAAAAATTACAACCAAATTAATCATGAAAGTAAGAACTACAATTGAAAAAAACACACTTGGTAATATACTAGAATTCATCCTCGCCAAATCCAAAGTTGATGAATAATATGTTAAATCTTTAATGAAACTCATGAAAAATAATAAGCATGTTATCGATATAAGAGTGCATGAACTTGCTTAATGTATATTTGTTAATTGGAGATGATGAATATCTAAATAAAGTTGATGAATAATATGTTAAATATTTGATGAAACTCATGAAAGATAATAAGCATGTTTATCCATATAGGAGTGCACAAACTTTCTTAATGTGTAGTTTACGAGAAATTTTTCCAGCGTAAATCACAAGATATATCATTTGTTTAGGTGTTTCGAACCAACCAGTGTGGTTCATCGTCAGGACAAGTTGAAGAATCAGATCCAACTTTGCATGTTAAATAGTTTGAGCAGAGGGGATATTTGCACCTTAGCCTTAACAACCCTTGCCCAAGATGAATCTATTTAATGGACTAGCTTGGATATGTTAGGTCTTGGATTTCCAGAGTACCCAATCAATGCTTAACTCCCTGGTCCTAGCCAAAATTCACTCCTATTGAAGAGACAACTTGAACAATCTTGCTAATAAGATTAACAAGTTCGTTCCTTTTGATTGATTTACAACAAACCTTAATGCCTCTCTTTTCTTATCCTCCTCTTCCATTCTCCAACAAAAACTTATTAATCTTATATCATAAACACTTTATATAGGTAAGCATTGTAATCATTTTCCTCAACTCACACGGTACCTTTACACCTCAACCCATATAAGTGGACCTAAGTCCATGGCACAACCCATCACACTCTAAGATGGTTCTAATTGTCTCCTAAAAACTAGGACATAACACACCTTAAATGCCAAATGGTTAAGTCATCCCAAATTTGTGGGATTTTTTCCTTCATGGAACACATTCTAGCTAGTGTTGATCAAACACAATGCACTAACACCACTAACACACACTAAAAGTCCTAGATACCCTTACGCTGTGGCACGCACCCAAGCACTTCGACTGCACCTCCATAAAATGCACCTTCAACTTTGGATGTCCCAAAATAGTAATATCCTAACCCAATATGGCCTACTTGTTATATTTGTGTAGTTCCCTCCTTATCAGATCCTTGCACCTCCTTGCACTCCATGGTAAATCTACTCTAATGGTCACCTTCCAAGTTCCAACACTTCCTTTCACATCATGACATAACCACCGATATACATTACAACAACCTTCAACTTCTTTAGTGGGTTGCACATCTATTTCACATTTCTTCTCCATCTTACAAAGTGGTAGTGCCAAGGAGAGAGTATCAAGTTGAATCAAGGATTGCTCACTTAGTACCACTACTAAGTTGCCTTCGTGCAACTTGTCAAATCCCTTAATTTTGTTTCACAACTTCTCATAGGGCTTAACTTGCTTGTATACACTTCTAAGTGAGACTACAATCCCCCAACCTCTCCTCTGCAACCCTTGTTAGAGTCTTCTTAGACGTGCAATCATGCCTCAAGCTGAATATAACACTAGCATCCCAAATGTGCATGCTCATTCCATCTTTTAATGCTTCGCTGAAACCACATTATGACACTGCTTAAAATGAAATGTTTACATCTTAAGACAATGTACCTACTGTGCTTATGACAATCTAAACTATGCAAGTGGCTAAGAGAGGACTATATTTTCCCAGGATGAAAATATAGGGTCTTACAACCCCATTCACATAATAATTTTAATATATTTCACCCGAAAAAAGATACATACCCTACTCCTTTCAAATTTATCATATAATTTTAAGAAATTAACACTTGTTATTAACTATTAAATAGACTTACTATATATTCTCCTTTGTTTGCACCCACCTTATATGTAAAAACATATAAATATTTTCAATACAACCAAATTAAAATCATATTTTTCCATTTAAAAATTATTAAATTGAAATTAAAAAAAATTACACCTAATAAACTTAAACAACAACCATAAAATTATATTATTATTATTATAAATATTTTCTAACCTAACCAATAACCAAAAACATTATATAGTTACTTCTTTAGTGATGTGAAAATAAAAAAAATGTATTTATTGTTTTAATAACACCTAATAAACTTAAACAACAACCATAAAATTATATTATTATAAATATTTTCCAACCTAACCAAGAACCAAAAACATTATATAGCTACTTAACTAGTGATGTGAAAATAAAAAAATGTATTTACTGTTTTTCACTATGAAATTAGCATTTTTGAAAAAAGGTAAAGCTTTACTTTTCTTTACAAAACCCCTCCCAACCCAAACTTCGTTTACGTTCTAGAACAAGAAGGACGATCTGTTCGCTTTTAGCAGGGCGGGAGCGAAAACGAGATTGCAGAGATTTGCGAATTAGGGTTTCACCAGTAGCAGACACTCGAACCCCACGATCGGTTCTTCAGTCCATTGACGGTGCCAAGGTATGTTCCATTTTTAACTTCAATGGATTTCCACCCGCACATTCAGTCTTCCACACAGAGAGGAGTACACGCATTTCAGGTTTCTGGTTCAAAATCCAGTGTGTTTTTAGCAGCCACTCTTGTATGTTTAGGTTTTAATCTCTGTGCTGCAATCTGTTACTGTTTGCAGGGATGGCGCTGGCATTTGATGAGTACGGGAGGCCATTTATCATAATAAAGGAGCAGGAGCAGAAGACCCGAATCAGAGGCTTAGATGCTCAGAAGGCCAACATTGCGGCCGCCAGGTCCGTTGCGAGAATCCTCCGCACCTCACTCGGCCCCAAGGGAATGGACAAGATGCTCCAGAGCCCCGACGGCGATGTCACCATCAGTAAGCTTCTCTTCCATTTATTGAATCTCTATTTCTGGGTCGGTAAAACCCCTTAAAAATCTAAAAATCTGAAACTAAGTAGAATTTATTTTAAAAAACTTATGATTCGTAAGTAGCAGTTACTTTAAAAAATTTATAGGTTTTCCGAAAGGAGTGAAATAAGCAAATACTCTGCGATCTGCTTACTCTTCCTCACAAACTGTGAGGCTCGCCGAGCTAGATGCTCTACATACGACGCTGACTGCCTACGAAAGCTCCCGAATGGGTGAATGCGTTGAGATGTCACTAACATTGAGAGATAGACACTTTCCAGGGATCTACTTGGCGTAGAGGTACTTTTGGCGGGCTTTCGGAGCTAGTGAAGCTTTCCAAGAATTATTTGGTGGCGAGTTTTCATCTGGAGCATTCGGAGCTAGTGAAGCTTTCCAAGAATTATTCTTGCCTCGGGGTTTCGAATCCGCAGCTGGACATTACGGTTTACACAGGCCGGCAGGGTTCGAACTGCGGTATGAACTTGGGAAAGGTGTTGGGTAAATTCTCGGTTCCTTTGGACTTGGAGGGAGCCCACGAGAGGCTGGTCGTGTTCCACAACGGGTGGGTGTCTATTGGGAAAAGCTCAGCCGGAGATTCGAAAGCGGGACCTCAGCTTCACTTGAACGTCCGGGCAGAGCCTGACCCAAGGTTTGTTTTCCAGTTTGACGGCGAGCCCGAGTGCAGTCCGCAGGTCTTGCAGATTCAGGGCAATATTCAACAACCAATTTTCAGCTACAAGTTTAGCCGCGACAGGAATTCTAGATCACGGTTGGTGCTCTGATTCTTAGCTACGCATTATTTACTCTCAACTACATTGTGCAGAATCTCTAGAACTTGGTATACAGGATTTTCTTTTGAATTGAATGAAAAAGGACGCTACCGTGAAATTTAAATCCCTTATTTGTTTTCACAATATGCTTTCTATTATCAACCATTAATGTGTGGCAACCGTGCCTTTACCAGTTTGGCAATATTACAAATGACTTTCTATTGTTATCATTGTGTCATTGTGTGGCAAGTGTGCATTTTCCCAATTCTGGCAATATTTCAATTGAATATAGATGGCTTAGAAATTCTTCACCTAGGTGGGTATCTTATTCTGCCAAAGTCACCCAAACATGCAACTGGTCTTAACCACTTGAAGCAGCCTGCTTACTTGAGCAAGACAGCCCATGAGGGATGACATTGAGTTGGATGACAGGGATATGAAGCATTCCCACTTCAACATCTCTAACCAAGCCCTTATATTAGACACACAAATGTTCCCATTTCCAGTGAATTTTCTGATTTATAAATTCGGTGGTCCTCTCCCAGTCAACCCATAACTTTAAAATTTGAATACACTACTGGATCAGGTTGAATGTTGGCTGTCTTCTAGCATAGATTGTGGGTAATGGGGTGTTTAGAGTGCCCATTATCAAACTTCATGCAAAATTGGTATATATTCTATCATATTTAATGTCAGACTGTCCTGCAGTTTAGATTATATTTTAAGAGCTAAGCACCATAACAAACCTGGTGGTGTCTTTTTTCTGTTTGTTATTTTGCTATATTTTTTTTTAATGTAAAATTTGTGTATGCTATTGTAGGTTGTTTGTTTGAACTTAGAAATTTGAATTTCTTTAGCAGATTTTAAAGAAATGGGGTGTTTAGAGTGCCCATTATCAAACCCCATGCGAAATTTCTATATATGCTATCATATTTAATGTCAACCTGTCCTGCAGTTAAGATTAAATTCTAAAAGCTAACCACCATAGCAAACCCCGGTGATGTCTTATATATTATTTATGTAAAATCTATGAAGGCTATTGTAGGTGGTTTGTTTGAAATTTGAACTGCTTTACATAAAAATTTGTGGAGGCTATTGTGCGTGGTTTGTTTGAAATTTGAAGTTTGAACTGCTTTAGCAGATTTTAAGGATTTGTATCATTAGAGTGTGTTTCTGTTGTCGAAATAGTTTGTCATGTTTTGGATCGTATGAAGGGATTGTTGTTTGTTTTTTGTTTTTCCTTTGTATGTAGCTAGAGATTGGTATACAGGATTTCCTTTTGAATTGAATGAAAAAGAACGCTAGTGTAAAATTTAAATCCCTTATTTGTTATCACAATATGCTTTCTATTATTGTTGCCATCAATATGTGGCAAGAGCACCTTTCCCAGTTTGGCAATATTACAATTGACTTTCTATTATTATTGGTATCAATGTGTGGCAAGTGTGCATTTTCCCAATCTGACAATATTCCAATTGAATGTAGATGGCTTAGAAATTCTTCACCTAGGTGGGTATCTTATTCTGCCAAAGTCATCCATACATGCAACTGGTCTTAACCACTCGAAGCAGCCTGCTTTCTTGAGCAAGACAGCGCATGAGGGATGAAATTGACTCGGATGTGAACCTTGACAGGGATATGAAGCACTCCCACTTCACCATCTAACCGAGCCCTTATACTAGACACTCAAATGCCCCCATTTCCAGTGACTTTTCTGATCTATAAATCCAGTGGTCCACTCCCAATCAAACCATAAATTTAAAATTTGAATAAATGAGCGGATCAGGTGGAATGTTGGCTGTCTTCTGGCGTAGATTGTGAGTTATGGGGTGTTTAGAGTACCCATTATCAAAACCCATGCAAAATTTGTATATATGCTATCAAAATTAATGTCAGACTGTCCTGCAGTTTAGATTGAATTCTAAGAGCTAACCACCATAGCAAAGCCCGGTGATGTCGTCCTTTTTTTTTTAAATTTGTGTAGGCTATTGTAGGTGGTTTGTTTGAAATTTGAAATTTTAGTTGCTTTAGCAGATTTTAAGGAAATGGGTTGTTGAGAGTGCCCATTATGATATTTAATGTCAGACTGTCCTGCAGTTTAGATTAAATTCTAAGAGCTAACCACCGTAGCAAACCTGGTGATGTCTTATATGTTTTTTTTATGTAAAATTTGTGGAGGATATTGGAGGTGGTTTGTTTGAAATTTGAAATTTGAAAGTTGAACTGCTTTAGCAGATTTTAAGGTTTTGTACCATGAGAGTGCGTTTCTGTTGTGGAAAGAGATTGTCATGTTTTGGATTGTATGAAGGGATTGTTGTCTGTCTTTTGTTTTTCCTTTGTATGTAGATGTTTCTGTGGATGGTTGCATGTTCTTGTTCTGTTTTATTAGCAGGGGTTTAGAGACTATTTTTGTATTTTTTGATTTCTTTTGATTCTGATTACAGCTTTTTATCTGTCACAGATCGATCCAATGTGACTCAAGTAATAGGGGCTGGTTAAGCTCCTGCAGTAGTAGTCGGGAGAGAGATATAAGGGTACGGAAAGGATGGTTGGTTATGATACATGATCTTTCTAGGTCTCCAGTTGCAGCTGCATCAATGGTAACTCCTTTTGTTCCTTCAGTTGGTACAGATAGGGTTAGCCGCTCTAACCCTGGAGCTTGGCTTATTCTTAGACATATGGGAGAAGGCAGTTGGACGCCATGGGGTCGACTGGAAGCTTGGAAAGAACGCGACGGTAATGACGGTTTGGGCTGCAGATTTGAGCTTGTGGCAGAGGGCTGTGGATTGGTTGGCATGAATAATGGGATATTACTTGCAGAATCAGTGATCAGTTCCTAGAAGGGAGGGAAGTTTCTGATTGACATGGGTAATGGACGGTCAGGATGTTCATCCCTCAATTCTCCTGTTGCAAGTCCTCACAGCAGTGGAGATTTTTCTTTCAGCCAGTTCCCCTATCCTATTTATAAAGGCTTTGTGATGAGTTCTACTGTTCAGGGAGAACGTCAATGCAGCAAGCCCGTTGTACAAATAGCCATGAGACATGTTAATTGTATGGAAGATGTTGCAGGTTTTGTGGCCTTGGCAGCAACAGTAGATCTGAGTATGGATGCTTGCCAGTTAGTCTCACGGACGCTGAGAAAGGAACTGTGTCAGGAAGATGGGATTTTTTAGTTGTGTCAGACGTTGTATAAACAAGTTTTGATCCTTATTTTGATTTTGTCATGGGATAGCACCATGTTTTCTGCATTTGGGCTTTGAGATTTTTCCAAAAACACAAAAGCATATTGTTTGTTTGTTTGCTGCTGTTCAGTTTACCACATGTTATTGTGAATTGTACGTGGTGCTGCTGCCAGTTATAAGCATTTATCTGTGATCATTACTCGAGATCATCGATATACTTTTCTTTGCGGGCTCGTTCTTGGAGCTCTATGGAAGATTCTAAGAAGGGCAGCAAATCCCACTCTGCATATAGTTAATCTGATAATTGTGACAGGGAGAGAGGGGGCTTTTCTGTATTTAATATAATGTTAGGCTCTTCTCCTCCTATTTCACAGATGATGAAGTTGGTTTAGTTAACAACCAAAATTAAATGGAGGCTGAAATGAAAAAAATCATCATACAATCTTCACCGGTGTTGCAACGAGTGTTCTTTGGTTTGTGGTGACCTTTTTTTTTAAATCACCAACAATCACGTTTAACCAGCGTAACAATTCAGAATATTTTATTTTTAGTTAAAGTGAGGCTCACAGAAAGCTAACCTATCTAACCCATAAGTTATGAGAGGTTAAACATGACCCAAATTTGGTTTTGTGGTTACTTCCGTTCGATGCACAAAATGTGCATTTCTTCCAGGGAATTTAAAGTTTTTTTTACTTCTAAAAGGATCTGTACAAAGTTTTAAACGAAATTCCGAAAACTTTTATATTAAAAAGCTTTGCTGGGTAACGATTTTTAATGAAAATTTCCAAGATTTTTTTGATGGGTAAAAAATACCCAGCTTTTTGTATTTAAAGTGTGTTTTATCGTTTTTTTTTTACCAGCAAGAAAAGGTTCATGTGTTTTATTTATTTTAATATCATAAATAGCAGTGCTTGTTTAATTTAAAAATTTATTTTTTCCATAAATTTAAAATTATTCACCATACTAAACAATGATATAATTGATCATTTGACTTAGTATATATGAAAGTTCACTATGCTAAATAATGATATAATTAGTCATTGAATCTAGTAATGATATAATTGATCAATGGAGTAGTCTACCTAGGCTGTAGAATGGCCCGTTTTCCGTCACCGGCCGGAAAATCGTCCGGCTCTGGCCACCAGGAATGTCTCCGTCCTCCGCCACCCTCCCCTAGCTCCGCCACCCTCCTTCTCCGCTTCTCCGCCACCCTCCCCTGGGAAAACGGGCCATTCTACCGCCTAGGTAGACTACTCCTGCAAATAATGGTGTAAATTTGGGATGCAAACTTGGGTGCAAAAAAGGAAAAAAAAAAGATGTAAGAAAAGACATAAAACAAGATGCAAAATGGGGCTGAAAAAAGGTGAAACCAAGGATGCCATATTGGATGTAAAAAATGATTCCTAACCACATGCAAATTTAGGCTCGAACTCAGACACAAAATTATATGCAAATGTGGACACAAAATGAGGCAAAAAAAGATGCAAATTTGGATGGTGAAAACGATGTAAAACTAGACACCAAAAAATGCAAAATTGGATGAAAAAGTCTGTGTAAATAATGGTGCAACATTGGACACAAGTAGACATAAAAAAATGGTGCAAAAAGGGGCATAAAATAGCTTAAAATTGGACGCAAAACTTGGTGAAAAAACAAATACAAAAGTAGACGTAAAAAATGGCTCTAAATTGAATGTACTATTAGACACAAAATAAGATGCAAAGGTGGACACGACACATGACTCAACATAAGATGCAAATATAAATGCAAATTTGGATGCTCAAAATGATGTAACATTAGATGCAAGAGATGGTGTTAAAAATGATGCAAAATTGGATGAAACAAATGACGCAAAATATGATGCAAAATGAGATGGGAAAAATGGAGACAAATCAAACATAAATGTGGATGTAAAAAATGGTCCAAAAAAAGATGCAAAAATGGGCACAAAAATGGATGCAAAATTTGGTGCTAAATCAAATTCAACACATGGTGCAAAGATAGGCACCAAAGCTGGTGCAAAAATAGAAGCAAAAACTAGTGTAAGACTAGATACAAAACCTGGCGAAGACTAGATGCAAAAACTGACACAAAATGGATGCATAAAAAGATGTTAAATTGGATTCAAAATACAGTGTAAACTTGATGCAAATGATGGTGCAAAAATGGAAGCAAAGAATGACACAAAATAGGAAGAAAAAGAGAATGAAAAATAGATGCAAAAAATGACACAAAACTAGAAGTAAAACCTGTCATAAAATAAGATGCAAATCTTGGTTCAAAATTTGACGCAAAAAATGATGCATAGTTTGGTGTAAAAAATGATGCAAAATCTAGCGTGAAAAAGGATGCAAAATCAGGTGCAAAAAAGGACGCTTTAAAAATTGTACAATATAGCCAGATTTAGCGCCAGGTTGCTCATCACAATTACAAAAAAATGCACTAAAATCTGGCGCTAAATCTGGCGCAAATCGCTGGTTTTGTTGTAGTGCCACCTTCATTTGAGGTGGTTTTCACTTCTGCAGAAGGTGAATCATCAAATCCCTTTCCTTTGTCAGAAGCTTTAGATTTGCAGTCCCTTTTGTAGTGCCCTTCCTTTCTACATTTCCAACACCCCTTTATAGGTTTTCCTAGAGATTTAGATTTTCTTCTAGATTTAGGTCTCCCACTCGATGACTTATTTTTGTTTTTGTTTTGGGACCTTCCTCGTATAGACAAGGCATCACCATTCTGGCTCTCCATATTTTTCTGTCTCATCTCATCCATCAGTAACGATGAGACTATTTCATCAAACTGCAAGGCAGTTTCATTTCTACCTATTGCAATAACTAGACTATCCCACGAATTTGGTAGAGAACACAACAAATCAATGCACTTATCTTCATATGAAATTTTAATATCAACAAATAATAACTAACTTACCATAGTACTAAATGCATTCAGATGCTCTATCACCGAGTCTCCATCTTTCATCCTCAGGCTATACAAATTTTTCTATAGGAATAGTTTATTCACGAGAGACTTAGATTAGTACAAATTCCCTAACTTTTCCCACAAAGCATTCGACGTAGCTTCCCCTGATACATTCAGCAATACAGAATCTGAGACACACAATCGTATTGTGCTCTTTTCCTTCCAATCCAACTTCTTCCATTCTTCATCGAACACTCCGGTTGGTTTAGTACCTGGAAGAACCATGATCCACTGATCTTTATCCACCAACAGATCCTCCATATTGAGTTTCCACAACTCAAAACTCTGACCATTAAATTTCTCGATCTCTATATTTCAACTACTTGCCATCTTCTTTCGCCACCAGAATCGATCCCGCAAATCTCCCACTGAACAAGGTCTACCATAGGCCTGAGTGAAACCCCTCAGCAACAAAGGTGTCCTTGTGAAGACAAAACAACTTCGAAACCAAATGTAGGTTTTAACCGCATACATAAATTACCTACATACGAATTCTAAAACACGGAAAATAAACAATAATGAGAGCATAACACATAAAACAAATATACACAGAGCTTTCCCCTGGATCCCAAAATCGAGATGACCAGATTGATTTTTCATTACATTCCTTTCAATGTTACAATACATATATATACATGCTGAAGCATCCAATACCATGGACTGAAAACCATCACACCCAAAACCATGCACAAAACCATAGGTAGGTTCACCCCACCTAATATAGGGTCCAAAAAAAAATTCTCCGGGTCGTTTCCCCAGACCACATAGAGGGGGACTAACTGCCCCCCCTCAAACCCCTCCTATGACCCCCTCGCTACGCAATTGGCGCAACACAGGAGGGGCTTCGCCCGCCATATAACCCCCTGATTAACTAGGGGAGCTAGTCGTGGAAACAATATAACACAACCCAATAGTTCATTTTGATTTTGTGTGAACTCCTTTGGAGCGCTTTCAAGTCTGCAATCTTTAGCCAGGTGTCCAAAATTTTTATATTTGTAACATTCGACATCATCTCTTAGATAATTAAATTTGTTGATATCTTGCTGAGTTCTAGAATATCCATTTTTGAAAGATCTCCTAGAATAATTTTCATACATGCGACATTCTACTGCTCTATGTCAAAACCCTCTGCATGAATAATAGTGACCATAAAAGATAGGTTGATACCTAGAAGTAAATATTATTCGAGGAACTCTCCTCCAAGGTTCTTCCAGTGAGTCTTGATCTCTTCATCTAGCTGGGGGATCTACCCTTTTTGCATATCCATCTTCTTTAGTTGTCATAGAAGGACTTGACTCCTTTTTAGATTTTTCAAAGTAACCAAGACCAATCTTGTCACTACATGATTGTTCGTTTTTTATGAGTTCATCCAAAGCTTCTAAATTGTTGCCATAGTCTTGAAGAGTCTTTCCACTTTTTACTTCCTTTCACAGAGAAACTATTTCAGCTTCCAATTCTTGTCGATCGTTGTTGCTTTCCTTTACTTCTTTCCTAAGTGATTCTTCAATTTGTTTGTATTATTCAACCTTGATTTTAAGATTGAGGACATGTTCCCTTTTTGCCTTCAATTCATCTTCAAGAGTGTTAACATGCTTCTTTTTAGCCTTGAGCTCTTTGATAACCATGATTACTTCGTTTTGAAATTCGACTTCAGCCATTTCATCTTCTTTGTCTCCTTCTTTATCATGTGCCTCTTATTTATTGTGCTTGGCCATAAATACTACTCTTCAATTGAATTCTTCTTCTCTATCACTGTGTTCTTCAGATGAGAAGCTGTCTTCTTTGGAGAAGAAACTTTTCTTAAACCATTTCTCCTTGCCTTGCTTGTTGAACTTCTTAGTACTTTTCTTCCCTTTCGTAACACCCTCATTTTTTGAGGACATTTGCCTGCAAAATGCCGAACCTCACCACAATAAAAAAAATTATTAATGGAAGTTTACCTTTGAATTTTCCCGTACCTGGTCTCATTTTCCGTGTGAGGTAGGCAAATTATTTATCTAAGAATTTGTCTTCCTTCTCCTCATCCTTACAATTGCAAGTTTTTTTATTTTGGAGTCTGCTTGTCCTTACTATTCTTCTTGGATGCGGAATATGTTGTTTCTAAGTGAGATGTGCCCTCCTCTTCTTCAATCCTCATTTCATATGCCATAAGAATTCAATGCAATTCACCTATGCTGAGAATGGTCAGATTCGATCTATCTTCCAAGACAAATATCTTCATGTTAAATCATGCTATCAAGGTTCCAAGGATCTTTCAGAAAAAAAAATAAAAATTGTTTCAACAGGTTCTCAAAAACCTTCCAATGTAATTGTTGTTTCATCAACATGCTGAAAGTATGCAGCAATATCTTCATCTTCCCTCATTTTGAGTTGCTCAAATTTTTCCATGGAAATTTGAAGCTTTTCTTCTTTCACCTTTGAGTGACCTGCATATATATTTTCAAGCTTGCCCCATACCTCTTTAGCAATTTTGCAACTCAATACCTTAAGATAAAAAAATTCGATAAGCCCATTGGGATTAAGATCTTTAGCCTTTGCATCATATCCCATATTTTTCTTACCTTGTTCTTCCTCGGTTGGTGTGAAGACTTTGTCAACGATTTCCCATACTTCATATCCTTGCTCCAGCAAATGAACCTACATTCTTCCACTCCAAAGTGCATAGCTATTTCCATCAAACAAGGGAACTCTATTCTTAGTATGCTCCATGATCTCCTTCTAGTTGTTAGACTTATATTAAAGGAAGCAATCTCTGATACCAATTGTTGGAAATACTAAGAAGGGCGATGAACTAGTGTTCCTTAGAAATTAGCACTTTTAAATATTTTCATATCATTAGTTAATCTTCAATTATTATTAATTTTTATGTAGTAATAATAGTAAATAAAAGAAAATAGTAGGCACAAGAATTTTAGTTGGAAAACCGCCTTCGAGTCAAAAACCAATGAACGCTTTTCTAATAAATTCTTTAATCTTTAGCCCCAACTGAAATGAAAGCAACAACTTCATAGAATTCTACAAAATCATTCTTCTCCAACTCCCACTAGAAGGATGCCCCAACGCCCTGGTTTCTACAATAATAAATTGAATGGATGCCCCAATACCCTAGCAAACCACAACTTGCCCTAGCACCACCCTACCACCCTATAATGACTGAAATAAGATGAGACTATGGATTCCCAAACCAAGGAAAGCAATCCACAATACAATAAGATGTACAATGATTTTCATGTACTTGACCAAATACCCAATCACTCTATGACCTACAACCCAACCATGACATCATCCCAATAGTGGCTCCTATACCTCCCAACACTGCCTCTTCAACTCTAGGAAGAATAAATCTTTCACAAATGACTCTTTTAAAATCTTTACAATGATGACTCTTTTACAACTTTATAATGACGACTCTTTTACAAGAGTGATGACTCTTTTATAAATGACTCTTTTAAAACTTTACAATGATGACTCTTGGACTTAAGAATACTTCACGAGATATAGATGGTTTTCATGTCTTCAAGGATGTCCTGCTACAATGCTTCCTTTGATTCGATACTTCTACTCTTAAATTCTTTCTTGATGTTGTACTTGAGTATTCTTCTACCTGCATGCAAAATTTTCCTGGTGAAACCAATCCCAAAATAAAACAAAATACCCTTCAACTTACCTTTGCCTCTAAAACACGTGTAAGTACATAATAATGAATAAATACAAATTAAATTACAATGTGTACTTGAAGTTTCTTGTCACTTTTGTTGTTGACTTGTTGTAGCAGTAGACAAAGACTCCCACTCTTGATATAGGCATGTACCCTATGGAAGACCATATCCTAAACTGACCTAAAGATATATACAATAAAAACTGATGATAGACCCTAGTCTTGTGATGGACCAAGTTCTAAGTACAACAAAAAGGACCATTCTATCAACTATGGCAAGACAAGTAACATGAACTTACAACATCATATAGATTTAGCAAACTTGGTGTAGCATCAAGAATATGTAGCATCAAATGTGTAGTCTCAAGAATAGGACATCTAAAATGTGGTATCAAAACTAACTATGACATATAGAGACATAGATTTATAACTGAGGCCCTATATATACTTACGTTGTCCTGCAAAAACATATGTCAGAGATGATACTCAAAATCCAAATGTAAACACTAATCATACATACCTTGTTATAGGAGACTGACCCTTGACTGTTGATGTGTAGTACTTACTGTAGTGATCCTTGAATGCATGCTTTTTCTTGCCTTCTAGGAGCTTGATATTGAAACTGACATATTTATGTAATTTCGTATCTCTAGGATCTGCAATTTCGTCCTGTGGTAGCCCTCTGAGTCCTCTTCTGAACCCCATAGTTCTGATAAAGATTGGATTCTTCAAGGAATCGTTATGCCCAATCTCCCACGATGACTTGATTATAGACTCGTTCAATAGAGTGAATTTTTACAAAGTGCCACATGTCCCTATTGCAACCTTCGGCCCTGAAAATGATACCCAAAAAACTACAAACTGTCCTCTTTCTATCATTATTTACGAAATTTGAATCCAATGATGAGAGAGAAAGTTATGACAAGTTTCGCAACATCACTTGTTTGACATGGAATTCGTGAGCCTACAAAAATGTTGATAGCTAAAAGAAAATTTTCAATCATATTGTAAACTTTTTTGAGGCAAGCTCGACTTCTACACCCAAAAAAAATATATTTAAAAGTGGTTCTCAAAAATAAGATTCCAGCCTAAACGAATTTGAGATGGTCCACCATTCCATCTAATAATTGAGAAACTTTTCATCGAATCCAAAAAAAATGGTATAACTACACAATATATGCCATTGGTATGTCACTCGTAATCATGTTTCGGTGGCTTAATAGAAGTCATAATCTCAAAAAAAAAACTACAGAAATCACTTACGGAGATATTTGCTTCAACTTGTCACAAAATTGAAACTTTGAAAAAGAGTTATTGGGGTGGAGAAAATTTCAGAAGGAGAAGGCACGTATTTCTTCCTTCTCATTGCATATTAGAGTGGAAAGAAAAATCAACTCCTCAGTAATGTTGAAAGAAAACGATGGAAAGCAAAAAAAAAATGTAGCATAGGTATGTGTTAGGAAGAGATTTTAAACTAAAACTTCCCAACTAAGTAGTCTATTCCTAGCAAATCCTATGAGATACAAGATCTGTGACATATTTGATAACTACATAAACTAGTGTATATTTCAATAGCCCAGTTGAAATTTCAATTCCTGTCTCCTTGTTACTAAGGGCGATGATTTGTATGACATTAATTATAACAGATCAAGGATTTCCAACTATGATCCATAATTGCACAGTAGAAAATGTATAGACAACATGGGAGTTGTTTTTTAGATATTGGGTTAACTAACTGGGGACAAGCCATCATATTAGGCAAAAAACAAAAACTAAAATACCATAAAAAAGGTTAAGAAACTCACGGTTTAAAAAAATGAACCTATTAACATCCTAAGTATATGAAATATTATAATTTATACTCAACGTGGTAGAACTATTATGACAATTGATAGAATGAGTAATCTGAGTCACTACAGAATTGGTACTAGAGAGAAAGATGCCTTGTAACATTGCTAAAATGTTCAGGTTGATATTTCCTTCAAGACATGGGTAAGGAGGCTAGACCAGAGGATGAAAAGGGCACTCATGGTGGCATAAAATTAACAATAATGTCTATTTTTGTCAGGGAAAGGAGAGGTGTATTGATGAAATCACAATTTGAGAAGCTTACTTGAAAGATTTATTATTTTCCCACATTTTCTAGGCTTGATACATCATATGAGACACCCCATGCTATTGGCATGGGATTGAGAGGGCCATCATAAATGAAGAAATTGATTAAGTAGTCCATTAAATATTTATGATAACATGGTAACATTTGTAACTACAAGTTCAAAACCCTTTTATAATTCTTCTAAGTAGTTGAAATACCCCAACTGAACACATCACAACACGATCCCAACAAGCAATCCCAGGCAATAGCTTATAACTCCCTGCAGCGAATGGCTTCTACTCTAATTCTTTTCTACTGTCAATTTTCTTCTTATCCTATTGACTTTAATCCCAAGAAGTTAATCTATACCAACAATGGGTTGATATCTCCTTTGAAGATTATAAAGATAGGTCTAACATTAAGCTATATTCATTTCTATAAACATAGGCCTAACATTCAGCTATAGGTGTTGTAAGGAGTTTGCAAACAACAAAGAAGATTTCTATGCACATGTTTTTTAGCTATTTAGCAGGCAAATCCAAGGGCTTAAATGTAACTACATGTTTCTTGGATATGTATGTTTAGCTACATATGGTCTCACTATGGCCTAGGTGGTCCAGGTCAGTTTCACTCTGATTCAAAATCTTAGTGGCAATCTTGAGAACACAAACAATACAACCTCAACAACAAATTAGAGAGCGGTCCTTCAAAGCACTAGAAATAGAGAAAACAAGAATCATACCAGTTCAGGGTACTTGTTTTTCAAATTTGGATGATGTTCAATTAATTGTAATTAGCTTATATTTTGTGTGGGGTTTGGATCCAAGATCAACTTCAACCATGTTTTCCAATGAAAAATGCATTGGTTAGAAGCAATCAATGGAGAACGTTGCTTCATTCTCAAGGTTTCAACAAAACTGTCAATGTTGGCATCTAGGAGTTATGGTCATGCAGACATTATTAGTCATGTTTTTTTTTCCTACTTCATCCAAAAAAGTGGGCTTTTGATTTACATGGAGGATTCTCATATCAATCACATTCAAACCACTAGAGGTGATGCAATCTACTGGGAAACAACAATAATAAACTCATTGTTGGAGGACTATAGAGCTGTAGATGGTATCACAATTTCTCATTCTGGCCAAAACCATGTTTCCTTGTTCAAATTTGGAGAGGCTGCAATGAGCCACATAAAGACTCGTATGGAAGAAATCAAACTATATTAGCTCATACAATAACAAATTATATACCAAAACTCGGGTTGTAATAACAACATGCATAGAATCTCATCTTTATCATTGTGTTCAATGAGAATGTAAACTTTAACCCAATACATATAATATAACGTACATGTAATTTGGATATCATCCATATTACATAACTGAGCTATGAAGACTATGGCAAACCCTACCTTACATATTTAAATTGAAATTTGTCGTGGATTCCCTTTACAGAAGAATTTGTATCACAAGAATCATGTTTCTACATTTTCTTCCTATTTGATTCTATCCACATGGTATTATTTGATGTTCACTATAATCCTTCTAGGGACCAATTGGGATCGTGAACATCCGAACCATAATTGATATGTGCACATATTTAGCCAAAAAAATCAAATGCATCTTAGAGGAAAAATAATTATTTTTGTAGGGCTTGAATGACTTACATGAAGGTAAGGTGATTTACCATATTCATCAATGGGAGAATCATAGTAATAGCTAGTAGCAATAAAAGGACCACCTGTTGTAAGACCAAAGTTTTTTCCTCCATGATACTAGAAATCTCTTCACAAATTGTATTGTTTTTCGTCCCCATTGGAAGCCAAGAAAGATAGAAGGGATCCGCAGACAAGGACCAGAAGATCATGTACAAACGAGTTGTTTCTTATTGTGTGGTAGGTTATGCTTAAATCCATAAATATATTGCCATTACTAATGATTTTTGTACATATATTCTGGAAAAAACGTTTTTCCGGGGGTGTTGGAGACCAAAAAGTCAACATTGCATCCAAAAAATAAGATGCCCCTCTCCTACTTCGAAAGAGGCTTTCTTGGCTTGGCCTGACATCTAATGGACACTTTCCCTCAACTAAATAATATATGAAATGGATACCTTTGACAATAACTACCCAATGTCTGCAAGATAGGGATTGCCATGCATCTTTTCTAATGGTGTGCTTCAAATTGCTCCATGAATGTGACCAAATGTTTGCACAATATATTTCCTCAAAACCACTAAAGCATGGTTCATATCCTCCTTTTCACAAACCATTTTGTAGCTTGATGTCATTTTTATTCTTTATAAAAAATAGATTTATCATTAACTTTCAAGATTCCAACCGCAATAGACACTAAAAAACGTAGGACTTATCTCAACTTGGAATACTCTACAATCATGATAATTATCCACATTATCAGGATGAATGGTCTCTATATCTATCCTGTAAGCATGTACACAAATGCATCATACATTTTATTTTTTAGCAATATGTAGTGAAGTCATAGTGAACTGAATTTGGTTGGTTTCTATTATAGATATGGTGAGAAATGACACATGAAAAGACTTGAAATGATGGAAAATAAAGATATTTGAATATATATAAGATATCAATGAAATGGGCCACAACAGATAAACTTACTCAAAATATCAGATGACCTGCAAGCATGAAGTATAACATTTTGTTCAATTTTGTTTTCACTAATATAAACTTTGGTGAGTCTAAACATTCGTAGGAGTAGTGTGTTACATACAGTCACCTTGAACATCATCAGAAACAAGGAAGTTTCATACTAGGGACTTATGTAAAAAATAGCTACAAAATTTACAGTTTTTTCACTAAAGGACAATGGCAACCTATGTACTTGAGTTTACAATAGAACCCCAAAGAACTAGGATAAGTTGATGCCTATTGCTAATTCAATAAATGCTATATAAAATTATCTCTATTATGAAAATGTAGCAATATTAAAGAATTTTTAATGTTTCCATAGTTTTCTCCCCTAATAGAGAACACTTATTATTCAACAAAATAAATTATCCAAAATTGCAGTTAAAATGACTATTCAATGCCATCTTCCCCTGTGTAAGTATACACTCTTTTTTCAAAATGGTCATAAGAAATTTCTTTTTATACCACATCCAACTACGCACTCATAAGTTACATTTCAAATTTTCTCTGAAAATAACAAAAATTGCATCTTCAAGTAAAGAGCACATTCTTACAAACATTTTACATGATTATATGGATAGGCAAAATATTTTCCCTTGGCATAGGTTCATCATTGTCACATACAAACAAATCATAATATTCTACAATTATGGCTTGTGTTATTTGAATTTTTTTTTCAAACGGAAGTACTGGCCTATTTTTTCAACCTCATTCTGACTATGTGTTATGGTCCAGATTGCAAGGAGCCTTATCTACTACATACTTACCCACAACATCTTCAGATGGAACTTCTTCTTCATTGAGAGTAGTAACAAGTTTTTTAACTTTCTCCAAAGTACCATTCTACAAGGCAAATGAAAAATGAGAAAATTAGCATTCATATATACCAACACCTAAAGTCGACCTCTTGCATACAAAACACAAAGCACTAGTTTATTTCACAACACATTTCACAGTAGACATGTGCCTCACTTAAGATACTTGCAAAGTATTTAATTAACCAAAAATAAACAAGTGTGAAGTGAAATTTGTAATTTAAAACTATACATGTCTTTCTGATTCAAAATAAATGAAAAGTAATATGTTAAATGGTTTGACATTATAATTGACAAATACAACCGTCATTTTGTTGTTGTAAATAAGAATTTTTAGATATGGTCTATTGTTAAAATTGGAAACTAGGGCCAAACTCCACCTTGGAAAAATCATAATATGGAGATGATATTTTTATTAGATTCCTCTTTCCGAGAGGTGCAATATTGATATAAAGATCATCTCATTCTGACAAGTAGAAATGGAATTATGAATTTATTTCTTCTATGGGAAAATTGTCAAGGTAAGCTAGAAGTCTAATATAGGCTCGTTAAGCCCAACTGGCATGTCTCTTCACCCTAAAAGTTGTGTATAAAAAAAAGAGGCATTTTCCTCATTTGGACACACCATTAAAACATATATTTCTCTCTCTTCTTCTCATTGGTTCATACAAAAAACAAGAGCATCTTCTTCCCTATGCATTCATGTGAGTTGACTAAAATTATAGGCCGAAAATTTTAGATCTATTTTGGGAAAATTATAGGGAAGTTGACTAGAATTGACCAAGGGTCAAACCTTTTCCTTTGACTATGTTTTCCAAGAAGAAAGTTTGATCTCTTGAGGCCACATCTCCTAGCATATAAATCTAGGTAATTGCAGTAGTTTGACTTGCATTGACCCTAGGCATTTTGACCACAATGTTGGCTTTGTGTTGACCAAGTTTGACCAAGAATTTTAGGACTGTTTTGGGCTGATTCAGACTGTCTTTGGAGGTTGATTTTACTAGGTTTGATCGAGATCTTTTGTAGGAGTTTCTCTATTGGTTTGATCAATGTTGAATTTCTGGTTAGGGCATCATGTTGATTGATGTTTGACTAGATTGTTTTAGAGTGATTGGGAAAGAAAATTTTGTATGATGTACTCTCTCTCTCAATTGTACTTTTGAAGAGTAATAAGAATATTTTATCAAAGAGTTTTCCACACAATGGGGATTTTCCCTAGCATCCACCAAATATTGTGTCCTCTTGTCATTGCTTGTCTTTTTCTTATTGTCTATGTTCTATCTACATTTACTGTCAATGTTAATGTGATTTCTAATCTGGAAATTGATATTGAGCTAATAATAAAAAATGAAGTAAATTTCTCTAAAGCATATAACATACCATTCTTATCAAAAATTAACATGGTATCAGAGCTGAGGTGAAGAAAAATCCCAAGCAATAGTGAGAAGAGAAATCGCTGAGATTTGTTGGACAATGACAAGTTTCAATGGCCTTCTCATCTTACTTCAAATTTGATGATAATCTCAATTATAAGTTTGATTATCACGCATGGAAGATGTCTCTTGATTTGAATTTGTAAGAGCATGATGATATCGACTATGTGCAGGGAAATATTACTAAACCTCCTTCAAATGCAACATACAAGAAAGCTGAGGTCAAAGCTAAGAAGATCATCAGGGATTCTATTCATAAGAATTTAGTTGCTTACATCTCTGATTTGGGAACATCTAAGGAGATTTACAACAAGTTTATTTGCATGTTTCAAGATAGCAATGCAAACCAAGTACTCTTTCTCAAGAACAAGTTGAAGGACATAAAGAAGGGAAGAGGAGAATATATCTTCATGAGGATCACCGAAATAAAAATGATCTTCTCCAAATTGGAGAATTTATTGCTGACAGGGAGCTCACTCTCTTTGCCCTTGGAGGTCTCCCTCATGAATGGGATGTGTTCAACACTACTATCCTAAAAAATGACCAGATTCCAGGTTTCGATGAATTGTTGACTAGATGTACTCAAGAATAAACAAGGATGATAGTGAGAAACATCCTTCAAATAGGAATGATCCAACTACATTCTCTGCTCATCATAAAAACAAGAACAATTCAGGTTCAAACAAGCAATGTCAAGGAAGATTATGATTCAAAGATGGAAGAAAGGGTAGATGCTTCATTTGTAACAGGTTTGGCCATTATATTTCTAGGGAGTGTCCTAATAAAATGGATACACCTCGGGATGATGGCAACAACAACCACAAAAATTTCAGGGGCAACAACAATCAAAGGAATGGCAGGTTCAACAAGAAAGGAAAAAGGAATGCTCCCTGTTAGTTTCAGTCTTTGCAGCCTTCCTCCAGTGATCAAACATGCTCTTACAAAGTGATTTTAAGGTGTCAAGGTCAAATTTTGTCATTTCAGTGAGTCTTCAAGAAAAATTTGGGCACTAGACATTAGGTCTAGGGTTTGATTTTAGCCTTGTCAAAGTTGTCCAAATGTCGGTCCATGTCACCGTTCAACTGAGTGTACCATCATTCAGAGAGTTTTCATTATCATGTCAAGTCCCACTGGGTCATTTTACACCTTGTTCATGCTTCAATTGTGCCTAGGTAAGGTCATTTCCCTCTCCTAGGGTTTTGAAGGCAATTTCTCTTGGACGGCCAAATCATCGGCAAAAATTGTATCCTAATGTTCATACACCTTCCCCTATCCTTAAATTACCTTATCAAACACTTCCCATCACTGAGATCCCCCAAATTCCTCATTTTCGCACAAACCCTAGTTTCTTGCTACAACCTGGCAATTTTCTAGGTTCGACCTGTGTTTTGCCTTTTTGGACCCCTTCCCCTCACTCAATTTTAGAGATTCCACTTTCTCCTACTTCCTAACATCCCTCCCTACTTTGAAAAATTTCCTAAAGAATTTAGAAGCTCCCTATCCCCTTCATTTCGCTTCATTTTGACAAATCCCTTGTTCCACACATCGGGGTAAGTTTCACTCAAATGATGTTTATAAGAAATCAAAGATGAATTTAGGAAAACAGAGAGAGGTTTTTGTCCAAAACAGGCCAAGGAAGAAACACCGCCTTCACTTTTTACACAGGTGTCATGGTTTTAGAGAAATTTCAAAAATACAATTGCCTCAGGATAATTGATGCACCTCTGAAGTTACCTTTGGAAAATCAAGTTTTCTCCTAGCTAAGTTGGCCAAAGGACTTTATTGATGAGTCAAATGATAAATAGACACAAAGTGATTTCCAATGAGCTATCATGAGCTCAATTTGGAGTTGAGGAAGGCATTCAAAAGTTGATTGTAACAACACTCGGTCTTGAGGCAGCCTCACTGGACACATTTTGACCAGCCTTGGGAGATTTGACTTTTGATAGGGAAAATGAACTCCAAATTTAAAAATTCTGGTTGGTTTGGAAATTAGACTCAAAGATGTTTCCAACGAGCTATCCTGTACCCAATTTGGACACTAGGAAGGCCTCCAAAAGTCACCTGGAAAAGAGTGCGGCACACAGAGGGAGCGCGGCGCACTGGGAGGAAATTTCCAGTGTAAATTTACACTAGCGTGGCGCACATAGAGAGCGCGGCACACAGGGAAAAAAAGGCCTGAAATTGTGCCATTTTGCCTCAAATTTCTTGTGAAGCCCATCAAATTGCAAGGTAGGCTCTATAACATCACTTGTTTATCAAATTTTATGAGTGATATGGTGATTATATGCCTATGATTGAATGCAACAAATTTCATAAAGACAACCACAAGAAGACACCTATTCAGTAGGAGATAGAGGCTGATTGAGAGATTTGGCTCGAGAGGATCCACATCCACTTAGAGAAGCTGTTGGCAAAAGAAAACAAGAACAGGGATCACCATCACATCATGAGGCTTCTTTGCATGATGAGGAGCTCATGGAGCATGATTTTGACCTAGTTGACTTGGAGGCACAAGATGAGCATAAATCCATACAACAAGTCATCAAAGAGAAGTATTCTCAGATCATGTAGGTCAAGGACAATTTGATAAGGGCCAAATTTATCATTTCATGCCTTGATCAAGAAAATAGTCAGCTTAAAGCACAACATCTACCTATGGAGAAAGAACAATTCAAAGTCAACGAACAAGAGATGAAGGGAAAGGAATTGGTGGACCATGATAACGTTGAGCACCATGAAGAGCATGTGGCAAGAAAAAGGCCAAGAACAGGTTTTGCACCATGATCATCTCAGATGTATATTTCCCTCATCTTAATGGAAGACAAAATCACCATTGCAGGGAATGATTTCATGTTTTTAGTAGATTCCATCTCTCAAGCTACAGGTATACAAAACCATGGTGAAAATTGGTTCAAAGACATGAACCTAGAACTAGAAGAGTACAAACCCTAACTGAAATCATAATATAAAGAAACTCACTCACATGTTTTCCCATTCAGATATTTTTTGGAGATATATGCACCATTAATGAAGGTTGTCATGAAATACTTCACATGTGAGGGAAAATTTTCCAGGTTGCATCAATATCACATAAGCCTGATCATGCACTTTACAGCAACCAAGTCACTCAATTTGAGTAGTTACTTGTATAGGAGCTTAACCAAGATGTCTAAAAATGTGAAATTGAAAAGAAAAGTGCATTATCCCAGTCTCTTTAATCATAGCTTGATAAAGGTTATGGTTCTCCATCAGTTGACAAAAAATAACATGACATGGGACACTTTCATTGAGGTAGCTTTGAACATGCATATAACTACATCACCAAGCCAGCACCAAACTATGTCAGCACAGTCAGTGGAGGTTGGGTCATCAACAAAGAATGATGAAGTTACAAGGCACCTAGGACTGAGGTGACCAATACATATCAAAGAGGCAAAAGAGCAAGATAGGCTTAGAATCTTGGCTGAGGCTTCCTTGGCTCAACATGGCACCCCATAGAGAACCTCCAGTCCAAATTTCAAAAAATTTGGGGAATTTTTGGTCACATGGAATTTTTTTGGGCAAAAAACAGGGATTTTCTCCCTGTGCGCCGCGCCACTGGCACGACCCTAAACTTCTAGAGCTCCAAATGAGGAATGGATTACATTTTTGGATTCATCATGGAAAATCATGACTACTGGTGTCCGGGCAAGAAATTTTGGCAAGATCTGAGCCTCCTAAAGGTCAAAAAACACCCAAAAATGGCCTCTCTACCACTTTTTTGACACACAGAAAGCAGCCTTGGGAGAATGAAGATTTGGAGGGGAAACTTAGCACCAAATTCAAAACTTCTAGTGGGGTTAGAAATTAGATAGGAAAATCTTTCTAACAAGCCCACTTGGGCACATTTTGGAAACATGAAAGTGCCCCAAAATAGGCCCCAAAGTAGTGCGACGCACAGAGGAAAAATTGCCAATTTGCTTTCGTTTCGCGAAATTTCGCTTTGCGACTTCTCCAAGTGGGCCCGCTCATCTACACTTCGGTTTTTTGGCACCAAAGGCGGCATTTAAAGAGTTTTTTCTCCAGATTTGCTTCTATCCAAGTGGCGAAGGAAGGCAAATGGTCACCCAAAGCCAAATGTCATGTTTGCAGCGCTGCACCTGTAGCTGATGGTTGGCTCTCCATCTCCATTTTGTAATGATTCAAGTAACTTCCCAACCCTTGGGCGTTCTATCTCTTCTTCTCACATTCTATATATTGTATGCAAGTTATTTGAAAAGGGTTGGTTGGCTTGTAACTTCTGGGAGACTGTGGGAAAGAAACTTTGTTTCTTCACTGTGTATTTTTGACAGAGAAATAATGAAAGGCAGCGGCTTTGTTTCATGAGATTCTTGTGGTTGTGAGTGTAGCAAATGTGTCTCTTATGTTTTCATATGTATTTCGTTATGTTTCATAATTCAATTCATGTTCATTTCCAGTGAAATTTTCTGAGTGAGATTAGGTAGAATTCAATTTTATTGCTCTGCCTGTGGGAAAATTTCATGTTCAGTGTTATTTTTCTGTCGAAAAGGATTCATGTCACTATGCCCTTTTCACTTTCTTCAGCAATCTATTCATGCCACGGTACCTCAAACTAACTTGTTACATTTTCCGCCTGCCTTGCCTCATGGAATAATCTGTGCCTTTGTATTAAATTCTCTGTTCTTTGCTGAGCACCAGTCCCATAACATCCCAGAAGCTCGGTCATTCATGAAAATTGTTTCCCGAATCCCTATTCACTTACTAGCCTAAGGTAAATATTGCATTGTAAGTCATCTCAGACTGTTTTCGATTATCTATTCACTGAGCATGACTCGGAGAGAGCCCTCTCCTACTCTGGTAGGGCTAGCTACCACACTGAGCGTGGTTTGTGGTTACCCAAATTTTTTCCTTCCTTCAGCCTAAGGCAGATTTAGGTGCTAACACTCCCGCTACTCAACATGGAAATGGTCGACCTCCCAAAATATCAAGAAGATCTAAGTAGATGAATCTATTGTAATAGATAACAAGTAAAAATAATTTTATCTTATATATTCCCTCTCTAATGCGTCTCCTCCAAATACCTTGGGAAATTGGTTGATTGATAGTGGTGCCTCAAGGAACTTCACTAGGTATAAGGAAGCTCTTTCAAATTTGATAGAACAGCATACAAATTAGGAGATCATGCTTGGAAACAATGCCACCTATCTTGTGAAAGGAGTTGGGAATGTTACTCTTCAATTGAATCAAGGTAACACCATTCATATACAAGAAGTACTATATGTACCTAATCTAAAGAAGAACCCGGTATCTATCTTGGCGATGGAGGACAAAATATTCAAGGTGGCATTCATTGATGGAATGGTACGTGTTTGGAAACAAAATTCCAAAGAATAATTTACTCTTGGATTCATGGTTGATAGCCTATATCAAGTTGGAGGAAGTCCACTAGGAGCTATGTCTTACGACGCATCTCTTAAATCCGAATTATGGCACTGAAGATTTTCTCATCTTCATTATAATGCCCTACTCAATGTAAGGAAGATGGTGATAGGTATGCCTGAATTTAAATTAGAACATGAGGCTGCTTTTTAGGGATGTACCGAAGGAAAACATATAAGGGAACCATTCCCCTCAAGTGATAACAAGACTACCGACATTTTGCAATTGGTTCATTCTAATCTATTTGGTATGTTTCCTATGACATCTTTGGGAGGATATTTATATTATGCTATCTTTGTGGATGACTTCTCTTGCAAAACTTGGATTTATTTCTTGAAGAAGAAGGATGAAGTGTTCACATGGTTCCACTCTTTCAAAGCCTTTGTTGAAAATCAAACAGGGAAGAATATCACTATATTGAGGACCGATAATGGAACCGAATATGAATCAAATTAATTCAATGACTATTGTAGAGAAGTCGTCATTAAGAGGGATACTACTACCACATATTGTTGGCATTATGATGCATGTGTTGTCCTTCATGGAAACTCACTTGTAACAAAATTCATAGGTCAGTTCAGAGGTGAAAGAATGAATACAACAGAATACCAGAATGATGGGTCAAATTTTTACAGATTAGAATCAGAATTTTGATATGGGGAGATTGTTGGAAACCTTCCTGATGAGTTGTCCTTAATGAAAACCTATTTGATGAATGGAATCCTACTTGATAAGTTGTATCTTTATGAAAATATACTTTTTAAAGGTATAAACAACATGTGTATATAGATTTGATAGAATGCATGGCACTTTAGAGGAATCAGTTCAGAGGAATGATAAAGTTGGAAGTTCAAGAACTATATGCGGGTTCTTTTAATCCAAGTCACATATGCATGCGATTTTAGTGAAGAAAAGTAGCTTATGGTTTTTGAACCATGGTATTCTAAATACCAGGGGTCCTTACATTGGTATTGGCCCATAGTAATGAGCATGAAAACGGATATTGATCTCGTCAAAGATTACCATCAACACTTGTACAGTTTTGACCCATGGTATTGTATAAGGGATAAAATATATAAAGAGGTTAATATCAAAGTGCTAAGTGTGAAAGTGAAATGAGTTTTGATGAATACTTCAATCTAAAGTATATTTTCATTGTAAGGGCCATAATTGTCACATAGATCTCAAATATTTATGCACCAATGAATACAATGGTGGATAAGGATCACGAGGCCTAAAATGAATTTTCATTGCACGATCTTCTCATGGATTTAATAGATCAAGGTACTGACACGTGCTTTTATCTTTTAATATTATGATCTGGGTCTTTCTCAAGTTCTGAAGAGCTGCACAATTTAAGGTAAAAATTTGCAGATCTATACATTGGCTGGTCTCAGGAAAAGCATATATACACGCAGGTTTGCTTATTCAAAGTAGCGTATACAAAGTAAGGGTTTGTTCATAAATGATTGCTCAACCTGATTAGTACTACTGCTTCTCTGTTGTCTATCAATGATGTCCTCGTGATTGATCTGGGTTAAGTGATAATGTCTGAATGATGAAGTTGAATGTGGTTATGGATTGATTGAAGAATGTTACTTGTTGATTGTGATTGAAGATCAAAGACAATTATGTGATTGGTTCAGAGCGTTGTAGTAGATCTGAGTATTATTCAGTGTTCTTTTTCATAATTGCAGTGGTCAAGTTATTAGTTTTCAGTATATTAAAATCTGTATATAGGTTTCTCTATAGAAAATTGCGTATACACGCGGTTTCCTTAAGCGAAGTAGCATATACAATTTGGCATTTTAATAATAACGGTTGCAGTTGATTCTATGTGTTGATGAAATATTCTGAGTTCAGTTTTGTGTACTAGTTACAGTGATCTGATTGTTCTAGTTGATTGGTTGAGTTTTAATTACGTGTCAGTTGATTGGATTTCAGTGATTGGTTGATCATGTGTGTCGAAGATTGATGATTTTATTGCAGTGATTATTGAGCATAAGTGTTGATATTGGACCCAGTGTGAAAATTTATGAAACGTGGTCTATGGATATTGTTGAGGGTTAGAGCCTTTAGTGAGGAAGTTGAAGCTTCCTGCCAGTAGTAGCTGGTGATCAGATCAGGGGGTTGGAGATCCTTTCTAGTAGGAGCAAGATAACGAGTGAAGGTTGTAGCCTTCAGCAAGTGGGTGCCTAGTACTGGTATGAGTCCGCACCAGTACAAGAATGTAAGAATTTTTTGATATTAATAAGTTGTGAAGGCTAAGGCGACAACAATAATCATTTTCTCCCACATTGGGTTTCCACCTTAAATCCTAGTATTCATGTGTGTTACATTATTTTGTTCTTACTGCACATGGATACTGCTTATCAAATGTATGATAATATCTTACATTCTTGTTCAAGTTTAATAGATAAATAATTAGCTATTTTAGAAGTTTACTGAGCATACACTAGTTTCATTTACAACAGTCACGTATATATGCTATTTGGGTTCAGTCAAGTCCCGTATACATTTCATAAAAGAAAATTATTATTGTGAAATTTTAAAACACTAATTCACCCCCTTCTCAGTCTTTTTCCCAACAACTGGTATCAGAGAAGCTCCTTGAAAAGAGGCTTGATCACTTGAAGGAAGATCTACCAAGATGAGCAATCAAGATGGATCGACATCTATCATACCACCACTCTTCAACGAAAATTATTTTATATATTGGAAGACAAGAACCAGATCCTATCTTCAGTCTCGTCGAGCAGATGTTTGGGAAATTGTGGAAGGAGGTTACAAATATCCAGTTGCAGTTCCCACAAATGCAACAGAAAAGAAAACATATGAAATTGTTGATGCCTCTAAAATCGTTGCATCAACATCGGGGAAAACTATCCTGTCCAGACCTTAAAGTAGCTCCTTTTCCGTTTGGTGTGGTGGCTCCAACTGGATGTAATGGGACCAGTTTCCTAATGATATATGGGTGGATGGATGATTGGTTGGTAATATAACAGGAATGATAAGTGGTCTATTCTAAAATGCAAAAATATACAAAGATAACTAATCTATCCCGAGAATTCTTTCTCTTAGTGCGATTCTTGATTGTTCTTATTGACAAGTAAACATAAAGATGACATACTCATAAATAAAAATATGCATTCATATGATAATTACTTTATTCAGTTAATTGAACAAAGTAATAATTAAAAAATTATCGCACTAACCATAATATATCACTAACATATATATATGAAAGATGACAATTCCAAAAACATTCAATATTGAAAGGTTAAAGACTTGTTGTAGAAACATATACACATCAATAATAGAAAAGTTGATAAATGCTTAATTCACACAGAAACATAAAGCAAAAAACATATATAGTAGTACCGTATGCATTTGGATCTCCTCCGATGTGAATCACATTCAAATTCTGTCTTCTAATTTGAGAATACTTTCATAGGAAGCAAAAGTGCATATCTCATAAAAGCCTTCTTTGTCAAAATTCAGAATTCAAGTCTAGTATTTTATAAAAATAAATATATCGAAAGCACAGTAGTGCAACTCTCAACTAAGTCTTAATAAAAAAATGAGGACCTTTTTGAGTGCATCCTTTTATCAATGCGATACGCGATCTTCAATCTCTTTATCGCATCAGAGAATCATTTATGATGAATTTTCAAAAGGAAAATTCACATTTTATCAAAAGTTTTTTAGATAGGAGTTCTATTGAATCGGGCCTTTTGATAAGGGTTTTCATGTGTTATATGGTTAATGCCATGCAAGTGATTTTATTGAATCACTATTTTACTAAGTTTATTAAGAAGGGACCCATTTCTAATTAAAGTTTTTTGGGTAAAAATTAAGAAATGGGGGGGTTTTTGTACAACACAACAGAAACCAATGCCAAAGTTGCCAATGCATTATTGGGAAGTCTGACAGAATCAAAGTTTGTCAAATTTATGCAACTAAACACAACAAAAGAAACATGGGACTAAATCATTCAAAGCTTTGAAGGCGATACCAAGGTAAAAAGTTCTCAACTCCAAACTCTCAAAATTTAATATGAAACTCTCAAAATGCATAATGATGAAAGTATTACCAGTTTCTTTCTATGTATAGATGAGATTGTAAATTGCATGAAAAATGTAGGTGAAGAAATAAAGGACATTACTTTAGTAGAGAAAATGTTAAGATCTCTAACTCCTAAATTTGAGTCAAAAGTGTCTGCCAGTGAAGAGAAGAAGGATATGCACACTGTTACTATTGTTCAACTTCATGAGATCCTAACTACTTTTGAAATGAGGAAGGGAGGTCCCTCAAAAGTCAGATAAGCCACATTTAAAGCATCTGCAAAAGGAAAAGAAAAGGAAGAATGCAATGAATCAAGATGCGTATTAGAAGAAGATGAGGTGAACTTTGTAAAGAAACTTCAACTAGGCACTGAAAGGTTTAGAGGTAAGCTTCCCTTTAAATGTTTTACTTGTGGTAGAGTTGATCAATATGATGCTAAATATCCTCATAAAGACAACCATGACAAAGGGAAGGATACTGCAAAAGGTAATAGGATATGGTTTGACAATAGAAGAAGTTATTATATTCATGAAGATAGTGATATCTTGTTAAATAATGAAGAAGGTGAATCTGATCAAGATCTTAAAGTACTTATGTCTTCTGAGAAAAATACTAATGACTCTAATGATAAATTTGTGGATGCATTAGAAGAAAAATATTTCTGTGAAGAAATTACTCAACTCAAACTTTTCTTGGAAGAAAACAAAGTAGCCATAGGTACTTTGAAGCATCAACTCATAGAAAAGGAAAAGCATAATGAGAAGCTAGAATGTGAAATAGTAAGTCTAAGAAGTGAACTTGAGAAAATAAAGACTCAAAATCTTAGATTTTCTATGTTAGCACTCCTCAGTGTCCTAAGGTTGAGAAAGGAGACCGACAGAGACAGCCTCAAACCACTTAGGATTTGGAATCTAGCCCTATCAAACTAGAGAGGGCTCTCTCTATGAACTTAGAGCCAATGAATGACTGGAGAAGGAAAATATCTTAGGCTAGGTATGTTCAGCTCTAGGGTTTTGAAATTTTAGGGTTTTGTTGGATTAGGAGTAGAGTTTAGGGAACTAGGTCAGGTTTCAAAAGATTCAGTTGCAAGGGATATAGATGAGCAAGGTAGGTATGTTTTAGTGAAACTTTTAGGTTTGTCGATGTAGTGTAGGGTTGAAAAAGAAAAGTTTCAAAATGAGCATGAATATCATGAATTCATTTATCAAAAGATAGATAACATAAATATGAAATTCCTAACAAAACAGAGCTTAAGCTTAAGAATTCTATTTAAAATATCATAGCAAGATCACTGAAAGAAAAGATATGGAAAGAAGGATAAATAATCATTCACTTATGTGATTTACATAAGAAAAACAATTTCATGAAATCATATCACCAAAATTCCTAAATAATAGTTGCGACTGGCCCGTTAATTTCCTGTAAAAAGATGATGAATACAAGCTCCAATTCCTTTTACTCTGTGATGTCAAACCCTTACCTTGAGTTTGATTTGGGTAGATATAGACCAAAAAAAATCTTTCCCCTCTCAAGGTTTGAATCCCTCATGATAGGAACAATTTACATGATTATATCTAACCAAACCTAAACCTAGGGAAGTTAAAAACAAACTCCCTAATTAGACCAACTGATTCATTTTGACTTTACAAACAAAAGTAAGCATGAATCTACATGAAATTTACATTGTCCACCTCATTTACATTTGATTACATCACATGATTACCATGAAGGAGTAATTTGACAAACATATTTGACTTTGATTGGAGAAAATCTGAATTCCTGTCTTTCTAGGAAAAGCACAGCGCCATCTAGGAAAAATGCAGTGCCAAGTTGGAGAACAGTTTTGAGTGACTTCCAGTGTTCCAAATTCTGATCTGAAGGCATCATTGGAAATCTTAGGATGTCCAGTTTTCCATAGAGTCCTTAAGCATGCAAAATGACCTCTCTAAGGCTGAGAAAAATGGATTCGCCCAACATCACTCTATAAGCATAGTGCCAGGGTGAAAACATTGGCAGAAAGTGGTTTTTTGGCATGTTTTTGGCATTTTTCTTCCAACCAGAAGGTTGTCATGGCACAAAAATGATCAGAATTTAAACCAGAATGAAACAAATTATAGATATAACCATAAATACATAGATGCAACAAAAATAACACTTCCTTTCATTAATATCAAATAATGAAATATGCTTACAAACAGAATGGAAATGAGACTAGCTCGAGTGATGTAGCTTATCTCTGAGGAGAGATGTGGTAGATACATGACTCTGAAGCAAGTTACAATGAGGTTCAAGGGAATTTTTATCATTGAACAATAATAGAAAACCCTAAAAAACCAAAACCCTAACTCGAGGAGATGTAACACGAGGAGTTTATGGGCCCCGTTGGGGTAAGTTCGGCAGCCAACTTACAGGGGTCATAGCTTGGTCATATTATCTTTGTTTGACGTGAATGATACCTCGTTGGAAAGATCTCTCCGTGGAATAAAACTAAAAACATGATTCCAATGAAACATCCTAGAGGAATATTGCCAAAAAAACATCATTTAGGGCCTCAAAATGGCTCCAGAAGTTCAGGACCCAAAAAACTAACAGAACAATGGTGAGGGTCCAAGTGGAATAGGCAGGTGGCCACCAATATCCAACTAGATCAACAAACTAGATGGATGATATGTGTAGTTAACAAGCTATTTAGATATGTAAAAAATTTTGGATTTGGAGGCCTCAGGGAAAAGCGCAGCACCAGGGCGTTGTGCTTTTGGCTCACTGAAATTCCCTGTTATAGCAAAAAGTCACAAAATTTCAAAATTTTCAAAATTTTCTTCAAAAATGGTTTTGACTTGCTCCTTTAATTTTGCAAATGATATGCTAGGCAATGAGTGAGGCAGTAGCCAAAAAATCAAGGTTATCCCTCTTCCTTAGCTTAATTAGGGTTTTCCTTAATCTCCTTTTCAAGTTTTTGACCCTGATTTGACTGATCTAGTGTTGAGTGTAGCAATGCCTTGCCATGTGCCTCTGTAAGTTGGTGTTCCTATTTTCCTTCTTCGGGAGCATTTCCAAGTGATCATTAATGGTGTCAAGCCAATACTCCCTATTTTCTTCAAAATCCGCTTCAAATAATTTTCCAATGTCTTGCTGACCTAATGGAGGAGATGACTCACTCCCTTTCCCTTCTTGTCTTTATAAACCTCTAGTCTTAGGCCTTCTAAAATTGACCTGAAACTCTGTGTCTTCAATCTGTTCTAGATCAATCACCTCCTTTCCTTTGTCATGCTCTGCCACAACATCAGTTTTAGGTTTGTTGAGCACAAGATGTTTTACCTTTAGCTTCATGTTTTCTTGCTGTAGGAATGTAATCATATAGTTTGCCTTTCCCAAGTCATCTTTTAGCCCTCTGATTTTTTCCTCTTTCTCTTTGATTATTTTCTCATGTGACATGTCCTCCTCATGCATTATTATTTTCCCATGTGACATGTCCTCCTCATGCATTGCTAGATCTTCCATATAGGTGTCAAAGTCTACTTGTTCTTCCTCTTGCAAAGGTGCCTCATGGTGATGTGTTGATGTCTCTTTCTCAACTGAAGTAGGCTTGGCCCTTTCCACACTTCTAGGATAAAACACAAGCCTCTTCCCTCCAGTATATGTCTTAGTCACCTCAGCCCTAGATGTTCTTGTTATAGGTATGCTTGTAGAACCCACTTCTTGTGGTCTTGGTGATGCCAAAGCTGTAGACTGATTGCTAGATTGAGTTGGAGTGGCCAAAAGAGAGGTTGACTGCATGAATGGTTCCCATGACAAGTTTCCCTATGTAATATGATGGCGGACAAAGATTTTCACCAAGCCATGATGGAAAAAGCTTGCTTGATGGTCTTTCCCTTTTCTATGTACCTTTTCTTCCATTTTGACTAAGCTTCTGTAGAGGTAGTGAGGTAGGTTAAGAGGTTTAACACCTCTGAAATGCATCAGTAATCTAACATGGTACTAATATATCCTCAAAAACCGACCCTCACATGTGAAGTATTTCATGATAATATTCACGAGAGGAGCATACTTATCAAGCAAGTGTAAAAGGAAAAATATGCTATGGAGCAGCTTTTTAAGGAGGCTTCAAAAACATTTTATATTTTTCAATGTCTAGGTTTGTCCTTTTGAACCAAACCTCTCCATGATTTGGGAGCTTAATGGCTATGAAAATGGCCTCTACTAAAATGGTAAAAGTGACCCCTTCAATATTTTCCTTATCCCTCCTTAGACTGGTGGAAAAGGTACTTGTTAATTTATCGCTAAAACCCAACTCTTCAATCTTTTGGAAGAAAACAAGGCAGCCTGCATCTTCGAATGACTTCTTGAGAAATGTTGATACCATGATATAATATAATTTGGTGGCTTCATACATGATAATCTGACCTCATTTATGCTTCCTCTGATTAGTGGTTGTGGTCTCTAGATCCATTGTGAAACCATATCTCACTAGGAAGGGGGATTAGGGTTTAGTGTTAGGAAAACAAGGGATTTGGGGCAGTTTTGTGAATGGAGGGACATAAAGGTGTTTGAGAGTGTCTAAATTCTTGGGGAAATTTTTGGGATTAGGGAGATATGTTAGGGAGTGTAGGGAGGTGAAACTTTGGGAAATGAGTGAAGGGAATGGGCATGGAAATGAAAAATGCAGTCCTAGCCTAGGAAAGTGTAGTGTAGGATAGGGTTTGGAGGAATACGAAGGAAATGAGGGAAATGGGTGAGGAAAAGTTTCAAGGAAGGCGTATGGAGGGTGAGGGAGGGTGTTTGAGCATGATATTTAAGGTTTTTCATAGTAAATGAATTAAAAACACTATGAGACCAAAAGCATAGCAAAAGCCTAGGAGAGGGCGATTTTCTAAGCTTTCAAGAATGAACTGAAGCAAAAGAAAGGTAGAGGAGGGGAAAATGAATCCCACTAACTTGTTATTGATGTGCTGGAACCTGTGGTTTATGAAGAAAACCCTTTGAAAAGGTATATTTTTCTACCTTGAGAAAAACACAACAATTTGGAGAAAAGAACAGCACGACAAGGGAGGAAATTTGGCACTTTGCTCGCAAGAAATTTATTTTCAAAGCATGGAAATTCTTCTTGTTGGTGGAGTGATGTCTTATGGGGGTGGAATGAGAAAATGGTTTGCTTCTTTGGTCTTCTTATAGGCTGAGGGGTCGATTTTCTCTTAGGTGGTGATGTGGCCCCACCTCATCTTTTCACAAAATGATATGAAATGATAGTATGTTGTAGCTTCAACCCTTATTCTACAAAGTTACATCTTCATGAAGAGTGAAATGTATTTTTTTGAATCTTTGAACACTTTCCCTAATTGCTAACTCCCATGATGACTCTAGTTGTGAGATAACTCCTAAATGACAATGATGATATGACATAATAATGACACCAAATGAATACCTACAACCATGATTAAATACCTTTGAAACTTTTCAGTATGCATGATAATGATATGATGACCTTCAGCGATGACCAAGACACTATTTTGGTGACCCATGACAGGAGTGATGTCAAGACCATGATGGCATTTTATGACCTTGAATATGGAGGGAGTAGTAATGACCTAGACACTAACCAATGATCAAATTTTATTTGAAAATTAGATATGAAACTATAACAAATTTACCTAAGACCTTGTCAACTAACATTGAAAGAGTACATTTGATCACTGGTGACTCATAGACACTAACATGCTAAAAGACCTGAAACCTTAGATGAAATTTTCAAGGTACAACACTCTCCTCTTATGAAGACAGGTCTTGGATATACTCGAGAAACATATCAAATAGAAAAGTCTTTAGCCACCACCAAAAGTTATCCAAATGCAGCAAAAAACAGTGAGCAAAGCTTCAGTAATGCAACAAAAATTAGTTAGCAAAGCCTTAGTAATGCTGTAAAATCCAGTCAACAAAGCTTCAATCCTCAGCAAAATAATAAATGCATTCCACAGGTAAATCATGTTCACTCCAATCCAAGGATGAACAACAAAAGAAGCACCAATCAAAAGGTAAACAACACCAGAATATTCTATGATCACAAAAAAATATTCTTTAATGTAGAATGTTTCTCATGTCATAATTTTTGTCATGACTAGAGAAGCAAGAAAACAAAGGAATGAGACAGGAGTCAAGAAGAACTCTTATAATATATTCTCACCTCTTATAGATGAAATTGAATGATCATTTTACAATAAATTTGGACATGAATAATCTGAATGCAAGAGAAAATTACAACAAACAACTAAAAAGGAGCAAATATCAACAAATTCTAAGGTATGGAAAAGCAAGGAGTTACAGTATAAAAGGTGTGGCATAGAATTGTTTGCAGAAGGACAATAAGATTAATGGTACATTGATAGCAGATACTCAAAACAGATGACAGGTGATAAAGATAAACTTATTTCACACAATGCTTTAGAGAAAGAAAAGAATGTCACTTTTGGAAATGACTCACCTAATGTCATTAAGGGTAAAGGTTCTATTTTTATAAAATAAAAGGTTAAAGATGGTAATGTTATGTATGTTGATGGATTGAAGCATAACTTGTTGAGTGTTAGCCAAATGTGTGATCAAGGAAATGAGGTGGTATTCTGATCACAAGAATGTGTGGTTCGTGAACTTGACATAGGAAAGGCCATAATAAAAGGAACAAGAACCCTAAGGAATCTGTATATATTGAATGGTGGCCAAGAACAATGTTATCTACGAAAGGCAAAATAAAATTGGTTATGGCACATAAGGTTGGGACATCTAAGCTTCTCTCAAATAAGCAAATCAAGCAGGCTCAAAGTTGTTTTTGATCTACCTTACATCACCATACTAGAAAGTACCATATGTAAGTCATGTCAATTCCGTAAGTAAACCAGAGTTCAATTCAATGCCAAAGAAGGATCAGAAAGTAAACCTCTTGAAATTATACATACTGATTTGTGTGGACCAGTAAGGAAAAATTCACCTCATGGAGAACAATACTATATCTTATTCATTGATGACTTTTCTATAATGTGCTGGATTGGTCTATTGAAACACGAAGATGAAGCATTTGATAAGTTTAAAGTCTTCAAGGGATTAGTTTAAAATGAATTAGATCTAAAAATAAAATGTATCAGGTCTTACCGAGGAGGAGAGTACATATCAAATGAATTCTTTGATTTCGGTGAACAACATGGCATAAAAAGACAAATTTCTATATCTAAAACTCCTCAAAAAATGGCATGGCAGAAAGAACAAATAGAACTATTCAACAAATGGATTGTGCTATGCTTGATGAGTCTGGAACTCCTGACACCTTATGGGGTGAAGTTGCACATACTACAGTAAATATTCTCAATAAGGCTCATGTTCATGTGAATACTGATAAAACTTTGTATGAACTTTGGTATGATAAACCTCCCACTGTAAAGCATTTTTGAGTTTTTGGAAGCAAATGTTTGAGCAAAAATAATGATGAAAACTTGGTAAGTTTGAAGCCAGAGCAGATGAAGGAATAATTCTTGGTTATTCATCTAGAAGCAAAGGATACAAATGTTATAATAAGAGACTTTGGAAAATTGTTACGTGCATTGATGTTGTGATTGATGAAGCATGCACAGGGCCCAAAAAGGTAACATCAGCAGAAGAGGATGATGATGATGAAATATTTCCCACATCAAATCACAATGATATAGAAGAAGAAACTTATTAAGCAATAGAAGAAGATAAACCAAACAAAGAAAAGGCTCCATCCAAGGATGTTCAAAAGAATCATATAGAAACTCAAATTCTAGGAGAAAAGGAATCTGGGGTAGAAACAAGAAGAACCCTTGTAGGATCTTCTAGTTATCTAGCTTTATTATCCATTATTAGACCAAAAATGTAAATCAATATAGTAAAGAGGAATGTTGGGTTAAGGCCATGAATGAAGAACTTGATCAAATTAAAAAGAATGATACTTGGGAATTGGTTCCAAGGCCTCATGATAAAAAATTTATTGGGACAAAATGGATATTCAAAAATAAGTTAAATGAAAATGGAGAGGTCATTAGGAACAAAGCTAGAGTTGTTTCTAAATGTTATGCTCAACAAGAAGGTATAGACTTTGAAGAAACATTTGCATCAGTAGCTAGAATTGAAGACATAAGAATGTTTCTTTCATTTTCAAGTTTTCGAAATTTTAAAGTTTATCAATTCTTTCCTTAATGGAGATCTAGAAGAAGAAGTATATATTGAACAACTAGAGGGATTCATTTTGGGGAATGATGAAAAACTTGTATGAAGACTTGAAAAGGCTTTATATGGGCTAAAACAAGCTCCACGGGCATGGTATTATCATCTTGACAAATATCTTCAACAACAAGGTTTCACAAAAGGATCTACAAACAACAATTAGTACACAAAAATTGAGGGTGATAAACTGCTAATTATTGTTATTTATGTTGATGATATCATCTTTGGTAGTAATGAATAATATATGAGTCAAAACTTTACTTCTGTTATGCAGCAAGAATTTGAAATGTCGTTACTTGGGGAACTAACCTATTTTCTTGGTCTATAAGTGAAACAATCAAAATATGGCATCTTTCTCTCACAAAAAAATATCTCAAGTAGATTATGAAGAAGTATACGATGGAAGATTGCAAATCTGTATGTACTCCCATGATTATATGATGTAGTCTCAGTTGTAATGATGATTCTCCCGTAGTAAACCAACGAGAGTATAGGTCCATGATTGGAAGTCTGCTTTATCTAACAGGTACCAAATCCGATATCATGCATACAGTTGGGATTGTTGGATATTTCCAAGCCAATCCAAAGGAATCGCATCTTTAGGCAGTAAAGAGAATATTCAAATATCTCCAAGGAACCCAAGACTTTGTTCTATGGTATCCTAAAGATGCATATATTACCCTTCATGCATACACAGATGCGGATTGGGCTGGAAATGTTGATGACTAGAAAAGCACTAGTGGAGGTGCATTTTACATGGGGCCCCAATCGATATCTTGGTTCAGTAAGAAATAAAGTTTCATTGCCTTATCTATAGTGGAAGAAGAATATTTGGTTGTTGCATCTTGTTGCACACAACTTCTATGGATGATGCAAACATTTTAGGATATACAAATCAAATGTTCTTCACCTATCTCCATCCTATGTGATAATACAAGTGCTATTACTATTTCAAAAAATATTGTTATGCACTCTAGTACCAAGCATATTCCTATTAAGTTTCACTTTATACGAGAACAAGTGCTTGAGAAAAAGGTTAAATTGCAGTATGTTCCCTCCAAAGAGCAAGTTGTTGATATATTTACTGAACCCTTTCCTAGAGAAGCATTTAAATATCTCAGACAGAAATTAGCAATTATCTATGCCTCATTTTGATGTTAAATTGGTTTGCTTAGTCTACAGGTGAAAATTTGAAAGGTTGTTGGCTATACATGGGTTTCATGAAGTATAATCGCTTATATAGATTCCCACATCAAGAATTGGACTCCAAAACTCTCGAAGAAGTTTTTACTGGTAAGAAACCTAATGCTTCTCATTATAGAATTTTTGGTAGCCCCTTGTATTTTCATGTACCGAAAGAAAAGACTAGAAAATTGGGTGAATCTAGGAAGAAAGGAACATTTGTGGGCTACAATGAATCTTCAAAGGCATATAGAATCTATGTGCCTGGTCAAAGAGAAGTGGAAATAAGTCATGATGTCGTCTTCAATGAAGATGATGCCCTTGGGAAGATTAGGAACATTCCTATTCAAAGGAAGGACAAAGGAGAAGGTACATGAAAGTAGGGAGAACCACAAGATGAGATGATGCCCAATTCTGAAGAACCAATGGATCCCATTCATCCACCTCCCCATGAGCCTACCTCCTCAAAAAGGAGACCCTCTGTTAGGTACCTATAATACTAGTGTATTCCCCCATTATTATTGTCATTAGAACCCCTTATTTTTATTATTGTTCCCCATAGAAGCTCACTATTGTTATTGCTGTTCCATTACATTATTATTGTTACGTCGACTTTGACTATATTTTGACCCCTTACACTTCTATACATAGAAAGGATGTTTTGTCATTTGTATTATCCAAGAATTATTCATTTGTGTAATGTAAAGGAACTTTTCCCTTCGAAGAGGCTTATTTTGAAGCCTTTGATTGATCCACGTCGATGTTGGTGGCCACCCAGCTATCCCACTTGGATCCCCACAACTGTCTCTTTCAGTTTTTCAATTTCCATAATTGTAGCACAATTTACTATTTTTAGCAGTTTTTCGGGTCCTGAACTTCCAAAGTCGTTTTGAGGCCCTAAACAACGTTTTTTGGGAAATCTAGGAGCAACATGGGTCCATGGACCAGTGATATTCTTCCCAAAGTTTTAGTGCTCGGATATATCTTTCTAGCGAGCTATTGTACGCGTCAAACAAAGATCGGGTGCCAAAGTTACGACCTTGCGAAGTTGATGTACCAACTTACCCAAAACGGGGCCCACAATTTGGCGTTTCATCTTCTAGGGTTAGGTTTTGGGATGTTAAAGGTTTTCCATTATTTCTCAACAATAAATAGGCCTTTGAGCTTCATTGTAACACAGTTCAGAGGCATGTAGCCACCACAACTCTTCTCAGAGATAAGCCACCATCGCCCTGGCTGGTTTATTTCCATTTATGTTTGTAAACATATTTCAGTATTTTACATTAATGAAATAAAGTATTATTTCCACTGCATCTCTGTGTTTATGGTTATCTCTGTAATTTGTTGCAATCATGTTTAAATCCGGATTAGTGGTATCAGAGCGATTTGATTTTTTCTTTGTTTTTCTTTGCATGTACCCAACGAGGTCGAGATATAAGGAGTTAGGGCTTGAACTGGTCGAACCTTTGCAAGACCAACCTCGCAAATCCCAATGGCCCCCCATGGCAGATGAAAGTAAAAATGAGGGGGCATGAGATCCTATCAAAATCTTGCTCGAAGAAGCCCTCGAGCGACAAAGGAACGCGATGATGGACAACTTTGCGTAGATCCTTCAATGGCTACCCAGAGGCAACACATCGGCTTCCAACAGCTACTCTGGAAACGCCACACCCTTTAAGGTATAAGTTAATTTTGAAATCCGTATATTTAAGGGTAAGATAGATGCAGATGCCATAGATAAATGGTTAAATCTACTAGAGGGTTATTTTTCTATTCATGAATTTTCGATTCAGGAAAAGATTGTTTTCGCTCATCTCAAAGCAGCCCCCCACATCAAGGACTGGTGGGATGGACTCATTGTTCTCAGCCACACCCACCTGGAATTCCTTCTGGGGTGCCATTAAGGAGCAGTACTACCCTTTCAAAAACTATGAGGATGAATACATAAAGTGGACCATGTTGCGGCAGGGCTGGGACCAAGATGTGCCAGAGTTCACAAACATTTTTCATACCCTTCGCACAAAGTTGGGTATCAAAGATTCTGAGCTACATCTACTACATAGATACATCCAAGAAGAGATGGAGTTCCTGAACATCTCCTTGCTCGAAATAGTGTACCAATACAATGTCAAGATCGAGCAGAAGTTTAAACAAAAGAAGCGAGACTTTGGATCTGTGAATCTAAAGGCCAAGGTGGGGTGACCCAAGACAAGCCGTTAAAGCCACAAGAAAAGAGCAACACCACGAAGTCGAAGAAAGACACAGGAAAGTGGTGTGAGTTCCATAAGAGCCCCACTCACAACACAAGTGACTGTCAGACCAAGCGGTCGCTAGTGGCAGAGTTGAAGGCTTCAGAATCAGATGCATGTTCCAACCCTGAGTCAGAACCCGATAAGGGGAATGGCAAAGGGAAGTAGATCATTGACGCAGAGCCTAGGGCTAATGTTGCCACTGCCAAGATCTAGAAGAATGAGCCCAAAGATCCAGAGGAGGGGGAGTGTCTTTTCCACTCACAGATGTGGGTAGAGGGTTCGCCGCTGCAATTCATTGTCGATAGCGGTAGCCAAAAGAATCTCATTTCAGAAGAGGTCATGAAGTGGTTGGGCCTACCAACTACACCACACCCGTAGCCATACAATATCGGGTGGCTTCACCAAGGATGAGATCCCCGAGTTTTCCAATAGTTTCACCTTCTTTACAGCATCAAACCCTTCATAGACAAGGTATTTTGTGATGTTACACCTCTGGATGTTTGTGATGTACTATTAGGGTAGCCATACTTGTGGAGGCGACATTTTGTGTATATTTCAAGGCCTTGTGTTGTCATGATTTCTTTGTGTAATTTATTATACAGGATACCAGAGGTAACCCCACCTATTGCCACCTCTTTGATCACTGGCAAGAAAGGTAGCAAGCTCATCTCCTAGACTAGGAAATTCATTTTCTGTCTAGTTCGCTCCCAAAGTAAGGGGAAGATCGTCACCACATCCATGACCCCGTGAAGGGTTCCTCCACGTAGCAACAGCAACAAAGGGATATGGTCATGACAAAACACAAGAACAACTTCTCCTCACCCATAGGTGTACCACACAAGCTTCAGGTGGGCAACAAAGTCTGGTTGCATCTGCAGAAAGAATGCCTTACAAGAGCCCATCAGAAGCTCCGACCATGCCAACATGGTCCTTACACCATTACTAAGGCTGTGGGAAATAATTCTTTGGAGCACAACATTCCTCCATTCCTTCGCCTGCACCAAGTGTTCAATGTGTACCACCCTCGACCATGCTTCCCACCATTACTAGACACATCCGAGATTGCAGAACAACTCACCAGGGACCAAGTTCAGCAGATGGAGGAACTCAACGCAATGGGGACCATGGCTTCCTAAGGGGGGAGGAATGATCCAGGTGGATGTTTTTGGCCACCCACCTATCCCACTTGGACCCCCACAACTGTTAATTTTTCAGTTTCCGTAATTGTATCACAATTTACTATTTTTAGCAGTTTTCCGGGTCCTAAACTTCCAGAGCTGTTTTGAGGCCCTAAACGACGTTTTTTGGGAAATTTAGGAGCAACATGGGTCCATGGACCGATGTTGATCTAGCTAAAGTTGTAGTGCTCAGATAGATCTTTCTAACAAGCTATTGTACATGTCAAATGAAGATCGGGTGCCAAAGTTACGACCCCGGGATGTTGATGTACCAACTTACCCAAAACGGGGCCCACAATTTGGTGTTTCATCTTCTAGGGTTAGGTTTTGGGATGTTAATGGTTTTTCATTATTTCTCAACAATAAATAGGCCTTTGAGCCTCATTGTAACACAATTCAAAGGCATGTAGCCACCACATCTCTTCTCAGAGATAAGCTACCATCGCTCTAGCTGGTTTATTTCCATTTATGTTTGTAAGCATATTTCAATATTTTCCATTAATGAAATGAAGTATTATTTCTGTTGCATCTCTGTGTTTATGGTTATCTCTATAATTCGTTGTGTTCCTATTTAAATCTAGATCATTTATCTATCCCTTCTTCTATTTTTTGATATGGTTGCATAACATTTGGTATCAAAGCTTTGGATTCTAGGGTTTCGTTGCTTGAAACAGGTCATCGTGGAATGTTCACTATAATGTTTTTTCTACTAAGATTTAGAAACAAAAAGAAAAACTCATTTGATTAAACATCGTGGTGCATGTTGTGTCCAAATTTCATACCTTGTTTCTCTATATTGTTGGAGTTATGAATGAAGTTAGGGTTTTTGCAGGCTCCTGATTTCCATCATAAACAGGTGACCTTGGGAAAATCATCACAACTTTCTCTCGGAGCATTGTATTACAATTTTGTAAAAGTGAAATAAATAGAATAGATTGTAGTTTGTTGGGTATTGTTTTCTTGGTCAAAGATCGAAACAAGGATACATGGCACATCGTACAAGTTCACTCTACTAAACCAGTCTATAATCCAGTTTGTTGTGTGTGGAGCATGATTGTTCAGAGGTCTTTGTTTCAGTCAGATGTATACCCCAGGAAGTTTGTACACCCCTCCACGTGGGGGGGTGTGGGGGGACTTGTCCCCCCCGCGGGGGTCCAGGGGGGCCGATCCCCCTCGGCTAGGGGGTCCGGGGGCCAGCGGTCCCCCGGTGGGGGCTCGGGGGCAGCGCCCCCGAAGCTAAAAACAAATGTAAAATTTCCTTGTAAAAGTATAGTAATTTCTAGTCAATCTGGGCCGTTCATTAGGCAGATGATCTGACGGTAGAACTTATGTTTAGTTTAGGGTTTTTTTCCCTAGAAGGCAACCCCATCTCTTTGTATGAGGGCATTGTATTTGAGGCTGAGATATAGATGTGTATTCTGTGAGCGAGAAACTGAGAGGTGAGACTGTGAGAGAAAATAGAGGATATTATAGCGGATTTGCTGTAGGTTGTGCCTCTTCATTTTGCTGGATAATAGAAAGGAAGGAATGGCTGTTCGGGGTGGACGTAGCCCAAACTAGGTGAACCACGTATATCTGTGTCTCTCTTGTTTTATGTGTTTTCTGTGTTTATATTTTTGCAATATTTTATGTGTTCCATTGCTCCGTAATATATAATTTTCTAACACAGTTATTATGGGAGATTGGGCATAATCCTTTATTGGAAAATCCAATATTGATCAGAATTGTGGAATTGGAAATAGGACTCATAGGGCTACTACCACAATACAAAATTTTAGACATTGGAGATCCAAAATTACAGATATATAACATATTCAATATTGAGCTCCTAGAAAGTGAGAAAAGGTGTGTAGTCTTTTTAAAAGTTTGCATAAGTTTTGTTTGAAAAATTAGTTTGAAGTGATTAAAAGAGAATAGTGAAGAAAATTATCATTATTTTATTCCTCTAAGAAATAAAATGGCAACACCTAGTAAGAAACCTGAAATCTCTACTATGACACATGAAGAAGAGAAAGAAATGCAACATAATATATAATATATCATAATTTAAAGAATGGAATAGAGCTAAGATGGATGGTTTAAAGAATGGAATGGAAGCTAAGATCGACGGTGTAGAAGAAAAACTTAAAGGCAACATGGAAGATTTGAAGATAGATTTGACAAAGTTGTTACAAGAAATACTTACTAATGGTGAAAGGGTAGTAAAGGAAACTCATGATGAGAACAAAATAAATGTTAATAATGATTTCATAGACTATAATGTTGGATTTAAGACCCAACATGTTCCAAATATTGATATGAGGAAGTTTGATGGCAAGGATCCCGTAACTTGGATACTACAGATGGAGCAACATTTCGATCTCCATAATGTGCAAAACACACAAAAGGTACGCATTACAAATTTATATTTGGAACCCAGTCACTTTGTATGGTATTGATGGCTTTTCTCTCATAAAAAAAAAAATTCATGTGGTCCTTTTTTATGAAGGAAATGATAGTACATTATGAGTATAAAAAGAGCAATACCTTCTTTATCCAATTGATAAATCCAAAACAAAAGGGTTCAATGGTGGAGCAGATTGAGGACTTCCAAAAATTGAATATAAGGGTAAAAGATATTCCAGAGGAGCATAGGACTAATGTGTTCATAGGGATTTTAAAGGATAAAATCCAACATGGGGTTCACCTTTGGGAACTTGATTCATTGGAGAAGGCATTCAGGTTGGAAAGAAAAATTGAAAGAAAAATTATGGCAACAAGGAAGCCTACCACTCACAACCATAAATATGGAAGTTTTGTTGCCCCTATCCTTCCACAACCTAAAAGGTTGACACTAAAACAATTGGAAGAAAAAAGAGAAAAATGGATTTGTTACCGTTGTGATAGAAAATACATTAAAGGCCATAAGTCTACTGAGAAGAAATTATTTTACATAGATTGTGAAGAGGAGGAAAAAAAAGAACAAGAAACGTCAAAAGAAGAGGATATACACTAGGAACAAACCCTAGAGAAAGAAGAAATGAATCCGACCATATCTTGTAATGCATTGGTAGAAATTACCACTCAAACTCTCAATAAAGAAAGACTTATCAAGAATAAAAAGGTAATAGTGTTGATTGATTTGGGTAGTACCCATAATTTTATTCATTGTAAGATAGCCAAGGAATTGAATTGCTTCCTATATCCAGCACCAGAGTGCCAAGTGATGGTTGCAAATGGAGGAACCATAAATTTCTTTGGAAAGTGCCATAATATCAAGCTTTCCATGGGAGAATATGTATTGAATAGTCCAATTCTTTCCATTCCAATGGGTGGTGATGATGTTGTACTAGGAGTCTAACGGATACAATCTTTGGGTACGATAGCTTTTAATTTTCAAGAACTTTTCTTGAATTTTTTTTGGGAAGGAAATAATTTTAATTAAGGGGTATCGTGAGGAAACCGGGAAATATAATAAGCTCTAACGGAATGAAAATGATTCTAAAGAAAGAACAATGGGGTGTAATTGCACAATTATGTTCACTAGAGGTTCCCACATCGAGATCATCTATTTCTCCATATCTCCAAAGAGGGTTGGACAATCATTCCAAGGTATTTGAGACACCCAAAACACCTCCCACCTATTCATGATCATGATCATTCATATGATTCCAGGAAATGTTCCTCCAAACATCAGGCCTTACATATATCCCTATGCTCAAAAGAGTGAAATTGAACGTATGGGTGCAGAAATGCTAGAGGCTAGTATAATTCAACCTAGTCAAAGTTCTTTCTCTGCTCCAGTGGTATTGATGCATAGGAAGGATGGATCATGGAACATCTATACGGATTATAGGGAACTCAACAAGATAAATATTAAAGATAAATTTCCCATTCTTGTCATTGATGAATTATTGGATGAATTGCATGGAGCAATTTACTTCACCAAGTTGGATCTTCATTCAGAATATCATCAAATCAGAATGAAGACTAAAGATATTTCTAAAACAACATTTAGAGCTCATGAGGGTCATTATGAATTTTTGGTCATGCCTTTTGGCCTTACCAATGCACCTTCTACATTTCAAGGCTTGATGAATTCCATTTTCAAACCATTTCTTAGAAAATTTGTTTTAGTATTTTTTGATGATATATTAATCTACAGCGAGTCTTGGAAGTATCATGTTCAACATGTTGACAGGGTGCTCAAACTATTGGAGGAGAAACAATTATATGCAAAAACCTTCAAATGTTTCCTTGGAGTGCAGGAGGTGGAATATCTAGTTCATATTGTATCTCATGAAGGTGTTAAGGTAGACCCTAGCAAAATTAAAGCCATTAAAGAATGGAAAATTCCCACATCCATAAAGCATCTACGATGATTTCTCGGGTTGATAGGGTATTATCGCAAGTTTGTTAAGAATTATGGGAGAATAGCAATGCCTCTAACAACATTATTGAAGAAAGATGCATTTTCTTGGACTCCAGAAGAAACTAAGGCCTTTGAGCATCTTAAAGAGGCAATGTGCTAAGCACCTATCTTAGCTATGCTAGACTTCACAAAAACATTTATTGTGGAATGTGATGCTTTAGGAAATGGAATTGGTGTTGTTTTAATGCAAGAAGGAAGACCCATTTCTTTTGAAAGTCATCCAATCAAAGGAAAGTATTTACACAAATATATTTATGAGAATTAAATGTTGGCAATACTACATGCACTTAAAAAATGGTGACCTTACCTTATGGGAAGACTCTTCAAGGTAAAAACATATCATGATAGTCTTAAATACTTTCTAGAACAAATATTATCTTCAAAATAGAAGCAAAAATGGTTCACAAAGACGTTGGGTTATGACTATAAAATTATCTACAAAAAAGGGAAGCAAAATGTTGTTGCAGATGCACTCTCAAGAAAGGATGAGGATGTGGAAGAATTGCTTTGTGTATTATCCAACTAGAGTGGATAAACGAAGCAAGGGATGAATGGAAGAATGATGAAGAAGTGTGGGCACTCATTCAAAAGTTGCAACAAGATCCTAGTACATCTGATACATTTAGCTAGAAAAATGTTTTGCTATGGTACAAACATCGCTTATACCTCTGTAAGAATTCCCAAATCAAACAAAAGATTCTTCTAGAATCGGACACCTCTCCCTTAGGAAGGCACTCAATATTTTTAAAAACTTACCATAGGGTTAAGAACAAACTTTTTTGGGATGGCCTTAAATCTAATATTCAAAAGTTTGTGGTGGAATGTTTGGTTTTCCAACAAAATAAAGTTGAGACAATTAAGACATTGGGTCTGTTACAACCTTTATCCATTCCAAGTCAACATTGGGAGGAGTTTTCAAAGGATTTTGTCATAGGTTTACCCAAGTCCGAAGGAAATAGTTTCATCATGGTGGTAATTGATATACTTAGCAAGTATGCACACTTTTGTGCATTATCTCATCCAGTTAAAGCTAGTACAATTGCTACTGCACTTATGGAAACAATTAAAAAGCTACATGGAAACCCAAAGATTATTGTAAGTGACAGAGATCCCATTTTCACTAGAAATTTTTGGATGAAATTATTTTCTTGTCTAGGTACTCTGTTAGCTCATAGCTCATCTTATCACCCTCAATCTGATGGGAAAGCTGAGATAGCGAACAAATGTCTGGAAGGATATCTTCGTCTCTTTGTATCTGATAAACAAACATAATGGGTCAAGTGTTTTCCTCTAGATAAATGATGGTATAACACTTCCTTCCATACTGAAGCAAAAATCACCCATTTATGGCACTTTATGGATATCATCCACCATCCATCAAATCATCTTTAAGAGAAAATTCGAAGGTTAAAGCAGTGGAAGATCACATCGAGAATCAACAACAAGATCTCCAACTCTTAAAGGATAACCTCACTTTAGCACATAGTAGAATGAAACAACATGCAAATCAACATCGTAGTGAAAGAAGTTTTGATGTAGGTGACTGGGTATTTCTACAACTACAACCATACAAACAAATGTCCCTCAAGCAAGCTAAGAAGGATAATAAATTATCACCAAAGTATTATGGTCCATACAAGGTGTTTCAAAAGATTGGTACTATGGCATACAAATTGGAGCGTCCTGCATCTTCCTGAGTGCACCTAGTTTTCCATGTTTCATTCTTAAACAAGGTCATAGTTGGCAAGCTCCTAGTTCAAACAATATTGTTAGAACTTGACAAAGAAGGAAAAATCGTATTGGAAACTGAAGTAGTCATAGAAACAATAACTCAACAACTACGAAATTGATCGATTTCAGAGTATCTCATCAAGTGGAAGAAATTACCCACTGAAGATTCCACATGGGAGGATGATAATTTTATATAAAATCATCCAAAACTACTCAAGTGTTGAGGAAAACACTTTTTTGAAGGAGAGGGGCATGTTAGGTCCCTATAATACTAGTGTATTCCCCCATTATTATTGTCATTGTGTTATAAAACCAGGTCAAGAAAAGATAGAAAAGATAGATCAACGCCTTAGAATTCAGCCTCTTCGACAGGGCAACCTCCTTTACATTACATAAATGAATAATTCTTGGATGAATCAAATGACAAAACCTCCTTTCTATATATAGCAGTCTAAGGAGTCACAATCAAACCCAGCCGACCTAACAATAATAATATAAAGCCACAAAAATAACAATAGAGGGATTCTATGGGGCACAATAATAACAATATTGGGATAACAGGGGCACAACAATATTAATAAGGGATGCAACTACAATAGTAATGGGGTAATCACTAGTATTATAAGGACCCAACATGCCCCTCTCCTTCAAAAAAGTGTTGTCCTCAACGCTTGAGTAGTTCTGGATGCTTCTGTATAAAATTCTCATCCTCCCATGTGGAATCTTTAGCGGATAAGTTCTTCCACTTGATAAGATACTCTGAAATTGAACGATTTCGTAGCTGTCGAGTTCTTGTTTTTGTGACTGCTTCCAGTTCCAATATAATTTTTCCTTCCTCGTCAAGTTCTGGCAATATTGTTTGAACTGGGAGCTTGTCGGCTATAACCTTCTTTAAACATGAAACATGGAAAAATGGGTGCAATCGAGAAGCTGCAGGAAGCTCCAATTTGTATGCCATAGTACCAATCTTTTGCAACACCTTGTACGGACCATAATACTTTGGTGATAATTTATTATCCTTCTTAGCTTGCTTGAGGGACATTTGCTTATATGGTTGTAGTTGTAGGAATACCCAATCACCTACATCAAAACTTCTTTCGCTGTGATGTTGATCTGCCTGTTGTTTCATTCTATTCTGTGCCAACACGAGGTTATCCTTTAAGAGTTGGAGGACTTGTTGTTGATGTTCGATGTGATGTTCCACTACTTGAACCTTAGAATTTTCTCTTAAATATGATGTGATGGATGGTGGCTGATATCCATAAAGTGCCATAAATGGGGTCATTTTTGTTGCTGTATGGAAGGAAGTGTTATACCACCATTCAGCCAGAGGCAACCATTTGACCCATTGTGTCTGTTTATCAAATACAAAGCAACGAAGATATCCTTCCAAACATTTGTTTACTATCTCAGTTTGCCCATCAGATTGAGGATGATAAGATGAGCTATGAGCTAACTGAGTACCAAGACAAGAAAATAATTCTATCCAAAAATTTCCAGTGAAAATGGGATCTCTGTCACTTACAATAATCTTTGGGTTTCCATGTAGCTTTTGAATTGTTTCCATAAATGCAGTAGAAACTGTACTGGCTTTAAATGGATGTGATAATGCACAAAAGTGTGCATACTTGGTAAGTCTGTCAACTACCACCATGATGACACTCTTTCCCTCAGACTTGGGTAAACCTGTGATAAAATCCATTGAAACCTCCTCCCAACGTTGGCTTGGAATGGATAAAGGTTGTAATAGACCCAGTGTTTTAATTGTTTCAAATTTATTTTGTTGGCAAACCAAAGATTCCGCCACAAATTTTTGAATATCCGATTTAAGGCCATCCCAAAAAAATTCCTTCTTAACCCTGTGGTAAGTTTTCAAAAATCCTGAGTGCCCTCCTAAGGGAGAAGTGTGCAATTCCATAAGAATCTTTTGCTTTAGTTGGGAATTCTTAAAGAGGTATAAGCGATCTTTGTACCATAAAGAATAATTTTGCCAGCTAAATGTATCAGACGTACTGGAATCTTGTTGTAACTATCGAATAAGTGCCCACACTTCTTTGTCATTCCTCCATTCCTCCCTTGCTTCATTTATCCAATCTGGTTGGATAATAGAAATGGCGCACAACGATGCTTCCACATCCTCATCCTTTCTTGATAGTGCATCTGCCACAACATTTTGCTTCCCTTTTTTGTAGATGATTTCAAATTCATAACCCAACATCTTTGTGACCCACTTTTGTTACTCTTCAGATGATAATCTTTGTTCTAAAAAGTATTTAAGGCTATCATGATCCGTTTTTACCTTAAAGTGTCTTCCCATTAGGTAGGGTCGCCATTTCTTAAGTGCATGGAGTATTGCAAACATTTCCTTCTCATAAATAGCTTTGTGTAAAAACTTTCCCTTGATTGGACGACTTTCAAAAGCAATGGGTCTTTCATATTGCATTAAAACAGCACCAATTCCATTTCCTGAAGCATCACATTCCACAATAAAGGTTTTTGTGAAGTCCGGTGTAGCTAAGACTGGTGCTTGGCACATTGCCTCTTTAAGATGTTCGAAGGCCTTCGATGCTTCTGGAGTCCACAAAAATGCATCTTTCTTCAATAATGTTGTTAGAGGTGCCGCTATTCTCCCATAATTATTAACAAACTTGCGATAATACCTTGTCAACCCGAGAAATCCTCGCAGATGCTTTATGGATGTGGGGATTTTCCATTCCTTAATGGCTTTAATTTTGCTAGGGTTTACCTTAACTCCTTATGACCCAGGTATTCCACCTCTTGTACTCCAAAGAAACATTTGGATCTTTTTGCATATAATTGTTTCTCCTCCAATAGTTGTAGCACCCTGTCAACATGTTCAACATGATCCTTCCAAGACTTGCTGTAGATTAGTATATCATCAAAAAATACTAACACAAATTTTCTAAGGAATGGTTTGAAAATGGAATTCATCAAACCTTGAAATGTTGAAGGTGCACTGGTAAGGCCAAAAGGCATGACCAAAAATTCATAATGACCCTCATGAGTTCTAAATGCTGTTTTCAGAATGTCTTCAGTCTTCATTCTGATTTGATGATATCCTGAATGAAGATCCAACTTGGTGAAGTAAATTGATCCATGCAATTCATCCAGTAATTCATCGATGACAGGAATGGGAAACTTATCTTTAATAGTGAGCTTGTTGAGCTCCCTATAATCTAGACACATGCGCCATGATCCATCCTTCTTGTGCACTAATACTACTGGAGCAGAGAAAGAACTTTGACTCGGTTGAATTATACCAGCCTCTAGCATTTCTGCAACCATATGTTCAATTTCACTCTTTTGGGCATAGGGATATCTGTACGGGCTGATGTTTGGAGGAATGCTTCCTGGAATCAGATGAATAGCATGATCATGATCATGAATAGGTGGGAGACCTTTGGGAGTCTCAAATACCTTGGAATGATTGTCCAAGACTTTTTGGAGATCTGGAGAAATAGATGATTGCAATGTGGAAACATCTAGCGAACATAATTGTGCAATTACACCTCTTTGTTCCTTTTTTAGAAGCTTTGTCATACCGTTAGAGCTTATTATCTTTCCCAGTTTCCCTACAATACCCCTTAATTCAACTTCCTTTCCTTCCACAGAAAATTTCATGAAAAGTTCTTCAAAATTAAAAGCTATTGTACCCAAGGATTGTAGCCATTGGACTCCTAGTACAATATCGGCACCTCCCATTGGAATGGAAAGCATTGGGCTAGTCAATACATATTCTCCCATCAATAGCTTGATATTATGGCACTTTCCAGAGCAATTTATTGTTTTTCCATTTGCAACCATCACTTGACACTCTGGTGCTGGATATAAGAAGCAATTCAATTCTTTTGCTACCTTACAATGAATAAAACTGTGGGTACTTCCTGAATCAATCAACACTATTACCTTTTTCTTCTTGATTTGTCCTTCTATCTTGATGGTTTGAGGAGTGGTAATTCCTGTCAATGCATTACAAGATATGGTCGGATTCATTTCTTCTTTATCTAAGATTTGTTCCTGGAGTATATCCTCTTCTTTTGACCTTTCTTTCTCCTTTTCTTCTTCCTCTTCACAATCTAGGTAGAATAATTTCTTCTCAGCACACTTATGACCTTTAGTGTATTTGCTATCACAACTGTAACAAAGCCCTTTTGCTCTTTTTTCTTCCAATTGTTGTGGTGTCAACCTTATAGGTTGTTGAAGACTAGGAGCAACAACACTTCCATCTTTATAGTTGTGAGTGGTATGCTTCCTGGTTTCCATAATTTTGCTTTCCATTTTTCTTGCTAACCTGAATGCCTTCTCTAATGAATCAGGTTCCCAAAGGCGAACATCATGTTGGATATTATCCTTTAAAGTCCCTATGAACACATCAATCCTATGCTCCTCTGGAATATTTTTTACCCTTATGTTCAATTTTTGGAACTCCTCAATGTGCTCCATTATTGAACCCTTTTGTTTGAAACTTATCAATTGGCTAAAAAAAGTGTTGCTTTTTGTATCCTCATAATGTGTTGTCAATTCTTCCGTAAAAATTGCCCAAGTGATAATTTGTTTACAAGAGCAAAGCCATTGATACCATACAAACTGATTTGGTTCCAAATATAGAGTTGCAATATGTACCTTTTGTGTGTTTTGCACATTATTGAGATCGAAAAATTGCTCCATCTGTAATATCCATGTTGCGGGATCCTTGCCATCAAACTTCCTCATATCGAATTTTGGAATATGGTGGGTCTTCAATCCCACATTAGAGTCTAAGAAATCATCATTAACATTTTTTTTGTTCGCATCATGAGTTTCCTTTACTACCTTTTCACCATTAGTAAGTATTTCTTGTAGAAAATTTGTCAAATCTGTCTTCAAATCTGCCATGTCTCTCTTCAAATTTGTCTTCAAATCTGCCATGTCTCTCTTCAAATCTGTCTTCAAATCTATCTTCAAATCATCCATATTAGCTTCCACGCCCTTATCTTAGATTCCATGCCATTTATCTTAGCTTCTGTTAACTTTTGTGAGAGTGACATTTGTTCCACTTGTTCTTGTAATTTTGATATATCATGTAGCCTTTCTTCCTCTTCTTCATGATTCATGCTAGACTTTTTAGGTTGCTTACTAGGTGTTTGCATTTTCTTTCCTCGAGGCATCAATTACCGATAATAATGCTCTACTATGCCCTTTGAATTCCTTCAAAATAAATTTTCAAACCAAGCTTAAGCAAAAATTTAAAAAATTCTACACACATTTTTTCACTTTGTAGGAGCTTGATATCGCCTCTGATGTATCTCTGTAATTTTTGATCATCCAATTCTGAAATTTCGATCTATAGTAGCCCTCTGTGTCCTCTTTCCAATGCCACCAGTCTGACCCAAATTGGATTCTCCAAGGAAGAGTTATGTAAAATCTCCCACAGTGACTTGATTATAGACTAGTTCAGTAGAGCAAACTTGTACGACATGTCACGAGTCACTGTTTCGACCTTTGGCTCTAAAAAATATCTACAAGAAACTACAGTCCGTCCTCTTTCTGTAACTTCTTATGAAATTTCAATCCGATGCTCAGAGAGAAAGTTATGACGATTTTCCCTTGGTCACCTGTTTTGAATGTAATTCAGGAGTCTGCAAAAAGACCGACTTCATCATATCATATCTCCGCAAATATAGTGCGAAAAGCTCTTAAATTTGGGCCCAAGGTTCAGCGTGATGTCTTCTCGAATGGGTTTTTTTTTTAGCATCTGAAACATCACAAAAAAAAGTTATAGCGGAAATGCCACAATGACCTATTTGGAGCAGCGAAACCCTAGAATCCAAAGCTCTGATACCAAATGTTATGAAACCAACTCAAGAAAAGATAGAAAAGATAGATCAACGCCTTAGAATTCAGCCTCTTCGAGGGGGCAACCTCCTTTAAATTACATAAATGAACAATTATTGGATGATTCAAATGACAAAACCACCTTTCTATATATAGGAGTCTAAGGAGTCACAATATAACCCAGTCGACCTAACAATAATAATATAAAGCCAGAAAATAACAATAGAGGGATTCTATGGGGCACAATGATAACAATATGGGGATAATAGGGGCACAAAAATATTAATAAGGGATGCAACTACAATAGTAATGGGGTAATCACTAGTATTATAGGGACCCAACACATTGCAACCCCTTATTTTAATTTTTGTGCCAATGTTGTCCCCATATTGTTATTATTGTGCCCCATAGAATCCCACTATTTTTATTGTTGTGCCCTTACATTTTTATTGTTATGTTGGCTTTGACTATATTGTGACCCCTTAGACTCCTATATATATGTTGCGGGTGAGAACACCCTAGGTTCTTGGGTTGAAAACCCCAATGGAGTAGAGGGAAAACAACAACAAGAAATGCTCAGACAAACCATCTAAATGCTTATTCTACTAAACTGGGGAGAAGTGTCCTTACCCAGAGGTCCTACATTTGGGTAGATCCCACAGGGTGAAAACCCTCTACTTCTCCTTATGCCTTTGAAACCTGTAAATTATTCAAACAAAGCATATATAGCAGTAGGAACATAAAGCATATTCATGATGTATACATTAGATCATATAAGCGAATGAAAAATTATGCATCAATATAAGATTTATAAACAAATGACAATATAGATCAATGCATAAACACGTTTTAATATCAGGAACAAAACAACATTTCATTATTGATGTAATCTACAAGAAAGATGGAAAACTACAACTTGAGTCTTCCTCTAGCTCCAAGTGGAACCGTCCTCTGGATCTTCCCTTTCCCGGCCTCAGCAATCTTCCTCCATCATCATACACAAGGATATCTCAACAAGGATGAAGGATATCTCAAAAGAGGAAACAAGGGTTTCCTAAAGCTTTGGGGAGTGCAGGAGGCATAGGGATTTCGTTAGACTCGATCAATGATAAATCAACTATAATATCAATATCTCATTTTCTTCTCCCTTAAGGCCTTCCCAAGGAGGTTTATTTATACTTCTCTAAATTAGTTTTTTCAGTTGGGAAAAAGTTGGGCCATGGGCTATAGGAGGTGATTAATAGGTAAAACTTGTGAACTCCGCCCGAAATTAAGGAAATTTATTAGTTTTAAGTGTTTTAACACATGTACGTGGGTTGGGTATATGTTTACCCGCATGTACATGCTTTTATCACAAGGAAAAGTAGGGTATAGGAAATAAAACACTGGTTTTTAGAATTTGGACGAAGCCTGGAAGGAATGGTTGCGCTAGGCCATAGCCAAAGCGTCAGATCTACCAAGAGTGGTAAATGGTGCTATAAAATATGCCCCCTAATATATGAGGTTAGAAGAGGTACATGATGGCCAAAATGTATTAAGTGTATAGAAGGAATCACGTTGAGACCAAGGAGGATTTCATCATAATTCAGCCTACCAAGCCAACGAAAGAGATAAAAAAGAAATTGTTTTCTGAGGCGGGCATACCCATGCTCAGAGATAGTAAAACATGTCTGCATGTCAAGTACAAAAATGGATCCAATATTCATACAAGTATAAAGGACCTGAAAATACATAATGGAACATCGGATCATAAACAAGAAAGTACATGTCTGAATATCACATACAAAGAGCTGATCAATGATGTTGAAGTATGAAGTTGATCACTGAAGTCATAAAACTGATCCAAATGGTACCATGTCAAAATGGTGGAATAATTGGTACTACACTGCAACTTAGGTGCCAACATATAGGATGCCACTATAAGGAACTGTAACATATAAGGTGGATGGTGTCAACTAGCAGAAACAAAAGAAACTACAAGTGAACCAAGACATGTTAATGCAAACCCGAGGTCTTCACCGACCATTATGGTACATTTCTACACAATGGGAATAAATGATTTTAAGTCAACAATGTGAGGAATCATTTGATTACCAGTCATTGATGTATATGGTTAACAAATGCGAGACTACTCTCTGAGAATGATGATGAGAGCCAATGTACCCAATACAATCTAACAAGTGTGAATAAATGAATTGTATTTGAATACTTGGAAGAATCTATCAATTAGGAGATGATGATGTTTTCCCACTGTTGATAGCGAAGGAATCTGCCACTGATGACTGCAAACCCTAAGGTACTGCCAAATGGAATTTAGATCATTTTCCCAGAGCAATGAGCTGAAGTCGATGGGAAAAGATCTGCTAGAAGGAAGGCATTAAGGCATCCTTCATCAATCTAGCATGAGTGTAACCCGTAGGCCAATAATGTGGAAGGAATCAGACGAATAAAGATGTAGTAACCCAACCGAAGCATGTTTCCGGCGTGCATAAGATGTAGCTAGCGCGCAATAGAAACCCTCTGAACCAACCAATAATGAAAGCTGACACAGAGGCGAGGAATCCACCAATAGGGTCAAATGGAAACCAATGTACTGCATGAATCCCAATGTGTGATAATGAAAGTTGATTTCGAACACAAGGGAAACCACTCAGTCTAAGACCTATGATATTGATTGATATTGAGCACAAGGCAATCTATTAATAATGAAAATAGGGCCAGGGTGCGGCTCTAGATCTGCTCTCAGAGCAATTTGTTGTAGTCGATAAGAGCAAGACCTGCTAGCAAGAAGTCAATGGAGACCTTCTCAAACCGGCACGAGAAAAGGACCAACATAGCTGATGTGATAATGAACATGACGCTAACAACTAGGATGGCCGACTGAAAATTAGGTCAAGAGACACCACAAAGAGGTCGACTCAGGTTTACTTCCCTTGAACAAAAGCATGATTCAACTGTGACTACACGGTAGCATATAATAACTTTTTATAAGTTTGTCATGCAGGAGGCATAAGAAAACTCTCCATATGATTGGAAGAGATAACCATTCGAAGGAGTACTAACTCTATAACAAGGTTAAGGTCCTAATTCAAACTAAAGCCCATCCCAATGGAGGAAAGAATTATTTTTGGAGTGCTTTGTTCAAGGGCGACACAACTCACCCTAGCTACCATCAAACATGGAAATAATGTCCCATTCCCACTCTTTTTTGGTATATATCATTTTTTGTCTTTTTCATTTATATGCAGCCTAAAAAGGAATAAAAGAATGCTATAATACAGTGGAAAGAATGAGTGTCGAAAAAGCAGATGCTCTAGTTCCCGGTAGGGGAAAATTCCTATGCTCAATGCAAGGTGGTGAAACTAATCAATGACACTCAAAGGAATGTTCTTTCCATGGGTAAAAGGGTGCATCAAGTTGTAGAGGCTAAGTGATTGCAAGGTTGATTTTTGTAGAAGACATGGTCGAAAAGTGGCTTAAACACGAGTCCAATTGAAGCTGGCTCAAGGCCAAAAGGTGCAAATAGTCAATATGCAATGTAACAGTACAACTCAACACAAAGGAGCCTCTAGGGTATAAAGCCACAAAATAGCGAAGAATAACGAGAATATGTCTCCAATGCACAAGTCATGGCAGGACTACAGAGGACTCCTGGGCCTACTCAATATAGCAGCATGAGCAACAAATGTCAGCGAGGATCTAACTAGGATGCCCATCTAAAGGTTGGCTCTACCATCATGTCATGATTTTAGAAGTTGGCGAGTGAAAATGGTTTGTGAATTAAGACATGATGGAGTCGACCCTATAGCAAAAATATTGTAGTATGGAGGCTAGTATGCAAAATGCAATGGAAAAGTGATATTCCCTAACCTATATGCCAGTAAGAAATTGATACTTGCCATGATGGGTCTGTAGTCATGGGACCGAAGCAATTTCTCAAAAAGGTCTCCAAAATATCTTACAAAGACAACCTATTCCTGATACTCCAACCCAAAAGGTCAAAAAATCCATAAGATAAAAATCAACTTTAGAAAAAATAATTTTCATTTTTCAACCTATATAAGGACTTTTGGAATCACATTTTTGTCATTTGTGTTTTGAGAAAGGATCTGTGGAGTAAAACTCAAACAAACTTCCTCCATCAAATCAAACCGGTCAAATCACTTCAAATCTTCCAGGTAACCCTTTAATCATGTTGGCATTATGATGTATGTGTTGTACTTGATGGAAACCCACTTGTAACAGAACAACTCTCTTGTATATGGTAACTAGATGAATCTAAAGAAGAAATATCAAATGTGACAGAATGCATGATAGGAGTGGTTACAAATGTGATGAAATGCAGGGCAGCTTCAAGGAATCAGTTCAGAAAGCAACTCACTCGGATGACAGATCATATTACTGCAAGTTAACAGCACAAAGTTACAGATCAGACTACACAGAATGAAGAAAGAGAGGTATACGCAGGTTCACCATTGAGAAAGTTGCATATACACGCGGGTTCACTATATACAAGTCGCATATATGTACACACACACTTTCACAAAATGAAAAGTGTGTATACCTTGGAGAACTAAGTGTTTGGTTCAAAGTATTTGGTCCATGGTATTTTGATCCATGGTATTAGTCCAAGGTATTTGGTCCAAGGTAGTGGTCCTAAGTGGTTTTGGTCCATGGTATTGAGAAAGGCCTAAAACTATAAAAGGAGGAGAAGATCGTTAGGCCATGTGTGCAAGTATCAGATATCTGATATAGTGTGAGATCTAATATGCAGGTTATTGGCTTATGGTTTCATGCTTGATCTGAACTGAGGAAGAACCTTAGCGCTTGATGAAGGATAAGATCTAATGATGTATCAGGATCTTAAGGCTTGAAGTGAATTATCTTTATGTGGTTTGATCATGTATCTGAATAATTGGTGCATGTTGTAGTTTGTAAATATGATGATCTGGGTATGACTGAAGTCTGGAATAGTTGTTATGTTTAAATTATCTTTTACAGATCTGTACGTAGGTTCACTGTAGAAAAGAAGCATATACACACTGGTTCTGCATATCAAAACAACGTATACATCATAAATTAGACTTGCAGATCTGTACGTTGGTTCGCTTTGAGGAAAGCGCGTATGCACGTAGGTTCGACACATGGAAGTAGCGTATACCTTATAAAATATGTTTTAGTTGCTTCTATTTGCTGTTGCAATGTTTTGGGTTATTGCTTGGGTTCTGGTTATTGTATTCTAGTGACAACATTCTTAATGATCAGATTGATGGAGTGATTGATTGATTTGGTTATGGTTGGTTCAAAAGGAGATTAGTTGATGCAGATATATTTGATGATTGAATTATGTTGTTGATGGATCCAGTCTGAAAATTTATGAAATGTGGTCCCTGGAAGAAAAGATAAGGTTGTAGCCTTCTGTACGCTGGCACCTACGTACTAGTAAACGTATCAGCTAGTACAAGAGTGAGGGGGTCATAGCTCTCTTCCAGTAGAAGCTGGAGAATGAGAGAAGGTTGTAGCCTTCTGCAGGTAGAAGCCTGTGTACTGGTATAAGACTGCACCAGTACAAAATTTGTAAACAGAATATTCTTATTATTAAAAGAAGACAGAGACGATTGCAGTAGGCGGTTTTCACCCACATTGGGTTTCCACCTTATATCTTGGTGTTCATGTGTTTTCCTTATGTGTGATGATCTGTTCTATTTTTACTGCACCTGGTTACTGTTTATATGGTTAATGAAGTTCTGATGCACTGATTAAAGATCCACATATGATGAATTAATTGAATCGTAAGTTTGCTAGATATACGCTAGTTTCATTAAACACAGTTGTGTGTACACGCGAGTTCCCTTAACTGAAGTATCATATATGAATCTGATTATGGAAATGAAAAATTATTGATTTGCTAATACTAATTCACCCCCCCTCTCAGTATTATTTCCAACAATAAGTATCAAAGCAGGTCCTTCAAAAGAAGCTTGATCGCTTTAAGGAAGATCCGTCAGACCGCCAATATTTGATGGGAGCAACTTTGTTTATTGGAAGGTAAGAACCACAACTGATGTTCAATCTCTTGGAACAGATGTCTAGGAAATCGTGGAAGGAGGATATACATTTCCATCAACAATTCCTACAAATACAGTAGGTAAAAAGAAATATGAAACCAATGCCAAGGTTGTCAATACATTATTGGGAAGTCTATCACAATCAGAGTTTGTCAAAGTTATGCAGCTCAAATTAGCCAAAGAAATATGGGACAAAATCGTTCTAAGCTATGAAGGAGACTCTTAGGTAAAACGTGCTAAACCACAAACTCTCAGAATTCAATATGAAACTCTCAAGATGCATAATGATGAAAGTATAGCTAGTTACTTCTTACGTATAGATGAGATTTTTAATTGCATTAATAATCTGGGTGAAGAGATAAAGGAAGTTACCTTAGTGAAAAAGTTTTAAGATCCTTATCTGCTAAATTTGAATCAAAAGTATCTGCTTTAGAAGAAAAGCAAGATCTATAGACTATTACTATGACATAGGTTCACAGAATCTTAACTGCTCTTGAGATGAGAAAAGGAGGTCCATCAAATATGAGAGAAGCCACATTTAAAGCTTCAGTTAAAGGAAAATAATAACCCAATGAATCAGGACATATTTCAGAAGAAGAAGAGGAAGCAAATTTTGTCAAGAATCTTCAACGAGGTTCCAGAAGATTCAGAGGTAAGCTACCTTTCAAATGTTTTGCCTATGGTAGAGTCGGTCATTATGCTGCCAAATGTCCATGCAAAGATAAATATGATAAAGGGAAGGAATCTACAAAATGGAATAGAAAAAAAAGTTTAAGTAAAAAGAACTACCATACTCATGAAGATAGCGATGGTTTATCAAATAGTGATGAAGAAGAAAATAATAATGACTATAGACTTCTGATATTATGAAGATGATAATTTTTTGGATGCTTTAGATGAAGATGAACTTTATGAAGAAATCTCTAAACTCAAAATCTATTTAGAAGAAAAGAATATGATTATAGATACCTTGACATACCAAGTTTCTGAAAGAGAAAAAGACAATGAAAAGCTAGAATGTGAAATTGTGGGTCTAAGAAAGGATCTTGAGAAAACAAAAGCTCTCAATCTTAGATTTGCTAAAGTATCAGGAACCTTAAAAGAAATTATCAAAGTGCAGCACTCTCCTCTGATAAAGATAGGTCTTGGATATACTGAAGAAACATCTCAATCACAGAAGTCTTCAACCTCCACCAAAAGCTATCTTGATGCAGCAAAGAGCAATGAACAATTCGACAATCGTTAGCAAAGGCATAAAGCAGATCACTAGGTGAATCAAGCTCAATTTACTTCAAGGATGAACAGAAGCCATAATCAACCTTAGGTAAATCGTACTCAATTTGCTTCAAAGAATATCAACAGAAACTACAATAAAAAGTTCAGTAGATTCGATAATCGCAGGAACTTTTTAATGGTCAATGTTTCTCATGTCATAATTTTGGACACATAGCTGCTCAATGTGTTTCTTACAAAACTATCATGACTAGAGAATCACGAAATCAAAGGAATGTGATAGGTATCATGAAAGTTCCTATAATAATTTTTCTCTTCTTGAAAATGAAATATAATTCTCAATCTGTAACAACTTTGGCCATGAATAATCTGAATGCAAGAGTAAATTTCGACAAATAGCTCAAAAGGAGAAAACTCCATTAAATCCCAAAATATGGAGAAAGAAAGAACCGCAAACCAAAAGATGTGGTATAACCTTGTATGCAGAAGGACAAGAACCAGTGGTACATCGACAGTGGATGCTCAAAACACATGACAAGTGACAAAGAAAAACTACACCCATATAATTCCTTAGAAAAGGAAAAGAGTGTCTCATTTGGAAACGACACTCCTACTGTCATAAAAGGTAAAGGCTCTATTTTCTTGAAAGAAAAAGTTAAAGATGGGAATGTTATGTATGTTGATGGCTTAAAGCATAATTTGTTAAGTGTGAGTCAAATGTGTGATCAAGGAAATGAAGTAGTGTTTCGATCAAATGGATGTGTTTTTTGTGAGCTTGATACAAGAGAAACCATGATTAAAGGGAAAAGAACTCCAAAGAACCTATACATACTCAAGGGAGGACAACAACAGTGCTATCTAAGCAAAAATGATGAAAACTGGCTGTGGCATAGAAGATTGGAACATCTAAGCTCTCCCAAATAAGAAAAGCATGCAGATTCCAAGTTGTTTGTGATCTTCCAGGCATCAACATTCCTTAAAATACTATATGCAAATCATGTCAATTTGGTAAGCAAAGAAGATCTCAATTCATCAAAAAGGAAGGGTCTGCTAGTAAACCTCTTGAACTTGTTCATACTGATTATTGTGGTCCATCAAGGAAAAAGTCACCTCGTGGAGAAGAATACTTTATATTGTTCATTCATGATTTTTCCAAAATGTGTTGGATAGGTCTTCTAAAGCATAAAGATGAAGCATTTGAAAAGTTTAAAGCCTTCAAAGCTTTGGTTGAAAATGAATCAGATCACAAAATCAAATGCCTCAAATCTGATCGAGGAGAGGAATTTACCTCGGATGAATTCTTTGACTTTTGTGAACAACATGGAATAAAAAGGTAGTTCTCCACTGCAACGAATCCTCAACAAAATGGAGTGGTAGAAAGGATGAACAGAACTATTCAACAAATGGCTAGCGCCATGCTCGATGAATCTAGAACTCCTGCAACCTTCTGGGGTGAAGTTGCATTCACCGTCGTCACTATTCTCAACCAAGCAAATGTTCGGGTAAACAGCACTCAAACTCCACATGAACTTTGGTATGGTAAGACTCCTATTGTAAAATACTTCAAAGTTTTTGGAAGCAAATGCTACATCAAAAGGACTGATGAAAAACTTGGTATGTTTGAACCCAGAGCAGATGAAGGTATTCTTCTTGGCTACTCTTTCTGAAGTAAAGGATATAAATGTTACAATAAAAGACTTGGGATAATTATTGAAAGTATTGATGTTGTGGTTGATGAAGCATGCAAAAATCCAAAATAGATAAAAATCGAAGATTATGACAATGAATAAGATGAGGATCATTTTCCCACATCAAATCACATTGATTCTGAAGAAAAAACCAATGAAGCACCAGAGGAAGAGAGAACAATAGAAGAAAAAACTTTTTCTAGGTATGTTCAGAAAAATCATCCAAAAGCTCAAATTTTAGGGGAAAAAGGGGCAGGTGTGCAAACTAGAAGAACCATTGCCAAAGCTTCAAGCTATCTAGCATTACTATCTCCCGTTGAACCTCAAAATGTAAATGAATCATGCAGAGATGAATGTGGGGTCAAGGCCATGAATGAAGAACTTGAGCAAATTGAAAAGAATAATACTTGGGAATTAGTTCTTAGATCTCATGATAAGAATATCATAGGAACTAAATGGATATTAAAAAACAAGCTGAACGAAAGTGGAGAAGTTATTAGAAACAAGGCCATACTTGTTTGTAAAGGATATGCTCAACAATAAGGTATAGATTTTGAAGAAACTTTTGCACATGTTGCTAGACTTGAAGCCATCAAAATGTTTCTTGCTCTTTCTAGTTTTTAGAAATTCAAAGTATACCAAATGGATGTAAAATCTGCCTTTCTTAATGGAGACTTAGAATAAGAAGTATATATTGAACAACCAGAAGGATTCATTCCTAGAAATGATGGAAAACTTGTATGCAAACTCAGGAAAGCTCTCTATGGTCTAAAACAGGCTCCAAGGGCATGGTATTACTGTCTTGACAGATATCTCCACCAACAGGGTTTTCAAAGGGGTCAGCGGGTAGCAATCTATAAACAAAGATGGACACTGATAAATTGATAATAATTGTTGTGTATGTTGATGATATCATTTTTGGTAGCAGTGAAGAATCCATGAGTCAAAATTTTGCTTCAGTAATGCAGCAAGAATTTGAAATGTCCTTGCTTGGTGAGCTTACCTACTTTCTTGGTCTACAAGTTCAGCAAAATAAAGATGGTATTTTTCTCTCACAAACCAAATATCTCAAACAGATCCTGAAAAGGTACGGCATGGAAGATTCTAAACCAGTATGTACTCCAATGGTAACAGGATGGAGTCTCAACTCAAATGATGAATCAGCAGCTTTACATCAACCAACTTACAGATCCATGATTGGCAGTTTGCTTTATCTAACAGGTACCCGACCTAACATCATGCATGTAGTAGGAATAGTTGGAAGATTCCAAGAAAATCCAAAGGAATCACACCTTCAGGCAGTCAAAAGGATCTTCAAATATCTTCAAGGAACATAGAACTTTGGTTTATGGTATCCTAGAGATACAGATCTTACACTTCATGCATACACAGATGCAGATTGGGTAGGAAGTGTTGATGACAGAAAAAAGAACTAGTGGTGGTGCATTCTATATGGGTTCCAGGTTGGTGTCTTGGTTCAGCAAGAAACAAAGTTCAATTGCATTATCTACAGCTGAAGCAGAATACATAGTTGCTGCATCTTGCTGCACACAATTACTTTGGATGATGCAAACCTTGGAAGATATTCAGATCACATGTACTCCACCCATCTCCATTCTATGTCATAATACAAGTGCCATCAGTATTTCAAAGAATCCAATCATGCACTCCAAGACCAAGCACATACCCATCAAATATCATTTCCTACGTGAACAAGTTCTTGAACAAAAGGTCAAATTGGAGTATGTTCCCTCCAAAGAACAGGTTGCTGATATATTCACTAAACCACTGCCCAGAGAGACATTTGAATATCTCAGACAAAATTTGGGAGTAGTTTATGCATCATCCTGCTGTTAAATCCTATTTTTTAGAGAATGGTGGCTATATGTGAGTTTCATGAAGTGTAGTCGCATACATACATGAGTTTTTGTGGACACAGTCGCATATATGTTGGTTTGAAGAAAAACAGTGGGCCAGACTCAGGAAAAAGGGGTTCTGCTATGGTTCTATTGATTATTTGCTCTGTTTGATGATGATTTCAATCTGCTGATATATTGGTCCTCATAGTGTTGTTGATCACTTGATGTATATCTGATTGATGATGATGCTTTCATATCTCTTACTGACATATGCAATGATCAAATCTGACAATGAACAGGTGGAACAGGTTCAGGGGGAGAACATGGTTGATGATATTTTTGGAACTAATGATGGACATATACAAGTTATTGGTCCGGATGCTGTTGACATATGTTATTGATGATAGTTGTTGATGAGTATCATGGTCTTGTTTAAGACATTTTGTCTCTATTATATATGTCATGTATATCTTTGTAACCCCATTATGCATGGGATGGATGATGTAATGTTTCTTGACATGTATAAACAATTGATATATCCCCACTTGGTTGGTTGGATGAGTCAAATTTGGTATATCTCCACTTGGTTGGGAGATGGATACATGTATGAGTCATTGGTGATAGGATGGTAATTTATGATGTATGTATAGAGTCATGTTCTTCTTTTAGAACATCTTTTTTCCGACTTTGCTTATGCTCAGGGGGAGCATGGACTCGATCATGGGAGCTCAATCAACACACTTCAGCATATCAAAGAATTCAGCATGCATTTAGCGGGAGCATGACCCTTTTCCCTTGATGTAAAAGGGGGAGAGTGACTTGGTCTGGTTGTTGCCATCAAGTCCAAACGGGGAGATTGTTGGCATTATGATTTATGTGGTTTACTTGATGGCAGCCCACTTGTAGCAGAACAACTCTCTTATATATGGTAACTAGATGAATCTACAAAAGAAATATCAGATGTGACAGAATGCATGACAGGAGTGGTTACAAATGTGATGAATGCAGGGAAACTTCAAGGAATCAGTTCAAAAAGCAACTCACTCAGATGACAGATCATAGTATTGTAGGTTAATAGCACAGAGTTATAGATTAGACTACACAGAATGAAGAAAGAGAGGTATACGCAGGTTCACCATTGACCAAGCCACGTATACATATGGGTTCACTGTATACAAGTCATGTATATGTACACACACACTTTCAGAAAAGGAAAAGTGCATATACCTTGGAAAACTAAGTGTTTGGTCCGAAGTATTTGGTCCATGGTACTAGTCCAAGGTATCAGGTCCGAGGTATTGACCCCAGGTATTCGGTCCAAGGTATTGGTCCTAAGTGGTTTTGGTCCATGGTATTAAGAAAGGCCTAAAACTATAAAAGGAGGAGAAGATCATTAGGCCATGTGTGCAAGTATCGAATATCTGATATATTGTGAGATCTAATATGCAGGTTATTGGCTTATGGTGTCATGCTTGATCTGAACCAACGAAGAACCTTAGCGCTTGATGAAGGATAAGATCTAATGATGTATCAGGATCTTAAGGCTTTAAGTGAATTATCTTTATGTCGTTTGATCATGTATCTGAATAACTGGTGCATGTTGTAGTATGTAAATATGATAATCTGGGTATCACTGAAGTCTAGAATAGTTGTTATGCTTAAATCATATTTTACAGATCTGTACGCAGGTTCACTATAGAAAAGAAGCGTATACACGTTGGTTTTGCATATCAAAAAAGCGTATACATCATAAATTAGACTTGCAGATCTGTATGCTGGTTCGCTTTAAGAAAAGTGCATGCGGGTTCGAAAAATAGAAGTAGCGTATACCTTATAAAATATGTTTTAGTTGATTCTGTTTTTTGTTGCGGTGTTCTAGGTTATTGCTTGGGTTCTAGTTATTGCATTCTGGTGACAAAATTCTGAATGATCAGATTGATGGAGTGATTGATTGATTCGGTTGTGGTTGGTTCATAAGGACATTAGTTGATGCAGATATATTTCATGATTGAATGATGTTGTTGACGGATCCAGTCTGAGAATTTATGAAACGTGGTCTCTGGAAGAAAAGAGAAGGTTGTAGCCTTCTGTAGGCCGGCACCTATGTACTAGTAAACATATCAGCTAGTACAAGAGATAGGGGGTTGTATCTCCCTTCCAGTAGAAGCTGGAGAATGAGAGAAGGTTGTAGCCTTTTGTAGGTAGAAGCTTGCGTACTGGTATAACACTGCACCAGTACAAAAATTGTAAACAAAATATTCTTATTATTAAAAGAAGACAGAGATGATTGCAGTAGGTGGTTTTCACCCACATTGGGTTTCCACATTATATCTTGGTGTTCATGTGTGTTCCTTATGTGTGATGATCTGTTGCACTGATTAAAGATCCACATATGATCCATTAACTAAATCATAAGTTTGCTGGATATATGCTAGTTGCATTAAACACGGTTGTGTGTACACGCAAGTTCCCTTAACTGAAGTAGTGTATATGAATCCGATTATGGAAATGAAAATTTATTAATTTTCTAATACTGATTCACCCCCCCCCCCCCCCTCTCAGTATTATTTCCAGCAAATCATGGTTTTTATCATTTTTGATACTTTTTAGAAGTTTTTCCATAATTTTGACTATAGGAAATTATGTTAAAATTTTCAACTCTGCATACACGCAGGTTGGATACAAGTAACCTGCATATACGAGGGCCCTACACATGACTATGTAAAAAGGGAACCCACGTGTGCGCGAGTAAAAAATCTTTAAACATTCATTTAATGATTTGAAACATCTTTTTTGGCAGGATGACAATTACCTAGCGTGAAAGGGAACACAGTGCCATTGATAATTTAATGATGGTGGATCCAAATGCCTTTAGATGTTTTGAGAGGTTGTGGTTTATTGAAATTATTTAAAATGCCAAACATGAAGGCGAATACTCGATTGCTTGAGTTGTTGATTCATTACTGGAGTGCAGAAGATGATGTATCCATGATTGATCAGATGCCCCTGAGGATCGATATAGAAGACATTTATTTCATTAGAGGTCTTTCTCGATGGGGAGAGAGAGTGAATTCTATAGGCAGGACGAGAGGCAGTCTTAGTGTAGAAGACTACATCTACATATACTATCCTGGCCACCTCGAAAAGGTTGGAAGTCAGATTCCAATCAAGCACGTAGAGAGTTTATCATTGAAAATCCTACTATTTACCATAGATAGGGTAAATGGTTCTATTGCTCTACATCAGGCATCACGTGTGTCCATGAGCCTACCAGTGGATTTCCTCACTACGGTGTTTGATTGGTGTACACCTCTGCTGACCAACATGAAGAACCAACTCACTTCCATTCAGAAGGGTCAGATAAATAATTTCAAATCTGGCACTATCTTATGCTCGTTATTTTTTGAGAAAGTACCTAGGCTTTGTCCCAAGGTATTATCTACCATTAATAGCCTGAGAGATCGCAAATGGGCAAATGGGCTAACTTGATGAAATGCCTGGGGGTGGTGAGGTCCCTAGGATAACTTTTGATGACAAGTTTTTTCCTTTGGTGGGATCGATAGGTCATTGCAGTCAATGACTACCCCTACACCAGAATGGATATCCAGGGAGATCCAGATCTAGTATTGCCACTAGATGTAGCATGGGGTGCCATAGGTATAAATGATTTTTGAATTTTTGAATTTTTAAGATTTTTTGGATTTTCAATATAAATGAATAATAAGTATTTTTGATGAGACAAGACACTTACAAAATATATTGATCATGTTTCAGATGTGGGACTAGTGAGATTTGATGGATTTCCTCAACATATGCATCATGGAAGAGATGCTAAAAGGACTGCAGCTAAGACTGAGAGAGTTCTCTATGCAGTCCAAAGGAACTTTGTGAGATTTGTAGGTTTTAACCCCGTACAGAAATTACCTGCATATGAATTCTAAAACACAGAAAATAAGCAAAGTGAGTGCATAACACATAAAACACATATACACAGAGATTTTCCCCTGGATCCCAAAACCGGGACTACCAAATTGATTTCTCATTATATTCCTTTCAATGTTACAATACATATTTATACATGCCGAAGCATCCAATACAATGGACCGAAAACCATCGCATCAAAAACCATGGACCGAAAAACCATAGGTAGGTCCATCCAACCTAATATAGGGTCCAAAAAAAAAATTATCGGGGCGCTACCCCAAATCCCATAGAGGGGGCTACCCTTCCCCCTCAAACCCCTCACTACACAATTAGTGCAACGAAGGGGGGGCTCCGACCCCCTATAAGCCCCCTGTTAACTACGTAGGTTAGTTGTGGAAAGAATATAACCCAACCCAACATTCTCCCACTTGTTGTTTTCTTTCCACAGGGGACCACAGGAGAGATTAGTCATTTTTTTAGCCCTAAAACTCCCATTGTTTCTATACACCAGAAGAACTTCTCAGAGATCACGGATTTTTTCAATGCATTTGCAGTATTCTTCAAAGTTTCTACCTTTACCAACAACACCTTTATGTCTTCTATCATATCCCTCACAAAGTGATACTGAACATCAATGTGCTTTGTCTTTGAATGATAAGCAGGGTTCTTTGCCAAGAAAATTGCACTTTGGCTATCACAGTATATCCTTATAGCTCCCTGTACTAACCCCATACTTGAACACAATCTCTACAACCAAATTTTTTCCTTGGTTGCATGAGTGGCTGCCATGTATTCAGCGTCTGTAGTTGATAGTGACATTACAGATTGTTTCTTACTCATCCAACTGACTACAACTCCAAATAGGTTAAACACATACCCACTTGTACATTTTCTCTGATCCAATTCTCCAGCCGAGTCTGCATAAACAAAGCCACAGATATCCAAAACTCTATCCAATCCTGGTCTTTGTTGGTAGCACAAACCTTAGTCACTAGTGCCACACAAATACCTAAAAACCCGCTTCACTATTGTCCAATGCTCCTTCCCTGGTTTTGACATAAGCCTGCTCAATACTCCCACTGCATTTGCAATGTCTAGTCTAGTACATACCATTGCATACATCAAGCTACCGACTGCACTTGCATATGGAACACGGGACATATCCTCTTCCTCTTCTTGTGTCTTGGGACACTGTTCAACAGATAACTTTACACCTACAGCAATAGGAACCTTCACCGATTTACTATATTGCATATTAAACCTCTGCAATATTGTCTCAACATACTTCCTCTGGTTTAACCAAAGCTTCCTCCTTTCCCGATCTCTTTTAATTTCCATGCCCAAAATATAGTTTGCAGCACCAAGATCTTTCATGTTGAATTTGGAGGACAATTGGGTCTTCAAATCCTGGATAATTTCTTTGTCATTTCCAACCAGCAACATATCATCCACGTACAAGACCAGATAAATAACATGGTCACCAACTAATTTAAAATACACATAGTGATCTACTTTGCTTCTGGTGAAGCCAAGTCCCCATATAAATGTATCAAATTTCTGATACCACATCCTTGGTGACTGTTTTAACCGATACAGAGACTTATTTAACTTGCATACCAGTTCTTTCTTACCCTTCACTGCAAAACCTTCAGGTTTCTTCATGTAGATCTCCTCTTCTAGATCCCCATGAAGAAATTTTGTCTTCACATCCATCTGTTCTACCTCAAAATCAAAAGCAACAGCGACAAATAAAATTAATCTAATAGAAATTACTAGGATAAAGAATATCACGAAAATCAATTCCCGGCACTTGGGAATAACCTTTTGCTACCAACCAAGCTTTGTATTTCTCCACCTTTCCTTATGCATTTATCTTGTTCTTGAACACCCATTTTCTCCCAATGGGTTTCCTTCTGGCCGGCAACTCCACCAGATCCTAGGCCTCATTTTTGTGCAAAGATTCCATTTCATCAACCATGGCCTCTTTCGAGAGTTTTCCATCCTTTGAATCTACTGCTTCCTTCACAGTTCTAGGATCATCATCAGTAATAGATAAAGCAAAATTTGAATAGAAAGCATATGGACTATACCTTTCTAGCTGCCTTCTTTCTCGAACTGATCTTCTTACACCTAGAGTTTGTGGCTCTTCATCTTCTGATTCCTCCTCTGCTGTAGAGTCTGATTCTTCATCCTTTAGCTCAAACTCTATCTTCTCAGGTTCCTTTGGATGGACTTCATATTTAATAACATCTTTCACCTCTCTGAACACCACATCTTGGTTGTACACAAATTTCCTTGTTGTTAGGTTCCAAAGCTTATAACCCTTTAAAACATCCTTATACCCATTAAATATGCACTTTTCAGATTTACTAGCCAACTTGGTTCTTTTCTCCTTTGGAACATGTACATATGCATCACATCCAAATACCCTTAGATGTGAAAGAGAGGGTTTCTTACCAGTCCATACCTCTTTTGGAGTCTTATCCTCCAATGCTGATGAAGGTGATCTGTTGAGCAGGTAACATGCTTTCTCCATCGCCTCTACCCAGAATTCATGTCCTAACTCGGCACCACTAAGCATGCCTCTTGCCCTTTCCATCAATGTCTTGTTAATTCTTTCTACAACTCCATTTTCCTTAGGTGTATATGGAGTAGTCTTCTGCTGTGATATACCACACTTCTTACAAAATTCTTCAAATTCCTTACTGCAAAACTCTCCATTGTTATCTGTCCTCAACACCTTTATCTTCTTCTCTGTCTGGTTTTCCACTAGAGCCTTAAATTCTTTAAACCTGTCAAATATTTCATATTTCTTCTTAAGGAAATATATCCATGTATTGCTTGAGAAGTCATCTATAAATGATACATAATACACATACTTACCTAGTGATGGAACCTTCACAGGTCCAAACACATCACTATGCACAAGCTCTAATATCTGTTTTGACCTCTTACCACTAGAGGGAAAACTCACCCCATTCTGCTTCCCATATACACAATTTTCACAGAAATCAAAATCCAGAGAGCTATTACTCATACCTTATACCATACCTTTACCATGAAGTATTCGAAGGCCCTTCTGTCCAATATTTCCAAGCCTTTGATGCCACAGTATGGTCTTCTATCTAGAGACCACTAGATTTTTTGCTCCACTTTCAGGAACCATAGAACGGTTGCACCCATCAACAACAGTGCTACCTTGCAGCTTGTATAGAGTTCCAGTTCGAACTCTCTGCATCAATACCATTGCTCCTCGAACCATATTGTAGGTATCTTTCTCGAACACTATTTTTACAACGACATCATCCAGCTTGCTTACAGAAATCAGATTTCTAGCTAATACAGGAATATACAGAACACCCGAAAGTGTTCTAACCCTTCCACCTTGCAACTTCAACTTTACTTTGCCATGACCAATGATTCTAGCCTTCCTATTATTCCCTAAGAAGACATCACCACCATCGTATTCATCATACTCGTAGAACCACTCTCTATGGGGAGTGAAGTGAAAGGATGCACCTGAGTCAATCAACCATACCTCATGATCTACATGTGTACTTGAAGAAGCCAAGTACGCATCCCCACCTTCATTTGAGGTAGTTTTTGCCTCTGCAGAAGAAGAATCATCAGATCCTTTTCCTTTGTTAGGAACTTTAGATTTACAATCCCTTTTGTAGTGCCCTTCCTTTCCGCATTTCTAGCACACCACATTTACAGGTTTTCTTGGAGATTTAGGTCTCCCTCTAGATTTAGATCTCCCACTTGATGACTTATTTTTATTTTTGTTTTGGGACCATCCTCATGCAGACAAGGCATCACCATTCTAGCTCTCCATATTTTTCCATCTTATCTCCTCCGTCAGCAAGGATGAGACTATTTCATCAAACTGCAAGACAATTGCATAGCTACCTATTGCAGCAACCAAACTATCCCATGAATCTGGTAGAGAACACAATAAACTGATGCACATATCTTCATCTAAAATTTTAATATCAACAAATAATAACTGACTTACCACAGTATTAAATGTGTTCATATGCTCTTTCACTGAGTCTCCATCTTTCATCCTCAGGTTATACAACGTTTTCTGTAGGAACAGTTTATTCACCAGAGACTTAAATTGGTACAAAGTCCTTAACTTGTCCCACAAAGCCTTCGCTGTAGCTTCCCTGATACATTTAGCAATACTAAATCTGAGACACACAATCGTATTGTGCTCTTTTCCTTCCGATCCAACTTCTTCCATTCTTCATCGAACACTCTCGTTGGTTTAGTACCTGGATCTACTGCGATCTACTGATCTTTATCCACCAACAGATCCTTCATCTTGAGTTTCCATAACTCAAAACTCTAACCATTAAATTTATCGATCTCTATCTTTCCACTGCTTGCCATCTTCTTTCACCACCAGAATCAATCCCGCAGATCTCCCAATGAATAAGGTCTACCACAGGCCCGAGCGAAACCCCTCAGCAACAAAGGCGTCCCCTTGAAGCCAAAACAACTCCGATACCAAAAGTAGGTTTTAACCCCGTACAGAAATTACCTGCATACAAATTCTAAAACACAAAAAATAAACAAAGTGAGAGCATAACACATAAAACACATATACACAGAGATTTTCCCCTAGATCCCAAAACCGGGACTACTAGATTGATTTTTCATTATATTCATTTCAATGCTACAATACATATTTATACATGTCGAAGCATCCAATACCATGGACGGAAAACCATTTCGTCCAAAACCATGGACCGAAAAACCATAGGTAGGTCCGCCCAACCTAATATATGGTCCAAAAATATTTTTCCTGAGGCGTTGCCCTAGACCCCATAGAGGGCGATTACCAGCCCCCCTCAAACCCCCTGGATAATGGGGGCTGCCGGCCCCCCTGTGACCCCCGCTGCCCAATTGACGCAATAAAGGGGGGGGGCTCTGCCCCACCTCTAACCCCCCTATTAACTACATAGGTTAGTTGTGGAAAGAATATAACACAACCCAACAAAATTGACTCACCAAGTACCCATGGTGGCCATCAAGGACTTACCAGAGGAGATGCAGCGTTGCGTGGTAGGAGTACCATGGGACTGGGTGCGACTATTTCGGCATGTGGCCAATGTCATTGTTTACATTCTAGCCTCTCATCCTAAGCAGGATCGTTAGATAGATGATCAGATCTTTTTGTGATTAGACATGATGATGGGCATAAGTCCAAATTTTGCTGGGCATTTTGTCTCGATTTTTGTATATTATTTTGGACACAAACACTCTATCTATATACAAATGATACTTCGATTATTTTTTATGTTTTTAATTTGATGAATGATTTATATGCCAATTCAATGCCTGATTAGCAATAGAATCTGCTAAGGAATTTTCTAATCGTGGAATGTGAACAAATGTAATGTAAATAAATGATCGTTGAAACAACCACACTCTCAGAAATTGGCGATACAAATAGGGATCTTGTACCCAATAGATGTTATTCAGTTGAGATACCATGAGTTGTGAGTCTAAATAAACCACTAATCAATATCAAGAGATATCGCTTTAGATAGAAAATTAATAACAATAGTATATTCAGCAATATTATTTGAAGTAGGACACATACATACTCCTCTCGAAACCATCAACTGGCCAGATGGATAATAAATCACCCAAGCTGTAGAAGCAAGGTTCCCGGTGTGTCTATTGGCACCATCGGCGAACCTTAGATATATCAAATCGTCCATCAATACTTGCCAAAGTATATTAAAAATATCGACATCACTAAAACCGATAGACATATATGTAAAAACATACAATATATACAAACAAGTAAGTGCTCGGTCGAAGCCTAAGCAAAGTACTTCTTAATGTAGAGTCCATTTCTGGGCTCCGCCTACTTGTTTCCTTCAAATTCAATCAATTCATAAGCTCCCATTTTAAAACTCCCTTGATAATAAAGGGAAGGTACCACATAGACTTGAACTTTCTTTCTCCCAAGGTGTCTTTGTCTTGATTGTAGACCAAGACAAGGTCACCTTAAGAAAAATTTCTAGGACGGATAGATTTATTGTATTGATTTTTTACCCTCTTTTTATGGGCTTCTTTTATTATGGCAGCATATCGACGTTGCTCATCATGATGCTCCAAATGAATGAGGCGCTCCTCGAGACTAGAAGTCTCAAGATGAAGTTCAACGATTAGTTTAAGGGAAGGAATTTTATATTCAAAAGGAAAAATAGATTCCAACGTGTAAACCAATTGAAAGGGACTAAAACCAGTGGCAGTCGTAACTGAGATTCGGTATGCCCAAAGTGTTGGATACAACATGATGTGCCATTTGGATCTAGCTTTATCAATCGTCCTTTGCTAGATGATTTTAAGGGATTTGTTCACAGCTTCAACCTGCCCATTGGCTTGAGGATAATATGGAGATGAATGCTCCTGCCAGAAACCCAACTTGAGATCCAATTCAGACATCAGTTGATTTAGGAAATGACTGCCATGGTCAGTGAAAATCTCTTTGGGAATACCGAACTAGGAAAAAACTTGATTGAAGAGAAACAAGGTCGCTGTTTCACTCTCATTCTTGAAGTAGTCATGGCCTCGGTCCATTTAGTAAATTAATCTATGGCCGCAATGATATACTTGCGATCTCCCACCAAAGGTGGATTACAAGTAGTAATATCAATGCCCCACTTCATGAAAGGACTGATGGTGATAATAGGGAAAAGCGGATCTGGATGTGTGCACATTTTCCGAGTGTAGACCTAACAAGGCTGGAATCTTTTGACCGCCTCAATACAATCTTTAAAGATAGAAGGCCAAAAGTAGCCTACTTGCAAGCCAATATAGATGACCACCACAAGCTCCACTGTGGCAATCATTAAGTACTGACTCAGCCTCTTCCAAGCTTAAACAATGCCTAAGGATTGAATCAATCCCGTGATGATACAATGTGTCACCTATAATAACATAGTTCTTAACGAGGTGACGCAACTTTCTACGCTCATCCTTGGAAAAAGTAGGTGGAAACTTTAAAGTTTGGAGATATATAATGATATCCCCATACCAAGGATCTTGTGAGGAAATAAGAAATAGATGTTCATCACGAAAATTTTCCTTGTGAATGATTTCTTCCTCACAAGGCAACTCTAATATCAACTCTGCAAATACTAAATATTTGTTAGATTTAGCCGACATGAATTCGAGGTCAAATTCTTGCAAGATGACAATCCATCTATTATATTTTCCCCAAATCACTTGTCTACTGAGAATAAACTGGAATGGATTGATGGCTGCTAAGATGAATGTTTTTCGAAGCATAATATAATGTTGAAGCCGTTGGATAGCATGGAGAGCTGCCAAAGCTAATTTCTTAATGGGATAATAGCGTAGTTCAGGACCTACTATTAGTGCCTAGATTTACCTCGGGCTAAAAAGGTAGGATCCAGGGCCAACATCAAACCACGCTCAGCCTGGTAGCTAGCCCTACCAGGTCAGGAGAGGGCTCTCTCCGGGTCAATCTCAGCAAATTATTATCGATGAGGGCTTGAGATGACTGAAGTATCTACTGATCTTAGGCTAGGTATAGGTGCAAGAGATTTTGATTTGATAAAATGATGATTTTGTTGGCTCAGATGGAAAGACAAATTTTGGGTGTGGGGATTGAGGCTCAGTCCTGCAGAGGTCTCAATGGGGCAAGGTAGGCAATTCTTTTTGGCACTTAAAATTGAATGAGAAGGAATGAATAGATAGGTGAGGTGTTGAAGAGTGCAAGATCAATCATGGATCCTCCCCAAAAAGCTGAAAACATCAAGAAACTAAAGAAAACTTCAAGTAGAGCATTGCGCTTTCAATGGATTCTACTTACACTCTTGTTTGTTTAGTTCAGAAGAAACACGATAGATAACGGCATACATGACATATAAGCAAATTCACAATTAAAAAGGAAAGCACTGTACCAAGACAAATTGCCACATGAATACCAAAGAGTGCTACAAACCCTGGTCTCAATTCCTTAGCCAAAATGATGAAATGAATGTACAATGAAGCTCAATGCTTTCTCAAGAGTCCAACCATGCTAATGAATGAAAAACAACATAATATAGAAAACCATAGCTCCTCCTTGCCTCTAGGGGTCGAGCACACATGTTTGGGAGCTGATCCAACTGATTCTAAACTAAGAACTAGAAATTAGGCAACATAACAGCATGCCTCTAGAAACAGGGGAACTGATTCATTCAGTTTCAAACAACCTTTAAACAGATGAATCTACCTCTACAAGTGAAAATTTAACATATTTACATCATGATCCATCAACTTTCATCAAATTACAACACAGATTTGCCATTAGGAAAGTGAAAAAGTCAAACTAGCCAAAGCTGGGCGAAAAATAGAGCAAAACTTGGTCAAACTGGCAATTTTTCCTCTATGCGTCGTGCCTAATTCTCTATGTGTTGCACCTATTTGGACCCACTTTTGGAGAACTTCTTGGTGTCAAAATGAGATCTAGGTGTGCTTGTTGGAAAGGTCTACCTATCTACTTTCCAAACCAAGTGGAATTTTTCAATTTGGCATCCATTTGCCCCTCCAAAAGTCCATTCTCCCAACATTGCTTCCTGTGTGTCAAAATAGGAGTAGTGAGGTCATTTTTTGAGTGTTTTTGACCTTTTTGAGGGCTCAAAACCTGCCCAAATTTCTTGGCCATAGGTAGGAAAGCATAATTTTTCATGCCAAGTCCATAAATGCTGAGTTTTTGTGATTTGGAGGCTCCTAGCAAAAGCGAGCACCACATGGCGCGGCGCATAGGGCAAAAAAACCTGTTTTTGTGCCAAAAAATATCCAAAATGCGAAAATTGCTTCAATTTTTTTGAAATTTGGGTTGAGTCTTCTTCATCAAACATGGTGTTGGGCCAAGGAAGCCTCAGCTAATATCTGAAGTCCTTCATCCTCTTTTTGCCTCCTTGATGCTCTCTTCAACTTTACCTTTAAACTCCTGATTCTCACTTGGCACACCAAGTTCCTTGACAAGTAATGATATGACAGGTTTCTAAGCATATTCTTCTCATTGATGGCCTTCTCTAGCTTTCTCTCCAAGTGGATATTGACTCTTTCAAGCCATGACTTCCTATCGGCATTAATCTCCTACTCAAGTGAAGTGAACTCCACCCTCCTCCTTTAGGCAGCTTGGCGATTCTCCCGAAGGTTTTGCAACTCCATAATCACCTGCTGGTCCTCAAGATGCTTATTCCTTTGTTCCAGGTACTGTATTGTCCATTGGGCTCTATCCAAGTTGGTAGAAAAGGCATCAATGTCCACCTACTGTTCTTGAATGATTTCTCTAAGATTTGTACTTTGCGGGCCCATATTAGTATCATCACCCTCAATGAGAATGAAATCAGTCTCCTGCTCACCTTATGGTCCTTCCTCCTGTAGTGGCCTCTTGCCTTGGTCTTGAACATGCTGTGCTGATGATGGAAGCGAGGCCCCTTCCACCCAGGGTGGAGATAACACTCGCTTGGATGTTGCAAACAACCGTCTAATGCCCTTCTGATAGGTGATGAACACCGGAATGCTAGCGATCTTAGTCTCATGGCCCTCATGCTGATAATAAGGTCCACCTGTCTCATGTAAAGCCTCTGAAGGTCCTGGTGAAGCTCTGAAAAACTCACGAGAGATGAAGTCCTCCCAAGTGATGCCCTGTAAGCTAGGCTGATGAATGACCACAATTTTGATGAGAGAAAAATGGTAAATATTGTTGAATTGCTGCTGAGGAGTCTTGTGCTGCACTAGTGTGGTCATCTTCTCTATGTTTCGGCACATGAAGTAAGGGATGTTCATCATCCGTACCTAGGTAAAATGCATTAGCAGCCTGATATGATAAGCATATAAATGGGAGAACCGGCACTCACAGTTGAAATACTTCATGATCAGTTTCATTAAAGGATCATATTCATCTTTGAGGTACCGCAAATGAAACGCTCTCTTGAGCTGTCTCAAAAATCTGGGCTGGATGTATGGTTCATAATGTTTCCGATCAATTTTCTGCCTCTTGTTCCATTGCTCTCCAATGTTGGGAATTCTGGTTTCTAGTGAAATGGATTCTGGTGTTAGTGTGAAAGTGACACCAACTAGAGTGGCTTGATCACCATGTAAATGCAGTACAAACAAACAAGCCAACTCATGACGAAACTGAATGCTAGCAACCTTCTCACAAAATTCATAACATGACTGATGTTGGAAACAAGAGATGGCAAGAGGGCAGGCCTATAATTCAGTAAGAGTGGTTGGTTCTTCTCTAATATGTTTGCCACCTCTATGAGACCTCCTCGGTGCATGTCCCTCTGTTGGTGAGTCACTGTGGGTCTCCTCTTCATAATCATATGACGGATCAGATGCCATGTCTGCTGGTGGATAAATTGTCTTGGAGCAGCCTTGATGAGAAATAGGTGAGCTGTGATGTGTTGAACTATCTTGATGACGTGTTTTGACTTTTTCCACCAAGGGAAGAGTGATACAAAGGAATATAAGGGGAGGGAAAAATAGTGAGGGATTTAGGGACTGTGGGATAGGGTTTAGTTAAGGGAACAAGGAATTAGAGTGTAGTTTGGGAGTTTTAAGTATGAGACTAGGGTTTGGGAATTTTCATTTGGGATTTTGGGAAAGGGAACTTAGGATAGGGGATTAGTGAATTTAGGGGTATGTGAATTTGGGGAATAGGGAAAACAAGGGAAATATGAAATAAGGGAGTGATGAGGTGAGGGGATACTTGGTAGCAAAACAGTCAATGCAAAACCCTAGCAGCAATCTCCTTTGAAAATTTTGAAGAGATAGGGTTTGTTTACCTTTAAACATTCACCATGCAACAAACACCATCAAACAACCATCAAATTTGGACGAAGAGCAATGACAAAAGGTCAACCTACTTGGACAAGTGACAATCCACACATTTTGGGCGATTTTGGAGCAAGTATTTGAAATTTCGGGCTTGCTGGCTGTGTACACCATGCATCAAACCCAATGCGTCGTACCCAGTGTATGTGCCGCGCCTGTGCAAAATTGAACTGGAGTCTGAGTCCTAGTGCATCGCGCCGGTTATGTGTGCCGCGCCTCCTGCCTAGTGCGCCCTCCTGCCCAGTGCTCCGCACCCAATGACTTCGAGCGAATTTCACCAAATTTTCTCACTTGCTAACCAAAATCACTTTTTTTTTTTTTTCTCTCGGTAACAAAGCTAATCTATTAAATATTTACAGAGTACAAAAATACATCAAGTAAGACCCGTTTGCTCTTGCCCAGGCATAGACAAAACTAAGACTGTCCATAGACATGCAAGCCCGCGCAGGGGAAACAGAAAGAACTATCACCATTGACACAAAAAGGACTGTTCAAGTCGTCCCGCGCAGGGGAGACACAAAAAACCATCAGCTTTGACATTCTGAAAAAAACATAGACTGAAACAACAACAAACCAGGAGATGGCAGCGTGATTGCGCCCAGGTGGAGCAGGGGCGCCAGCGTGATTATTCACTCGGCTCATCCGGTTGCTCCTCCACAATTGGGTACCAGCCGTAGTAATCCGGCTCAGCATGAGTAGGCGAGGTCATTTCCGTCTCCCCAGCGGTAGCTTTTGGAGCATTCTGGGATTGCTTGGATGTATCCTCGACGTTGGCCCGGCTCTTGTCTTCCTGCTCCATCTCAGCTGTCGGAGCTTGCTCTACATCCCCCTGGTGGTCCTGCATCCCATGCTCCCGAGCATCCATGGGGTCATCCACCTCAGGAGGGTTCTCGATGAACAGAATGGAGACATGAGCACTAATTCTCGGATTTGCCGTGGAGCTGGTGAAGTTGAAAATAGTGGAGCCGAAGGCTGGCAAGGAGGCCGAGCTGGATGCCTCTGCATCCATATGTTGGCCAGAGAGCAGGGGAATGGCTCCAATGGAGCTTGCCAGATTACAGTGGCAGCAGTGCCTCGTTTCATCTCTCACAGGTCTGCTCGAGCCCCCGCCTCTGGAGGAACCACGACGGCTCAGCAACCTTTGTCTGGGTCTCACCATAATGGTATGAGCCTCCCTGCAAACTGCCAGGTGAGCCGGACTGTCGCAAACCAGAACCAGCACCGTATTAGACTCCACCGCCTGAGAGGGGGCCGCTTCAACAACAGAGAGGCCAGCCAAATGCAGCACGACCAGAATTCCTTGCTCCCAACCGGATATAAGCTCGCCATCGTCACCTACCCGCCTCGAATTCCCATCTGCCATAACTGCATCAATGCTCTGGGCATTCACTTCTGCCGTCCCCCGTCCCTTCGATTTAAACCAGGAATGAGCACGTCGTCCTCTCGCATGGAATGCCACGTGATGCCCATGGAGCGGCATGTGGCTGGCTTCCATCTCCCGTCCCATCGCGTTAAACACCCGCATCCGGGGGAGTTTCCTCCATTTGGACCAGTCGCGAACATTCTTGGGCTTCCTCATTCGATAATATGTCATTCAGCTATCCAGTAAGTAGAGAGTGATTACCTCCCACTCCAACATTGGCCATGTAGTCCGCTATCTTATTGCCCTCCCTCTTTGTGTGAGTGAAGGTGATAGCTCTGTTGCTTTGAAGCTTCTGTTCTATAGCTTCCAGACGCGCCTCTAGCCTCCAGCTGGTTGCTACTTTTTTGGCTTGTGATCCATTTAGGATTTTTTTTGCCATATTGATGAGGATTTGGGAGTCTCCTTCAACCTCCAGAGGATAGAGGTTTAGCTTGCTAGCGAGCTGAATACCCTGCCATAACCCTTCCAATTCAGCTGAGTTGTTGGTGTCCCAGCCAATGCTTCCATAAAAGAGAGTTATGGGAGTTCCTTCATGATTTCTAATTACTCCCCCAAATCCTGCTAATCCAGGATTTCCTTTTGAGGCACCATCAAAGTTAAGTTTGAAAGTGTGCTTTGGCGGAGGCTTCCATTCAGCTTGTTCGTCCTTGCTGTTCGTAGGGGAATTCTGCTGGTCCGTGCCATTGTTGCCTCTGATCTGCCAATTGTCCATGATGGCTTTCTCATTGTCTAAGGTAGGCCAATCCTCCTTCTTCCATGATCTTGTCATCAGAGTTTCTTGGATGTTTTTGCAGAGCATATGCCAGATTGTGTCCATGGAGGAGCGTTGATTTTTGAAGATGCGTTTGTTTCGCTCCTTCCATATACTCCATAAGATTAGCCCAGGAATCAATCGCCAAAGATGATTGAGGATGTTGCTCTTATACGGGTCCTTTTGCCATTGTCGTATGGAGTTCGTGATTTCCACTTCAAGTCTGCATCTTTTTTGGCAGCGAAAGCTTGCTTTCTCCCATAGTTGGTTGGCTAGAGGACAAGAGTCCAACAAGTGTTGGAGCGTTTCCTCATGGGCGCAACAGTTAACGCATATGGAGGGTCCGTGGAAATTTCTTCTACGAAGCTTGTCCCAAGTTAGGATTCTCTGATGCCCTACCAGCCAGAGAAAGTGACATATCTTTGGCCACGAGCCTGAGTTCCAAATTTGGCCCCAGATTGGGTCTTGAGGTACAGCGTCATTGCAAATAATTTTATAAGCTTCAGACGTGGTGAACGCTCCCTTAGGTAGATATCCCCATCTTAGGATATCCTCCCTTTCGTCATATCTGATTTTTCTTTTGCTGAGCTCAATTTCCAAAGCTGTGGATGACTGGCGATTTACATTTGAGAGGATTGGATTGCCTGGCTTCCAGATTCTGAATCCTTTCTCCAAATCCTGGGTCCAAAAGTGGCTAATATTGGTCATTTGTGTTTCCTCCTCCATATGATGCAAAGGTTGGTTCAGGGCATTGCTGAGGGTGGGCATTTGATTCCATGCATCCGTCCAGAATCTAGCGTAATTGCCATTTCTCACCTCCCAGAAGCTGTGCTTCTGGATCATTTTATAATGTTCCTTGGCTGCATTCCAAATTAACGAGCCTTTGTTACTGGGTTCCAATCTGATAAGCTCTTCCTGGGGTCGCTGGTTTGCATATTTTGCTGTCCATAGAGTGACCCACGGCTTTCCTGCATTGGTGAGCCATTGCCACCAGATCTTGGCTCCCATGATGGCATTGCTGTGCTCCGGATCCCTTAGTCCAATTCCTCCTTTTGCCTTTGGCTTGCAAACTGAGCTCCATTTTACCAGTGCCCACTTGCGATTGGTTGCGTTGCTCCCCCATAGGAAATTTCTCTGAATTTTCCTTAATCTTTTTAGGACCCATTTAGGCGCTGCCAAGATGGAGAAAAGGTACAACGGCATAGCTTGAAGGACAGCTTTAATGAGAACCGCCCGGCTGACAAGGTTCAGGGTTCTGTGAGTCCATTGATTGAGCCTAGATTCAAGCTTTTCAATTAAATTGCGCCAAGAGGAGTGAGTGATGGCTGAGGTAGTGAGGGGAGCTCCAAGATACTTTGAGGGGAGAGAGGCCATAGGGAATCCCAGGATACGGACTATGGCAGACTTGACTACTGGGGGAGTATTAAAAAAGAAAATCTGCGATTTGGAGCAATTGATATTGGTCCCTGAGGCTTCTGAGAAATCAGATAGGATAGCTTTGAAAACTGAGGCTTCTTGAACAGAAGGGTATCCAAACAGCATCGTGTCATCAACAAATTGCTGATGGGAGGTAGCTGGCAGGTGGTGAATGGAGATACCCTTAAGCTGGTGCATGTGGAGGGCATTCTTAATGTGACGCCCCAGTCCTTCGGCCATCAAAACAAAGAGGAAGGGGGAGAGGGGGTCACCTTACCTAATACCACGGGAGGGATAGAAAGGGTGAGAGGGGATTCCATTAATAAGGATGGAGAAGCTAGAGGAGGAGATAAGGCTCATAACCTAGTGAACCCAGGTGGGGCTGAAACCAAAAGCTGTTAACACTTGCTGAATATAATTCCAACTGAGTTTGTCAAAAGCCTTGGAAAGATCCAGTTTAAGGAGCATACCTGCCTGCTTGGAGTGCTTGAGAGTATGAGCAATCTCATGTGTGTGGATGATTCCGTCTAAAATCTGTCGGCCTTCCACGTAACCGGATTGTTCTGGCGAGATGAGCATTGGCAGGAGGGGCTTTAGCCTGTTCGCAATGACTTTAGATATGACCTTGTATATGACATTGCATAGAGCTATGGGCCGAAATTTGTCCGGTTTGAGCGCATCCTCTTCTTTTGGAATCAGGGCAATGAAGGTGGTATTGAGCGAGGGAAGTAACCAATGAGCAACTCTCGACTCCTCCACCACCTCCCAGACTTCCATCTTAATCAAATCCCAGAACCTGTGAAAGAAAGAAGTGGTAAACCCATCCGGGCCAGGAGCTTTTCCATCTTTGAACTGAGTCATTGCATTGTCTACTTCCTGCATTTGAATTGGGCTGAGGAGGAGCTTATTATGCTCTTCAGTGATAAGTTTTGGTATATTGCGGGTGATTCTTTCAATTGCCGAATTGCTGTCGATGTCAGGTTCTTGGTGAACCTGCTTGAAGTGTTCGAGGAGAGTATTTTCGATTTCCTCATGTTGCTCCACCTTTTCTCCTCCTGGTTTTTGAATGAATGGAATATTGTTGCCCATTCTGCGTTGCACTGTTGTTCTATGAAAAAATTTTGTATTTCTTTCTCCCTCTTTGAGCCATCTGATTCTTGATTTCTGCTTCCAGTATATCTCCTCCTGCCTTCTTCTTTCTTCTAGCTGAGTGTGGATGCGCTGTTCCTGTGCGAGTGTTCGCTCGGTATGCCCGCATGTGCTTATTTCTCTTTGCAGTTCCTCCATTTCTTTTTGAAGAACATTTTGCTCCTTGAATATGTTTCCAAATGTCTCTCGATTCCATCTCTTGAGGCAGAGCTTTAAATGTTTGAGTTTCTGTTGAAACTGAAACATTTTGGAGCCGTCTTGCGGGCGGAAGGAGGTCCATGTGGAGTTGACGAAGTCTCTGAGAGAGGGATGAGTGAACCAAAACTCCTCAAAACGGAAAGGCCTTCGCGTTTTATTGCCTGGGCGTTGCCATTGTAGGGCAATCAGCCAGTGATCAGAGCCAGAGTGGGGTAGGATGGCCGCCGAGAAATCTCCCCCTAAGTGGATCGAGTTATCTGATATGAGAAAGCGATCCAGCTTGGAGGCGATTTGATGAGGGCCTGTTCTGCGATTACTCCACGTAAAAGTGCCATTGCAAAACTGTAAATCAATCAAGGATGCATTCTGAATGAAGTTTTTGAAGTGGATGTTTTCCTGCTCCAGCTTGTTTCTACCTCCAAGCTTCTCCTCTAAATTTGTGATCATATTATAGTCCCCTCCCGCAATCCATAGAGGGTGCTTGCGATTGGCGTTGAGGATTTCTAATGTGTAGAGGAGAGCCATCTTTTCCTTTGCTTCCTGAGGGAAGTATACATTCGAGAGGTGCCCATGAATATTAGTGCCTACTATGTGGAAGATAGCCTGAATGAGATTATGTGAGGCATGGAATTCCGACAGAGTAAGGGCCTGAGGGTTCCATGCAATGGCTAATCCCCCTGAAGCGCCCGATGCATCTACAGCTACTGATTGACATCCTGACCATGCTTTGGAGAAGATTCTTTCTAAAGTAGTGCTATTACATTTTGTTTCCTGGAAAAAACAAATTTGTGGCTTTTCTATTTTAATCATATTTTTGAGCATTCTGAGCTTTCCTGGGCCGTTGAGCCCCCTGAGGTTCCATGAGATGAGATTCATGATTCACTAATGGGGGAGGGCTTGTAGTACTTCGTAAGCTTAGCATACTTACCGGAGTCTACCAGAATCTTTCCAAGCGCGATTGTTCTTTGGAGGTCTGTTATTCTTCCTCTTTTTTTGGAGTCTTTTGGGGTTTGGCTGAGATCCCAGTGACTGCCTGGCTGAATGCCAAGCTGATTCTGATAGTAGGCCCTGGAAATGACCATTTCTAGTTTATCCAGCTGTATTTCTGCGATACTTTCATATGCTTTTCTCTTGCATGCTGCTTCTAGTTCAAGTATGTCTAGACCATATAGATCTATACTTTCCGGCTCTTCCTCCATATGTTGCACCTGATTGTCTTCTTCCACGGGAATACTTGGATCCTGGGCGGGGCCTGAGGATCCATCAACCTCCATTTCGATGCCTTTGTCCTGTTGTTTCTCTTTGCTCTCCACAATGAGGATAGGGGGTTCTTTAGAGGGGTGGGATTTGGAAGGGTGGGCTTCGGGAGGTGGCTGTGAAGAGGAGGAGGGGTGGTCCGAACTTGGAGGGGGGGAGGTGTTGTGCTCATCCGAGATATTAGCCAAGATGCCAAAGCTGTTCCTGACTGAATGTTCAGGACCAGTATTCGATTTGGGTTTCTTCCCAGAGGGTGGTTTTTTATGCGCTCTCTTTCGAGTTGGGGCTTTGGTAAAGCCATCATTGGGCTGTGACTCAGAGGGTGAAGGGACTTTTTCTTGAACATTCAGGGGGCAGTCTCTGAATAGATGCCCTATGGCGTGGCATTTACGGCAGCGAAACGGAACATGTTCATAGTCTAAAGGCTGAATCCACTCATAATCACGGTGAGAGAGACTTACCGATTCCGGCAGGGCTTTGTCCAGGCGCATGAAGACGCATAAGCGGGCGTAGGATGTGAATCTTCGGAGTTTCGTTTCCTCAGCCGTCCTGATATATTCCCCTAAACCATTTCCTATATTTTTCAGAATATTCTCATCCCAATATTCATCTGGTAGTCCATAGAGTCTTATCCAGACTGGTGCCCATGTGAGATCCTCCTGATCTGGGTTAAATCTGGGACCCCAATCCCTTAGATAAAGGCCTGCCGAGTTGAAGAAATAAGGACCTTCAACCAGGATTCTATATTTATCTTCCAAACAGAAAAATATTGCAGTAAAGAACCCTTTTGGGCCTAACTGCAGTGTCACATCTCCCTTAGGTTTCCACTTCGCAGCAATCCAACTGTACAGGGCTTTCTCCATTGGCCAAAACCCTATGAACTTCCCGATGAGTGCATGGTCAGTCATGTATTGGATTCGTGCTTCTATTATTTCCCCTGGCAGTTCTATTCTGAGTCGATCTGTGGCTATTGGTTTGCATGTGGCGGACGAGACCTTTTGAGTACCCTCTGATGAGGATGGCTGTACAGTCTCTCCATTTACCTTATCTTTCAAGTTCTCTTTTCCTTTGCGTTCATTCTGGCGCAAGATTTCAGGATTGATCACGTTTTTATTGATTGATCCGAATCGGATTGATCTTTCATTGTGTTGCTGTGCTATTTGTGCGCTGGGGGAGGTTGCAGAAGCCCCCCCTGGGGGTCTCCCATGTGTCCTGCGCCTTTTCCTCCTTTGTGTTGAAAAGCCTGCACAGGTCGTCAGGTCCTTGCTGGTTCTCTGCAGAGAGCAGTCTGTGTCGTCTGAGCACGCAGTCGAACCCTAGCCATAGTCGCTAGAGCGAGCTCTCCCTCACCAAAAGCACTTTGCCTTGCTTCTACTTTGCAAATGAACTCTTGAAATGAAGAAATGGTTTATAAACAAGGAGCTTTTAAATTTTAAACCCATTTTTACAATGTTTTGAAATGAATTTATTTTTTAAACTCTGTTTTTGGACTTTTTCACTTCTTTTTAGCTTTGTGATGAACTAAATTACCTAAGCTTTGCTTGTTTTGCATGTGATTGGAGCTACTGGAGCTAAGGAAAGAAACCAAGGTTGCAGATGGAGTGATATACAATTAAAAAAACAAAATTTCATTATTTTTGTACAATAAAAGCAAAAAATACTCTTTTTTTTCCTCAAAACAGAGTTTTGAGGAAAAACACGTGTCTGACCACTTGATGATGAAATTTATTGATGTTGGAACCTCCTCATGGACTGCTGGTTGTTATTAGACACTCTGAAACATTTTTTGATGAAACCCTAATGAATCCCTAGACCTAATTGACAATGAAACCCTAAAAGACCTTTTCCATATTTAAGAAAAAAAGAAGATTGTATATGCTTTTTAATGAACAATCATGAGCTAGTAGGTAAATGACATGAGAGAAACTGTAGGAAAGCCACTACCTTCAGATGATCCATGCGCCTAATGGAATGAAAATGATTGGGCGGGACACCTAATATGAAATGCAACAAGAATATTTGATCTCTGATGGAGGGATGAAGATACCGAAACTAACACCTACCAAGCCTCGAATTAGATAGTAGATTACATGCTCACATAATTCATCATCTTCCTGAACCATAGCCATACCAATGGTTGATTCTGCTGCATTGAGATACAAGAGGAAATCTCTGCTATAATTAGGCGGACTCAACAATGGAGTGGAGGTTAATGCTTTTTCCAAAGCATCAAAAGATCGTTGCGTGAAATCATCCCATAAAAATGGGACACCTTTCTTAAGCAAACATGTAAATCCTTTTGTGATCTCGGCATATTGGCTATAAATCTCCTCAAGAAATTTGCTTTTCCTTGGAGACTTTAAAGTTGACACATGGAAGATGGGGGAGGAAACTGAATTATTGCCTCAACCTTGAAGGGATCTACATGAATTCACTCTGTTGATAGGATGAATCCTAACAGTCGACCGGATGTGACCACAAAAACACACTTATTCAGATTCAACTGGATTTTATAAAAATGACACCACTCAAAAATCAACCGAAGATGTTTAGGATGATCCATTCTATTTTGAGAAAAAACAGCTAAATCATCTAGATATGCTTTGATAATGTGCTTGATGTCGTGAAAAGCATAAGACATGGCCCACTGAAAAGTGGCTCCAACATTTTTTAGGCCAAAAGGCATCTTTTTGTATGCAAACGTACCCAAGGGACAAATAAAGGTTGTCTTGTGTTGATCTTCTGGACAGATAGTAATTTGATTATAACCAAAGAATCCGTCCATGAATGAAAAAATTTCATTACTTGCACATTCATCAATAATTTGATCAATAAAGGGTGTGGGGTAATTGTCTTTCGAACAAGCCTTATTGAGGTCCCTAAAGTTAATGCATACTCGAATCATTCCTTTCTTTTTGTCTATGGGGACTGGATTAGAGACCCACTCAGTTAAAGGAACAAGGTATATGAAACCTACCTTTAGCAGGTCCTCGACTTCAGCTTTAATAGCTGTTGCTTTTCTAAGATTGACCAGTTGAAGTTTTTGATGAATAGGTTTAGCATTTTCGTAAGTCTTGATCTCATGCTAGACTATAGATGGATCTATTCCAGGAAACTCTTTGAATAGATCAGTATAAGTTTGAATTTCTTCAGGGTAACAGTCAGCTCCATTGAAGAAATTTTCAATAATGTTAGGATTCCTAGAGATGTTCACTAGTACAATTTGTGAGATAACAGATATGTTACCTTCAGAAGAAAATTGTGCTAGGGCCAAAGGGTTTAAAACTGCATGAACATCACTACTAGAAGGACTGGACAAACTTGACTCAACTTGCCGCAAATGAGGGAGGAAATACGAACGATGATGCAAATAATCACATGGTCTATCAGCACTTGTCATTACTTCTAGAATTGCTCCTTTAGATGGCAATATAGTATCTAAGCAATCCTGAGATGAAGTTGAATCAAGGGTCCAGGCCAGAGCCACATCTCCATCCATCTCCTCTGGTGTGAAAGGAGTAGGATTGGAATTTGTATAGTTAACAATAGACTGATAAGAAATTTTTTTTGTAGACATAGGACATGCCATTCCACCTACATTCCCTCCATGTAATGCAGTGGTAGATGAGGGTAGAGGCCAAGGGTCTGAAAAATAATGAGTTCTAAAGAACTCTCTTCAAGAAGATCCCTTAGAGGATGAAATAGCATTAATTCTAGCTATAGGAGAAGGAAGATCAAAATTACCCATTAAGGAAGAGTACATTCCAACTACTAAATTCTTTATAGGTTGCCTAGGATTGTCCACTAATGGAAAAGTAGAATTATAAGATGCATGGGAGTCAACCGGAGAATAATCCATATAATCTCATAAATCTAAAGAAAAGGATGTGAAATAATGATGATACAATGGCATCCATCTCATAAATCCAATTCCTACCTAAAAGGAGGTTGTAATCCAGATTCACATCAACTATTTCTACTTCAATATTTACCACCTTTCCCCCAACATGGATGGGAAAGGGTCGGATAATCCCGTGCAGCCTATGAGAATGACCATCAAATGTCATCAGTAGAGTAGGTGAAGGAACAACTTGAGGCAATCCAATGGCCTTTCAACATGACATGGACATCACGCATGTGGAAGCTCCCTCATTGATAACAGTTTGAAAGATATTGGTCTTGCAATATGTAGACTTTATCTCGAAAGCCATATGATGCGGGAGTCTCCCTTTGATGTTTGACATTTCTTAGCCAATTTAATGTCCTTAAATTGTCGACATAAATTATCAACCAGGGCAGGTATACTACTGAAGCACAGGTGCACTATATGTGCTATAAGTTGATTAATGTCGTTAAGATATCTATGTTCTTATTAAAGTCTAAATTAGAGTTAATATGAATATAGTGTTACTGATTATATGAAATAGTTATGCCTTAAGGTTCTTACCTTAGAAGTTAGTTTCTATTGAATCAATTTATGGATAGTTTAAGTGTGACTATAAGCCTTACTCTTGTTAGATTGTTTTGGATTTTATCTCTGAATTTTATGTTGTAGCCAAGCCTAAATTACTATGTGCTAAAGAGATCTATTCTATCAGATTAAGGAATGATGTCTAGATTTAATTTTTCAAGAAAATGATTATGACTCTTTTACTTGTTCAACTTCATCCAAACAAGTCATAGATCTAATAAACTAAAAAGTAACTATGCTATAAAAATGAAACAGTTGACTATGTTAAGCAAGGAAAATAATCGAGCTATACCAAATAAAAAGCAAATGAAATAGCATAATTAAGCTAGGTATAAATAAAAAGGAATTGCTTATGTAGACAATGATTCAGGGATGAATTCATCGTACTACATTTCAACACACAAAACAGAACATCTATGATTAATCAATTAAAGAAATCTTTGTGCAATTGATTAAAGACCTATACTGGATGTAGGGGCCCTCCACGAAACAGTCAAAAATCTCCAATCAATGCAGCATGGAGCAAACATAAACTAAGTCTACAAAATGTTCTCAGAAATTACATATATCGGCACGCACCCAAATACAGAGTGACCACTATTTATATAATACTTCTAGATATAACAGTATGAGAATCTCAAGCCTATATATCTTTATTTCGATCCTACTAAATCAAACTATCTCTAAATAATCGATTTGCTATTTGGAAAAGAAAATCGATAAGATTTTGAGAAAACTCGGTCTCCGTCCTGACGATAATCTTGCAGTTGACTTTGAGGTTGACCACGCTATCATGCGATCTTCTTGATGAATTGGTTCAAGGGAATAGGAAAGAATACATGAGGGGATCATTCCTCATCCATCCATATCTTCCTTTGCTGAGTTGGAGCTTCTAAACCTTGTCAACAATGGAGTTAGCTACGGAAAAATGGATTAGCTGTAGAAATAGGCCAATTCCATAGCCAAATGCATACCTTAACAAAAAAATACGGTATATAGACAAATATGAAGAAGAAGACATGTAAGTTCTTACTTTAACAAAACCTTGTGTCTATTGCATTATCTGGGTGATAGGTATTGGAAAGAAGGGAAGAAGTATAAGCAAAAAGTGTGTCAAGGTAAGATAGTCCTTAGACTCTACATTCCCCCATGCTGGAGGTTTTGTATGTCCTCATACAATTCTTTATTTTCATTCTCTTGTGCCTTCTGATCATCGCCTCTAGGATTCACTTTCTTCTTCTTTCTAGCAATCACTGGAATCCTTGGTTTCCTCATGAGGATTTTATATTTTAAGTTGATGATTTCTCTTTGCATTTCCATATTTTCCTTCTTCATCTTTTTGTTATTTTTCTACCACAAACTCAAAAGAAGGATAAGGTTGTCACTTTTTGTAATTTGAATCCCATTTTTTGCTTTCAATGTCTGATTTTCATTATTGAGATGTATGTTCAATGTATCAAACTCAAAGATTTCTTGCTTTAAAACATTGGATGCTGAAGGTTCTTGCAGTTCATTAAACTAATTGCTTCCTTCTCCAAGACTTTGGATTGACTATTTATTCGCTGCTTCCTTTGTTTCCAATGACTCTATGTAGTCATAAATATCTTGTTGAACAAGTTCAACACCTGGACTATGCACTGGAATTTTCAGTCGTGAACTGCAGGGTGGTGATGACACTCTTGGTGATAGTTTTGGTGATTCTTCCTCAGAATCTTCAAGGTTTTCAGTTGGTTCATTTTCTTCTATATTAATGTATTTTGTAGTTCCTGATACTTTTTATTCCATTGTGTTCAACTTGTTACTCCTCCTTAGTCTTGGAGTCTGTAGTCTTTGTTCTTTCATTATTTTGGCTTTTGGATTTTCTTCCTAAGGAAGGGTTTCGATCTGTGGCAAATATTTTGTTCTTTTGCTAGCTTTCTTTCTTCTAATATTTCCCTTTTTCATTTTCTGCAAAATATCAACTATGGGCATATCATCTTCTGACAATTCCTATTGATATTGGGGTTATTTTACTGTTTCCATTGTTCTCTTCTTTCCCCTGAGGGTTCTACTACTATTGGGTTGTTCAAGAGCTTTTTCTTCAAAATGGTTTCTTAGCAATAAATTTTCCCAGTTATCCCCTACACTATGAAGGTGGAATTCAAACAAGATCAATACCAATCCATGATGATCCATGGTACTGTCTACGAATTGAGTCTTCTTTTGAACATTCATGGATATTTTCTTAAGACTGTGCAGGAGAAAATAAGGAAGACTCATCTGATGTTCTTCAGGAAAATGCATTGTTAGAAAATGATATATTACAGAGCAATGGAACACATAAAACATTGCAGAAATATAAACACAGAAAATGCATAAAACAAGAGAGACAGAGATATACATGGTTCACCCAGTTTGGGCTACGTCCATAAAGAAATAGCTAGTTCTTCTTTTATTATATTATCCAGCAAACTGAAAAGATATAACCTACAGCAGATCCGCGGTAACACCCTCTTCGCTCTCAATCTCCTCTCTCTTCCTCACTCATAATACAGATATACATAGACGCAATACAATTCCCTCATATATAGTGAGGGGTTGCCTTCTAGGGCAAAAAATCCTAAATTAAACATAACTTCTACCATTAGATCATCCCCCCCGCACCCCTCGCATGGAGGGGTGCACAGTCTTCCTGGGGTATACAACCGGCGAAAACCTCTGAATACATAAGATAATCAGGCTCCACATCCAACAATCTCCCACTTGGAGACTGATTATAGCAACTCCACCACTGCTTCATTTGCTAGACAATAACTCCACTTTGGACTTGGCTATTTCTCATCATCTTCATCATACTTGAAGACCAATTGAAACTGAGCAGATTCTCAGTTTCTCCCTGGTTACAATTTTTGTTAGCATATCTGCAGGATTCTGGCTAGTGTGTATCTTTTCCAGCTTCAACTGTCCATCTTCCAATGCTGACCGTATGATATGGTACTTGATCTGTATATGTTTAGTCTTGGAATGAAATGCAGAGTTCTTTGCAAGATATATGGCACTCTAACCGTCACTGTATGACCTTCCCAACTCCTGCTTCTTACCCAATTCATACAAAAACCTTTGTAACCAAATCATTTCTTTACTAGGCTCTATAGTAGCAACATACTCTACTTCTATTGTTGAAAGTGCAACAACACTTTGGATTTTTGAAACTCAACTGACAGTTGTTCCACCTACAGTAAATACATATCCTGTAGTGCTCCTCTTGTTATCTCTGTCACCTGCCATATCTACATTAACATATCCCTATAGAGCAATGTTTGAACCACCAAATCATAATGCTTGATTTGTGGTACCTCTCAAATACCTGAGAATCCACTTCACCACCATCCAATGTTCTTTCCTGGACTTTTTATGTACCTACTTACAACTCCCACTACATGTGTAATATCAGGCCTTGTACAGACCATTGCATACATTAAGCTTCCAACTGCTGATGCATATGGAACTTTAGACATATGAGCCATTTCTTCCTGAGTCTTGGGACATGCCTCCTTACTTAATTTGGAATTGCTAGCCAAAGGTATACCAACTAGTTTTGCATTCTACATATTAAACCTTTTCAACACCTTTTCTATGTACTCACTTTGAGACAATGTTAATTTGCGATTCTTCTTGTCTCTAGTTATTCTCATACCAAGGATTTGTTTTGCAGCACCCAAATCCTTCATTGCAAATGAGTTTTCCAATTTCCTTTTGAGCGCATTTATTTCCTGCATGTTAGAACCTGCAACAAGCATGTCATCTACATACAATAACAATATAATATAGCTGCCATCATTTTACCTTTTGAGATAAACACAATGATCAGAGTGACACCTAGTATAACCTTGTTCAGACATAAACCTGTCAAATTTTAGATACCACTGCCTTCGAGCCTGTTTTAAGCCATGCAAGCTCTTCTTCAACATGCACACTAGTTTCTCTTTCCCTTTTACCTCATATCCTTGTGGCTACCACATATATATCTCTTCCTCCAAATCCCCATGGAGAAAGGTTGTCTTTACATCTAACTGCTCAAGAAGCAAATCTTCAGCTGCTACTAGACTTAGAATAGTTATGATTGAAGTCATTTCTACAACAAGAGAAAATATCTCATCAAACTCTATACCCTTTTTCTGTGCAAACCCTTTCACCACGAGTCTAGCTTTATACATTTTTCTACCTCCATCTTCTTCCTTCAACTTGTAAACCCATTTATTCTGCAATGTTGTTTTACCTGCAGGCAACCTGACTAAGTACCAAGTCTAGTTATGCACTAAGGAGTCCATCTCTTCTTTCATGGCTTGCTCCCACTTCTTCCTGGTTTCTACCTACACTGCTTCTTCATAACATTCTGGTTCACCAGAATCAGTCAACAATACATAATATAATGAAGGAGAGTATCGTTCAAGGTGTCTACGTATCCTCGTAGATCTTCTAACACCACTTTCAGGTGTTTGAGGTGCTTGCTTCTGTTGTGGTTGTTGTTCTAGCTGTTGATCATTATGATTTTCAGGCACCATCACTTTTCCTATGATATCGTCAAGCACTATGTATTCTCTGTTTTCTTTTTCATGTTTCTTTTCCTGCAACTGATTCTTATACAAGACCTTTTCATTGAATATTACATCTCTGCTCCTAATGATTTTGTGATTTTCATAATCATATAAGCAATAACCAAAATCATTAACACCATATCCAATAAAGGTACATTTCTTTGATTTTTCCTCAAGCTTTGTTCTATTTTCTTTTTTAATGTGGACAAAGGCTTCACAACCAAAAGTCTTTAAAAAAGAGTAGTTTACCTTTTTACCTGTCCATGCCTCCTCTGGAATACCACCATCCAAGGAACTTGAAGGCCCTATGTTTATTAGATAAACAACAGTATCTACAGCATTTGCCCAAAATTGTAAAGGCAATCTTGCATGCAATCTCATGCACCTTGCACGCTCCATGATTGTCCTATTCATCCTTTCTGACACGCCATTTTCTTGTGGTGTGCCTGGAACTATCTTCTCTCTACGAATTCCATTATCTGAACAACACCTATCAAACTCTTTGTTGCAATATTCACCTCCATTGTCTGATCTGAGACACTTCAACCTTTTTCCTATCTCATTTTCAACCAAATCTTTCTATTTCTTGAAAGTATCAAATACATCATATTTATTTCAAATACAATAAACCCAGGTTTTTCTAGTTGCATCATCAATAAAAGTAACATAATAATGAGAGCCACCAAGAGATGATACCTGAGCAGGTCCCCATACATCTGTATGCACAAGCTCTAATTTTCCGCTCTTCTTTTATTTCCCAACTCTAAGGAATCTGACTCTCTTCTGTTTTCCATAAACACAATTCTCATAGAATTTTAAATCAACATGCTTCAAACTGACAACAAATTTCTAGAGTGAAGAATCTGCATCCCCTTCTCACTCATGTGCCTCAGCCTATGATGCCACAATGCCATATATTCTCTTGTAGATGTTAAAGCATTAACATAATTAGAAATACCATTGCATAAGTACAATGTACCAACCTTTTCTCCTTTTGCTATTACCAG